>JAAKBF010000154.1:0-220437 GCA_012656075.1 Phytophthora hibernalis | reverse complement strand
GCAAGGCTCGATACGGGTCCGAGTCCACTGCTTGGCCGGATGGTCCTGGCGGTGGAAATCTTCCTGACGGTCTTTCACTCGATGTCGGATGCTTGCGGTACTCGCTGTGGGTCCTGCGGTGTCGGCGAATGACTGCAGGGACGGCTATATCCGGCAAGAAGGCGGATACGAGGCGCTACGTTCGATCCGCGCTGGTAGGCGGCGCATTCGAAGTTGGACCGCACGGCGAGTACGCGCCTCTAGAGGAGCGCGTAGCGGTGGGTGAGGCCGTGGTGAAGCTGGCGTGTGCGTGTTGGTTGTGGTTTTATGGGTACGGTTGTATTTTGTGTGGGTGGTGTGCAATGTAGTTTGCTGGTCGTATAGCTCAGTCGGTAGAGCACAGTGCTAATAACGCTGCGGTCCAGGGTTCGAGCCCCTGTATGACCATTTTGCGCTCTTTTATCGGCTCGGCCACGCAGCTGCGACGCTGCTTTGTGTCTCCCGTGGCGCTCGGCATGCTGCAAGGCCGGTGTGGCTCGCACACACGTATCTGCACATCCCCTGGTGGTCACAGCAAGGCTCGATACGGGTCCGAGTCCACTGCTTGGCCGGATGGTCCTGGCGGTGGAAATCTTCCTGACGGTCTTTCACTCGATGTCGGATGCTTGCGGTACTCGCTGTGGGTCCTGCGGTGTCGGCGAATGACTGCAGGGACGGCTATATCCGGCAAGAAGGCGGATACGAGGCGCTACGTTCGATCCGCGCTGGTAGGCGGCGCATTCGAAGTTGGACCGCACGGCGAGTACGCGCCTCTAGAGGAGCGCGTAGCGGTGGGTGAGGCCGTGGTGAAGCTGGCGTGTGCGTGTTGGTTGTGGTTTTATGGGTACGGTTGTATTTTGTGTGGGTGGTGTGCAATGTAGTTTGCTGGTCGTATAGCTCAGTCGGTAGAGCACAGTGCTAATAACGCTGCGGTCCAGGGTTCGAGCCCCTGTATGACCATTTTGCGCTCTTTTATCGGCTCGGCCACGCAGCTGCGACGCAGCTGCTTTGTGTCTCCCGTGGCGCTCGGCATGCTGCAAGGGCCGGTGTGGCTCGCACACACGTATCTGCACATCCTGGTGGTCACAGCAAGGCTCGATACGGGTCCGAGTCCACTGCTTGGCCGGATGGTCCTGGCGGTGGAAATCTTCCTGACGGTCTTTCACTCGATGTCGGATGCTTGCGGTACTCGCTGTGGGTCCTGCGGTGTCGGCGAATGACTGCAGGGACGGCTATATCCGGCAAGAAGGCGGATACGAGGCGCTACGTTCGATCCGCGCTGGTAGGCGGCGCATTCGAAGTTGGACCGCACGGCGAGTACGCGCCTCTAGAGGAGCGCGTAGCGGTGGGTGAGGCCGTGGTGAAGCTGGCGTGTGCGTGTTGGTTGTGGTTTTATGGGTACGGTTGTATTTTGTGTGGGTGGTGTGCAATGTAGTTTGCTGGTCGTATAGCTCAGTCGGTAGAGCACAGTGCTAATAACGCTGCGGTCCAGGGTTCGAGCCCCTGTATGACCATTTTGCGCTCTTTATCGGCTCGGCCACGCAGCTGCGACGCTGCTTTGTGTCTCCCGTGGCGCTCGGCATGCTGCAAGGGCCGGTGTGGCTCGCACACACGTATCTGCACATCCTGGTGGTCACAGCAAGGCTCGATACGGGTCCGAGTCCACTGCTTGGTCGGATGGTCCTGGCGGTGGAAATCTTCCTGACGGTCTTTCACTCGATGTCGGATGCTTGCGGTACTCGCTGTGGGTCCTGCGGTGTCGGCGAATGACTGCAGGGACGGCTATATCCGGCAAGAAGGCGGATACGAGGCGCTACGTTCGATCCGCGCTGGTAGGCGGCGCATTCGAAGTTGGACCGCACGGCGAGTACGCGCCTCTAGAGGAGCGCGTAGCGGTGGGTGAGGCCGTGGTGAAGCTGGCGTGTGCGTGTTGGTTGTGGTTTTATGGGTACGGTTGTATTTTGTGGGTGGTGTGCAATGTAGTTTGCTGGTCGTATAGCTCAGTCGGTAGAGCACAGTGCTAATAACGCTGCGGTCCAGGGTTCGAGCCCCTGTATGACCATTTTGCGCTCTTTTATCGGCTCGGCCACGCAGCTGCGACGCTGCTTTTGTGTCTCCCGTGGCGCTCGGCATGCTGCAAGGGCCGGTGTGGCTCACACACACGTATCTGCACATCCCCTGGTGGTCACAGCAAGGCTCGATACGGGTCCGAGTCCACTGCTTGGCGGATGGTCCTGGCGGTGGAAATCTTCCTGACGGTCTTTCACTCGATGTCGGATGCTTGCGGTACTCGCTGTGGGTCCTGCGGTGTCGGCGAATGACTGCAGGGACGGCTATATCCGGCAAGAAGGCGGATACGAGGCGCTACGTTCGATCCGCGCTGGTAGGCGGCGCATTCGAAGTTGGACCGCACGGCGAGTACGCGCCTCTAGAGGAGCGCGTAGCGGTGGGTGAGGCCGTGGTGAAGCTGGCGTGTGCGTGTTGGTTGTGGTTTTATGGGTACGGTTGTATTTTGTGTGGGTGGTGTGCAATGTAGTTTGCTGGTCGTATAGCTCAGTCGGTAGAGCACAGTGCTAATAACGCTGCGGTCCAGGGTTCGAGCCCCTGTATGACCATTTTGCGCTCTTTATATCGGCTCGGCCACGCAGCTGCGACGCTGCTTTTGTGTCTCCCGTGGCGCTCGGCATGCTGCAAGGGCCGGTGTGGCTCACACACACGTATCTGCACATCCTGGTGGTCACAGCAAGGCTCGATACGGGTCCGAGTCCACTGCTTGGTCGGATGGTCCTGGCGGTGGAAATCTTCCTGACGGTCTTTCACTCGATGTCGGATGCTTGCGGTACTCGCTGTGGGTCCTGCGGTGTCGGCGAATGACTGCAGGGACGGCTATATCCGGCAAGAAGGCGGATACGAGGCGCTACGTTCGATCCGCGCTGGTAGGCGGCGCATTCGAAGTTGGACCGCACGGCGAGTACGCGCCTCTAGAGGAGCGCGTAGCGGTGGGTGAGGCCGTGGTGAAGCTGGCGTGTGCGTGTTGGTTGTGGTTTTATGGGTACGGTTGTATTTTGTGTGGGTGGTGTGCAATGTAGTTTGCTGGTCGTATAGCTCAGTCGGTAGAGCACAGTGCTAATAACGCTGCGGTCCAGGGTTCGAGCCCTGTATGACCATTTTGCGCTCTTTTATCGGCTCGGCCACGCAGCTGCGACGCTGCTTTGTGTCTCCCGTGGCGCTCGGCATGCTGCAAGGGCCGGTGTGGCTCACACACGTACCTGCACATCCCTGGTGGTCACCAGCAAGGCTCGATACGGGTCCGAGTCCACTGCTTGGTCGGATGGTCCTGGCGGTGGAAATCTTCCTGACGGTCTTTCACTCGATGTCGGATGCTCGCGGTACTCGCTGTGGGTCCTGCGGTGTCGGCGAATGACTGCAGGGACGGCTATATCCGGCAAGAAGGCGGATACGAGGCGCTACGTTCGATCCGCGCTGGTAGGCGGCGCATTCGAAGTTGGACCGCACGGCGAGTACGCGCCTCTAGAGGTGCGCGTAGCGGTGGGTGAGGCCGTGGTGAAGCTGGCGTGTGCGTGTTGGTTGTGGTTTTATCGGGTACGGTTGTATTTTGTGTGGGTGGTGTGCAATGTAGTTTGCTGGTCGTATAGCTCAGTCGGTAGAGCACAGTGCTAATAACGCTGCGGTCCAGGGTTCGAGCCCCTGTATGACCATTTTGCGCTCTTTTATCGGCTCGGCCACGCAGCTGCGACGCTGCTTTGTGTCTCCCGTGGCGCTCGGCATGCTGCAAGGGCCGGTGTGGCTCACACACACGTACCTGCACATCCCATGGTGGTCCCAGCAAGGCTCGATACGGGTCCGAGTCCACTGCTTGGCGGATGGTCCTGGCGGTGGAAATCTTCCTGACGGTCTTTCACTCGATGTCGGATGCTCGCGGTACTCGCTGTGGGTCCTGCGGTGTCGGCGAATGACTGCAGGGACGGCTATATCCGGCAAGAAGGCGGATACGAGGCGCTACGTTCGATCCGCGCTGGTAGGCGGCGCATTCGAAGTTGGACCGCACGGCGAGTACGCGCCTCTAGAGGAGCGCGTAGCGGTGGGTGAGGCCGTGGTGAAGCTGGCGTGTGCGTGTTGGTTGTGGTTTTATGGGTACGGTTGTATTTTGTGTGGGTGGTGTGCAATGTAGTTTGCTGGTCGTATAGCTCAGTCGGTAGAGCACAGTGCTAATAACGCTGCGGTCCAGGGTTCGAGCCCCTGTATGACCATTTTGCGCTCTTTTATCGGCTCGGCCACGCAGCTGCGACGCTGCTTTTGTGTCTCCCGTGGCGCTCGGCATGCTGCAAGGGCCGGTGTGGCTCACACACGTACCTGCACATCCCCTGGTGGTCCCAGCAAGGCTCGATACGGGTCCGAGTCCACTGCTTGGTCGGATGGTCCTGGCGGTGGAAATCTTCCTGACGGTCTTTCACTCGATGTCGGATGCTCGCGGTACTCGCTGTGGGTCCTGCGGTGTCGGCGAATGACTGCAGGGACGGCTATATCCGGCAAGAAGGCGGATACGAGGCGCTACGTTCGATCCGCGCTGGTAGGCGGCGCATTCGAAGTTGGACCGCACGGCGAGTACGGACCTCTAGAGGAGCGCGTAGCGGTGGGTGAGGCCGTGGTGAAGCTGGCGTGTGCGTGTTGGTTGTGGTTTTATGGGTACGGTTGTATTTTGTGTGGGTGGTGTGCAATGTAGTTTGCTGGTCGTATAGCTCAGTCGGTAGAGCACAGTGCTAATAACGCTGCGGTCCAGGGTTCGAGCCCCTGTATGACCATTTTGCGCTCTATTATCGGCTCGGCCACGCAGCTGCGACGCTGCTTTTGTGTCTCCCGTGGCGCTCGGCATGCTGCAAGGGCCGGTGTGGCTCACACACACGTACCTGCACATCCCTGGTGGTCCCAGCAAGGCTCGATACGGGTCCGAGTCCACTGCTTGGTCGGATGGTCCTGGCGGTGGAAATCTTCCTGACGGTCTTTCACTCGATGTCGGATGCTTGCGGTACTCGCTGTGGGTCCTGCGGTGTCGGCGAATGACTGCAGGGACGGCTATATCCGGCAAGAAGGCGGATACGAGGCGCTACGTTCGATCCGCGCTGGTAGGCGGCGCATTCGAAGTTGGACCGCACGGCGAGTACGCGCCTCTAGAGGTGCGCGTAGCGGTGGGTGAGGCCGTGGTGAAGCTGGCGTGTGCGTGTTGGTTGTGGTTTTATCGGTACGGTTGTATTTTGTGTGGGTGGTGTGCAATGTAGTTTGCTGGTCGTATAGCTCAGTCGGTAGAGCACAGTGCTAATAACGCTGCGGTCCAGGGTTCGAGCCCCTGTATGACCATTTTGCGCTCTATTATCGGCTCGGCCACGCAGCTGCGACGCTGCTTTTGTGTCTCCCGTGGCGCTCGGCATGCTGCAAGGGCCGGTGTGGCTCACACACGTATCTGCACATCCTGGTGGTCCCAGCAAGGCTCGATACGGGTCCGAGTCCACTGCTTGGTCGGATGGTCCTGGCGGTGGAAATCTTCCTGACGGTCTTTCACTCGATGTCGGATGCTCGCGGTACTCGCTGTGGGTCCTGCGGTGTCGGCGAATGACTGCAGGGACGGCTATATCCGGCAAGAAGGCGGATACGAGGCGCTACGTTCGATCCGCGCTGGTAGGCGGCGCATTCGAAGTTGGACCGCACGGCGAGTACGCGCCTCTAGAGGTGCGCGTAGCGGTGGGTGAGGCCGTGGTGAAGCTGGCGTGTGCGTGTTGGTTGTGGTTTTATCGGTACGGTTGTATTTTGTGTGGGTGGTGTGCAATGTAGTTTGCTGGTCGTATAGCTCAGTCGGTAGAGCACAGTGCTAATAACGCTGCGGTCCAGGGTTCGAGCCCCTGTATGACCATTTTGCGCTCTATTTATCGGCTCGGCCACGCAGCTGCGACGCTGCTTTTGTGTCTCCCGTGGCGCTCGGCATGCTGCAAGGGCCGGTGTGGCTCACACACACGTACCTGCACATCCCATGGTGGTCCCAGCAAGGCTCGATACGGGTCCGAGTCCACTGCTTGGTCGGATGGTCCTGGCGGTGGAAATCTTCCTGACGGTCTTTCACTCGATGTCGGATGCTCGCGGTACTCGCTGTGGGTCCTGCGGTGTCGGCGAATGACTGCAGGGACGGCTATATCCGGCAAGAAGGCGGATACGAGGCGCTACGTTCGATCCGCGCTGGTAGGCGGCGCATTCGAAGTTGGACCGCACGGCGAGTACGCGCTCTAGAGGTGCGCGTAGCGGTGGGTGAGGCCGTGGTGAAGCTGGCGTGTGCGTGTTGGTTGTGGTTTTATCGGTACGGTTGTATTTTGTGTGGGTGGTGTGCAATGTAGTTTGCTGGTCGTATAGCTCAGTCGGTAGAGCACAGTGCTAATAACGCTGCGGTCCAGGGTTCGAGCCCCTGTATGACCATTTTGCGCTCTATTATCGGCTCGGCCACGCAGCTGCGACGCTGCTTTTGTGTCTCCCGTGGCGCTCGGCATGCTGCAAGGGCCGGTGTGGCTCACACACACGTACCTGCACATCCCATGGTGGTCCCAGCAAGGCTCGATACGGGTCCGAGTCCACTGCTTGGTCGGATGGTCCTGGCGGTGGAAATCTTCCTGACGGTCTTTCACTCGATGTCGGATGCTCGCGGTACTCGCTGTGGGTCCTGCGGTGTCGGCGAATGACTGCAGGGACGGCTATATCCGGCAAGAAGGCGGATACGAGGCGCTACGTTCGATCCGCGCTGGTAGGCGGCGCATTCGAAGTTGGACCGCACGGCGAGTACGCGCCTCTAGAGGTGCGCGTAGCGGTGGGTGAGGCCGTGGTGAAGCTGGCGTGTGCGTGTTGGTTGTGGTTTTATCGGTACGGTTGTATTTTGTGTGGGTGGTGTGCAATGTAGTTTGCTGGTCGTATAGCTCAGTCGGTAGAGCACAGTGCTAATAACGCTGCGGTCCAGGGTTCGAGCCCCTGTATGACCATTTTGCGCTCTTTTATCGGCTCGGCCACGCAGCTGCGACGCTGCTTTTGTGTCTCCCGTGGCGCTCGGCATGCTGCAAGGGCCGGTGTGGCTCACACACGTACCTGCACATCCATGGTGGTCCCAGCAAGGCTCGATACGGGTCCGAGTCCACTGCTTGGTCGGATGGTCCTGGCGGTGGAAATCTTCCTGACGGTCTTTCACTCGATGTCGGATGCTCGCGGTACTCGCTGTGGGTCCTGCGGTGTCGGCGAATGACTGCAGGGACGGCTATATCCGGCAAGAAGGCGGATACGAGGCGCTACGTTCGATCCGCGCTGGTAGGCGGCGCATTCGAAGTTGGACCGCACGGCGAGTACGCGCCTCTAGAGGTGCGCGTAGCGGTGGGTGAGGCCGTGGTGAAGCTGGCGTGTGCGTGTTGGTTGTGGTTTTATCGGTACGGTTGTATTTTGTGTGGGTGGTGTGCAATGTAGTTTGCTGGTCGTATAGCTCAGTCGGTAGAGCACAGTGCTAATAACGCTGCGGTCCAGGGTTCGAGCCCCTGTATGACCATTTTGCGCTCTATTATCGGCTCGGCCACGCAGCTGCGACGCTGCTTTTGTGTCTCCCGTGGCGCTCGGCATGCTGCAAGGGCCGGTGTGGCTCACACACACGTACCTGCACATCCCATGGTGGTCCCAGCAAGGCTCGATACGGGTCCGAGTCCACTGCTTGGTCGGATGGTCCTGGCGGTGGAAATCTTCCTGACGGTCTTTCACTCGATGTCGGATGCTCGCGGTACTCGCTGTGGGTCCTGCGGTGTCGGCGAATGACTGCAGGGACGGCTATATCCGGCAAGAAGGCGGATACGAGGCGCTACGTTCGATCCGCGCTGGTAGGCGGCGCATTCGAAGTTGGACCGCACGGCGAGTACGCGCCTCTAGAGGTGCGCGTAGCGGTGGGTGAGGCCGTGGTGAAGCTGGCGTGTGCGTGTTGGTTGTGGTTTTATCGGTACGGTTGTATTTTGTGTGGGTGGTGTGCAATGTAGTTTGCTGGTCGTATAGCTCAGTCGGTAGAGCACAGTGCTAATAACGCTGCGGTCCAGGGTTCGAGCCCCTGTATGACCATTTTGCGCTCTATTATCGGCTCGGCCACGCAGCTGCGACGCTGCTTTTGTGTCTCCCGTGGCGCTCGGCATGCTGCAAGGGCCGGTGTGGCTCACACACACGTACCTGCACATCCCATGGTGGTCCCAGCAAGGCTCGATACGGGTCCGAGTCCACTGCTTGGTCGGATGGTCCTGGCGGTGGAAATCTTCCTGACGGTCTTTCACTCGATGTCGGATGCTCGCGGTACTCGCTGTGGGTCCTGCGGTGTCGGCGAATGACTGCAGGGACGGCTATATCCGGCAAGAAGGCGGATACGAGGCGCTACGTTCGATCCGCGCTGGTAGGCGGCGCATTCGAAGTTGGACCGCACGGCGAGTACGCGCCTCTAGAGGTGCGCGTAGCGGTGGGTGAGGCCGTGGTGAAGCTGGCGTGTGCGTGTTGGTTGTGGTTTTATCGGTACGGTTGTATTTTGTGTGGGTGGTGTGCAATGTAGTTTGCTGGTCGTATAGCTCAGTCGGTAGAGCACAGTGCTAATAACGCTGCGGTCCAGGGTTCGAGCCCCTGTATGACCATTTTGCGCTCTATTATCGGCTCGGCCCGCAGCTGCGACGCTGCTTTTGTGTCTCCCGTGGCGCTCGGCATGCTGCAAGGGCCGGTGTGGCTCGCACACACGTACCTGCACATCCCAT
The DNA here is from genome assembly GCA_012656075.1 of Phytophthora hibernalis. Lineage (NCBI taxonomy): Eukaryota > Oomycota > Peronosporomycetes > Peronosporales > Peronosporaceae > Phytophthora > Phytophthora hibernalis. Next base: position 211,609 of record JAAKBF010000154.1, on the reverse strand, counting down.
GGTGGTCCCAGCAAGGCTCGATACGGGTCCGAGTCCACTGCTTGGTCGGATGGTCCTGGCGGTGGAAATCTTCCTGACGGTCTTTCACTCGATGTCGGATGCTTGCGGTACTCGCTGTGGGTCCTGCGGTGTCGGCGAATGACTGCAGGGACGGCTATATCCGGCAAGAAGGCGGATACGAGGCGCTACGTTCGATCCGCGCTGGTAGGCGGCGCATTCGAAGTTGAACCGCACGGCGAGTACGCGCCTCTAGAGGTGCGCGTAGCGGTGGGTGAGGCCGTGGTGAAGCTGGCGTGTGCGTGTTGGTTGTGGTTTTATCGGTACGGTTGTATTTTGTGTGGGTGGTGTGCAATGTAGTTTGCTGGTCGTATAGCTCAGTCGGTAGAGCACAGTGCTAATAACGCTGCGGTCCAGGGTTCGAGCCCCTGTATGACCATTTTGCGCTCTATTATCGGCTCGGCCACGCAGCTGCGACGCTGCTTTTGTGTCTCCCGTGGCGCTCGGCATGCTGCAAGGGCCGGTGTGGCTCACACACACGTACCTGCACATCCCATGGTGGTCCCAGCAAGGCTCGATACGGGTCCGAGTCCACTGCTTGGTCGGATGGTCCTGGCGGTGGAAATCTTCCTGACGGTCTTTCACTCGATGTCGGATGCTTGCGGTACTCGCTGTGGGTCCTGCGGTGTCGGCGAATGACTGCAGGGACGGCTATATCCGGCAAGAAGGCGGATACGAGGCGCTACGTTCGATCCGCGCTGGTAGGCGGCGCATTCGAAGTTGAACCGCACGGCGAGTACGCGCCTCTAGAGGTGCGCGTAGCGGTGGGTGAGGCCGTGGTGAAGCTGGCGTGTGCGTGTTGGTTGTGGTTTTATCGGTACGGTTGTATTTTGTGTGGGTGGTGTGCAATGTAGTTTGCTGGTCGTATAGCTCAGTCGGTAGAGCACAGTGCTAATAACGCTGCGGTCCAGGGTTCGAGCCCCTGTATGACCATTTTGCGCTCTATTATCGGCTCGGCCTCGCAGCTGCGACGCTGCTTTTGTGTCTCCCGTGGCGCTCGGCATGCTGCAAGGGCCGGTGTGGCTCACACACACGTACCTGCACATCCCATGGTGGTCCCAGCAAGGCTCGATACGGGTCCGAGTCCACTGCTTGGTCGGATGGTCCTGGCGGTGGAAATCTTCCTGACGGTCTTTCACTCGATGTCGGATGCTTGCGGTACTCGCTGTGGGTCCTGCGGTGTCGGCGAATGACTGCAGGGACGGCTATATCCGGCAAGAAGGCGGATACGAGGCGCTACGTTCGATCCGCGCTGGTAGGCGGCGCATTCGAAGTTGAACCGCACGGCGAGTACGCGCCTCTAGAGGTGCGCGTAGCGGTGGGTGAGGCCGTGGTGAAGCTGGCGTGTGCGTGTTGGTTGTGGTTTTATCGGTACGGTTGTATTTTGTGTGGGTGGTGTGCAATGTAGTTTGCTGGTCGTATAGCTCAGTCGGTAGAGCACAGTGCTAATAACGCTGCGGTCCAGGGTTCGAGCCCCTGTATGACCATTTTGCGCTCTTTTATCGGCTCGGCCACGCAGCTGCGACGCTGCTTTTGTGTCTCCCGTGGCGCTCGGCATGCTGCAAGGGCCGGTGTGGCTCACACACACGTGCACATCCATGGTGGTCCCAGCAAGGCTCGATACGGGTCCGAGTCCACTGCTTGGTCGGATGGTCCTGGCGGTGGAAATCTTCCTGACGGTCTTTCACTCGATGTCGGATGCTTGCGGTACTCGCTGTGGGTCCTGCGGTGTCGGCGAATGACTGCAGGGACGGCTATATCCGGCAAGAAGGCGGATACGAGGCGCTACGTTCGATCCGCGCTGGTAGGCGGCGCATTCGAAGTTGAACCGCACGGCGAGTACGCGCCTCTAGAGGTGCGCGTAGCGGTGGGTGAGGCCGTGGTGAAGCTGGCGTGTGCGTGTTGGTTGTGGTTTTATCGGTACGGTTGTATTTTGTGTGGGTGGTGTGCAATGTAGTTTGCTGGTCGTATAGCTCAGTCGGTAGAGCACAGTGCTAATAACGCTGCGGTCCAGGGTTCGAGCCCCTGTATGACCATTTTGCGCTCTATTATCGGCTCGGCCTCGCAGCTGCGACGCTGCTTTTGTGTCTCCCGTGGCGCTCGGCATGCTGCAAGGGCCGGTGTGGCTCACACACACGTACCTGCACATCCCTGGTGGTCCCAGCAAGGCTCGATACGGGTCCGAGTCCACTGCTTGGTCGGATGGTCCTGGCGGTGGAAATCTTCCTGACGGTCTTTCACTCGATGTCGGATGCTTGCGGTACTCGCTGTGGGTCCTGCGGTGTCGGCGAATGACTGCAGGGACGGCTATATCCGGCAAGAAGGCGGATACGAGGCGCTACGTTCGATCCGCGCTGGTAGGCGGCGCATTCGAAGTTGAACCGCACGGCGAGTACGCGCCTCTAGAGGTGCGCGTAGCGGTGGGTGAGGCCGTGGTGAAGCTGGCGTGTGCGTGTTGGTTGTGGTTTTATCGGTACGGTTGTATTTTGTGTGGGTGGTGTGCAATGTAGTTTGCTGGTCGTATAGCTCAGTCGGTAGAGCACAGTGCTAATAACGCTGCGGTCCAGGGTTCGAGCCCCTGTATGACCATTTTGCGCTCTATTATCGGCTCGGCCCACGCAGCTGCGACGCTGCTTTTGTGTCTCCCGTGGCGCTCGGCATGCTGCAAGGGCCGGTGTGGCTCACACACGTACCTGCACATCCCATGGTGGTCCCAGCAAGGCTCGATACGGGTCCGAGTCCACTGCTTGGTCGGATGGTCCTGGCGGTGGAAATCTTCCTGACGGTCTTTCACTCGATGTCGGATGCTTGCGGTACTCGCTGTGGGTCCTGCGGTGTCGGCGAATGACTGCAGGGACGGCTATATCCGGCAAGAAGGCGGATACGAGGCGCTACGTTCGATCCGCGCTGGTAGGCGGCGCATTCGAAGTTGGACCGCACGGCGAGTACGCGCCTCTAGAGGTGCGCGTAGCGGTGGGTGAGGCCGTGGTGAAGCTGGCGTGTGCGTGTTGGTTGTGGTTTTATCGGTACGGTTGTATTTTGTGTGGGTGGTGTGCAATGTAGTTTGCTGGTCGTATAGCTCAGTCGGTAGAGCACAGTGCTAATAACGCTGCGGTCCAGGGTTCGAGCCCCTGTATGACCATTTTGCGCTCTATTATCGGCTCGGCCACGCAGCTGCGACGCTGCTTTTGTGTCTCCCGTGGCGCTCGGCATGCTGCAAGGGCCGGTGTGGCTCACACACACGTACCTGCACATCCATGGTGGTCCCAGCAAGGCTCGATACGGGTCCGAGTCCACTGCTTGGTCGGATGGTCCTGGCGGTGGAAATCTTCCTGACGGTCTTTCACTCGATGTCGGATGCTTGCGGTACTCGCTGTGGGTCCTGCGGTGTCGGCGAATGACTGCAGGGACGGCTATATCCGGCAAGAAGGCGGATACGAGGCGCTACGTTCGATCCGCGCTGGTAGGCGGCGCATTCGAAGTTGAACCGCACGGCGAGTACGCGCCTCTAGAGGTGCGCGTAGCGGTGGGTGAGGCCGTGGTGAAGCTGGCGTGTGCGTGTTGGTTGTGGTTTTATCGGTACGGTTGTATTTTGTGTGGGTGGTGTGCAATGTAGTTTGCTGGTCGTATAGCTCAGTCGGTAGAGCACAGTGCTAATAACGCTGCGGTCCAGGGTTCGAGCCCCTGTATGACCATTTTGCGCTCTATTATCGGCTCGGCCTCGCAGCTGCGACGCTGCTTTTGTGTCTCCCGTGGCGCTCGGCATGCTGCAAGGGCCGGTGTGGCTCACACACACGTACCTGCACATCCCATGGTGGTCCCAGCAAGGCTCGATACGGGTCCGAGTCCACTGCTTGGTCGGATGGTCCTGGCGGTGGAAATCTTCCTGACGGTCTTTCACTCGATGTCGGATGCTTGCGGTACTCGCTGTGGGTCCTGCGGTGTCGGCGAATGACTGCAGGGACGGCTATATCCGGCAAGAAGGCGGATACGAGGCGCTACGTTCGATCCGCGCTGGTAGGCGGCGCATTCGAAGTTGAACCGCACGGCGAGTACGCGCCTCTAGAGGTGCGCGTAGCGGTGGGTGAGGCCGTGGTGAAGCTGGCGTGTGCGTGTTGGTTGTGGTTTTATCGGTACGGTTGTATTTTGTGTGGGTGGTGTGCAATGTAGTTTGCTGGTCGTATAGCTCAGTCGGTAGAGCACAGTGCTAATAACGCTGCGGTCCAGGGTTCGAGCCCCTGTATGACCATTTTGCGCTCTATTATCGGCTCGGCCTCGCAGCTGCGACGCTGCTTTTGTGTCTCCCGTGGCGCTCGGCATGCTGCAAGGGCCGGTGTGGCTCACACACACGTACCTGCACATCCCATGGTGGTCCCAGCAAGGCTCGATACGGGTCCGAGTCCACTGCTTGGTCGGATGGTCCTGGCGGTGGAAATCTTCCTGACGGTCTTTCACTCGATGTCGGATGCTTGCGGTACTCGCTGTGGGTCCTGCGGTGTCGGCGAATGACTGCAGGGACGGCTATATCCGGCAAGAAGGCGGATACGAGGCGCTACGTTCGATCCGCGCTGGTAGGCGGCGCATTCGAAGCTGAACCGCACGGCGAGTACGCGCCTCTAGAGGTGCGCGTAGCGGTGGGTGAGGCCGTGGTGAAGCTGGCGTGTGCGTGTTGGTTGTGGTTTTATCGGTACGGTTGTATTTTGTGTGGGTGGTGTGCAATGTAGTTTGCTGGTCGTATAGCTCAGTCGGTAGAGCACAGTGCTAATAACGCTGCGGTCCAGGGTTCGAGCCCCTGTATGACCATTTTGCGCTCTATTATCGGCTCGGCCTCGCAGCTGCGACGCTGCTTTTGTGTCTCCCGTGGCGCTCGGCATGCTGCAAGGGCCGGTGTGGCTCACACACACGTACCTGCACATCCCTGGTGGTCCCAGAAAGGCTCGATACGGGTCCGAGTCCACTGCTTGGTCGGATGGTCCTGGCGGTGGAAATCTTCCTGACGGTCTTTCACTCGATGTCGGATGCTTGCGGTACTCGCTGTGGGTCCTGCGGTGTCGGCGAATGGCAGCAGGGACGGCCATATCCGGCAAGAAGGCGGATACGAGGCGCTACGTTCGATCCGCGCTGGTAGGCTGCGCATTCGAAGTTGGACGGCACGGCGAGTACGAAGCGGTGGGTGAGGCTGAAGCTCGCGTGTGCGTGTTTGTTGTGGTTGTGGCATAAGCAAATACCTTAGATAACTTATACGTTTTTGAGCGCCAAAAACGGCGCAATGAATAGTGAATCCATGTCTAAAACCGTGCCATAATTGGGACCGTGCCAGAACTGGCATTTTACTTTACTCAGCTGTAGTAAGACAAGAAAGTTCGAAGGCCTTTCTTGAAACTACGGGAAGCTGACCTGACGACAGGCGGTACGGCTGCAAATCGTGTGCAGATCTATGCACTAGCATGTAGTTAAATTAACCATCGTTTGTATATTGTGGATGTCGTTTTTGGCTTTTTATTGAATTTGAACAGAGAGCAAGCATATTTACCAGACTATGTCTCCAATCATCATTGATTGCATAAAATGGATCGATCTTAGTTGGCTAGCTGTGTAGCAACCAAGCGGGTCAAACAAACAAAAAACTCTCAGCACCTTATTTTCTGCTGCGCCGCCGGCGTTATTAATACCTCCGAGTACTCGTGTCTGGATATGGTGGAACGTCATAGTGTAACACTATGATAGACAATCATATACACTACTAGTGTTACAATTGGTACACGGTTAGTACAGTGCTTATTTTGTTATGCGCGGCTATTTTGACAAAGCGATTTAATGGATTAAATATAGAAAAGGAATAATGCAACCATTGAGACTCGTCTATTTGCATTGATTAACAAATCCGACGGGGTATCAGAATCACAAGGTACACATAATGTGGGAATTTTAATAATCTGGTCCGAAATCAGTACTCGTTCTTGAGCTATCTCGAAGTCCTTCGTTGTAATGTTGGGTACTGGCTTTTGCATTTTTCTCCCAACCCTGTGCATTTCAACGTCCTTAACATGTAGAATTTACAACATGATCAAAGAAGAGCCAACACCTTGCATTTATTCATATACAACGCGTGAGTGCGGGAGGGTTACATCTGCCACTGACGAAGTCACTGTCGTGACATGGGCTAGCTTATAATCTGGCCTGCTTTTTGTTTCACTGGCTTATACTTCACCTCGAAGATATATTCAGCAAAGAATGGCATCAATGGGGCCATCCTCAGCGAGAGGTGAGGCGACTGGGTCGCTGTGCGTAGAGACGCATGATCAGTATTATGCCTTGGTAAAGGAGTTTTAAGACGTTGTCTCTAAGGACCCGCCCTCGGATCTACCTCCAGATCGAGGAGTACGTCATGAAATTGATCTCGATCCTGGAACCAAGTCCTGCGTGACTAGACAGTGGCCGTTACCACGGAAGCTGTGTGATGTCATTGACGCGCTAGTCAGTGCGAAGTACGAGGCGAGCATGGTGCGCGAGAGCAGGTCTCCACACTCCACACCGACGTTCTGTGTCAGACAGCCAAATACCCAGTGGCATAGCGTTCATTCTGCTTTTAACAAGCTTAACGCTGTCACCATTCCAGTAGAAACGCCGATCCCTCGAAAGGATATTCTGTAGAACAACATGGTTGGATGTATGATGTACAGCACGTTCGACTTGGTCGATGGCTATTATCAGCTGCTCATGTGAACGAGCGATGTCTCACTGACGGCTGTCAGTACTCCTAGCAGTATGCTCTGGGAGTGGTTGGTAATTCCCTAAGAACTGTCGAACGCTCCAGCGACGTTCAATCGTCTCGTGACGCAGCTCTTCAGATTGCATCGAGCGTACGCACAAACGTACTTTGATGACATCTTCATTCACAGTCATGCGGAGCACGGGAAGTCAGATGTGGAAAACAATATCGACCATCTTCGAGCAGTGCTCGAGTTGCATGAGCACTAATAAGTTGTATGCCAATGGAGACAAGGGTATATTTGGTGCGGAAGAAATTCCCTCTTAGGGTGCTTCATCGGCAATCGAGGCCGTCATGCAAATCACGCTAAGGTCAAGACCATCGTGGGCCGGTTCCTAAGAACCAGAAGGACCTGCGAAAGTGGCTGGGTCTAGCCAACTACTTGTCCAAGTGCAGCGAAAATTACGCTGACATGGCTCGCCCTTGTCGAATCTCCTTAAGAAGGATGTGGAATGGTGCTGGGACACCGAACATGAAGATGCATTTGAGGCAGTCAAGGAGGGTCTCCTAACGCTCCTATCTTGACGTTGCCAGACCCTGAACCCATTCAGTGTCGTCTGCGATGTTTCGGACTTCGCCATCGGCTGTGCACTGCTGCAGATAGACGCCGAGGGGCGAGACCGCGTGATCGCGTTTTAATCTCGCCAGATCAAGGCAGCAGAGAAGAACTATCCAGTTCATGACAAGGAGCTAATTGCGATGAAGTACGCTCTTGTTGAGTTCAGGGTTCACCTGCTCGGCTCCAAGCAATTTTTGGTATTCAACGGATCCGATGAATTCTTCAGGATCGGTACGATCATTGAGCGCTTTCTTTGTGTCTTCAAGGACAGCTTCATCCAGAGGCGAAGATGAGTTCAACTCCTTGTGTGGTCGTATGACTACCACTTCGGCTAGCTCGCCCACCTTCAAGTCGTCTCCGAATTCGTTAAACGACATCTCGGCCATCTCTAACAGAGCGTCTAGAGCGGGCAGCGTCCCGAGGTTGACATCCTCTTCGACATCTCCTTGACGCTACGCTTCGTTGGAGCTTGATATTAGCGGCCGTGACCCGCGAAGAGTCCTATATGTATGTCAAACTCGAGACCAACGCTGGGAACACCAACACGATACAACGTCCAAGACGCTTTGAAGTGGTCTCGCTGTTGCGTCCAGTGTGCTCAAGTTCAAAGCTTAGAGCTCAAGAACGATTAAAACTAATGCCATGCTTTGCCAGGAAGCTCTGGATATTTGTGAGCAGAGTTATTATATAATTGGCGCCTCCACCACAGGGCTCCCGATTATGGCATGGTCTTTTCAATAATTTCTTATGAAACCATAAATATATTTATTTAGGCCAACCATGCAGACCATAACATAATTTATTCTGGACACACAACATAATTTATGGAGCCCAGTCTTCGTCCTAATAAAGTCGTTCAAGCTGTCAGATCCGTTGTAAAATGAGTTTCTAAGCAACGCACTTCGAGGCACTACGTAGCATATCCCACACAAACATCTCCACAGTTAAATTTTCATGTTTTTGTAGGTGCAATGTAACATCAACTAGCGCTTCATTATTTATTGTTCACTGCAGTAAGATGACATAATTTATGTTTCGATTTCAGATTGCTCATGCCATTATTTATGTCGGAGGAGGCCTCCTCATAAAAAATGCCATAATCGGGAGCCCTGCTCCACCATAAACAATGATTTGGTCTTCAAGTTTTGCAGAAATACTTGAATTTATGCCTTTTGGGGGACCAATCCGCAAAACGAAAAAACAACTCTGGGTCAAATCCTGCAGTACTCAAGAGTACCGGTATACTTCCTTCCAAGGGAGCAAGCTCAAGTTTTGTAAGTGCAAAACTGAATCTCAAAAACTGTCATCGAATGATACTTCATATACAGTACATGTAGCTGTCGGCAACCACGCACTATCTGCATCGTTACCCTCTTATTGACCAACCCCCACCTTCATTGCCAGTCACAGCTTGTGTGGTGGTAATGCCCCCGATGACAGCAGAATTTTCGAGTTTTGTTGTCAACTATGCCTGTACCCAAATGTGGAGACTGCCGAGCCGTGTTCAGGTCGATCATCGACGGCAATTTGGACTGGGATGAGCGACGCTTCTTCGTGCGCGTGTGTGAGGTGGCGGACGTACATAATCACTGCAGCGGCGTGTTGAAGCTAAATGAGACCTTCGTGGCGGGCGAGAGTTGGATGTGTAGACAATCTTCCCGCTGGTGCAGTTCGAGGTGGAGACCAGCAGCGCCGATAAATCGAGCAGCGTGCCATGGCGCGAGTCGCTGTCGTGCTGAGTACAGCAGTCATAATTATTAGAGCTCGTCCTTCGTCCTAGTGAAGTCGGTCAAGCCTTCAAACAATGAACGTCTAAGCAAAGTAGGCGTTTGTATTCTGAACATGATGGCCTGCTGCGCCTGTACCAGCTTGACGACTGCGCTGCCCCGTGAAGAGCAGGACGTGATCGACTCGTGGCTCGTGATCTTGACGTTCACTTCCACGGCCTGCATCTCGTGGCAGACGCATGCGGTCTGTATCCCCACGACGGACGAGATGGCTGGGCCAACAACAGTGTTGGCGGAGAGCAGCATGATCTCGCGGTGACCCAACGCACCTAACGAAGGTTGCTTGAATGTTGTTATAAGATGGCTGGGTCAACATTCGTGTAAGGTGGCTTGAATGTCGCTTGAGACCGACTGGGTCAACATTCACGTGTTTTCCGCTACAATATGGCAGCTTATAAGGTTATGCGATGTTAAATATTGATAAGTGTAAGTTGACAAGTTTGTCGTAATTACATATATATTCGTTTATGTATTTTTACAGGATCCTGGACGGTTCTGGAACTTAGAAATACATATATCTAATTTGCTTTCGATTTGCTAAACACATATAGCTTAACAAATTACTGTCGAACTTCTAAACCTGCAACTTAAAGTTGCTGATCAGCAACTCAAGTAGGCGCCTCGGGCAGCCATTGTTTTTCATTCCTGCTCCGAACGAAGCCGCAGTACTGCTTGTTCAGGCAACGATGGCGATGACGCTGACCACGATGGAGGGCGAGATGGTGCTGCTGGCCATGCTGCCGGAGGAGGGCCGCATGCTATTGGTGCAGACGCCGCGCATGCGCACCATCGCAGACCTGGAAAGCTTCATCGTGGACGAGTACGCCAGCGCGTTCCCGCACCTGCCGACGCTGAGCCGCGACGTGCGCATCCAGAAGTGCGTGTCGCCCGATATGGTGGTGGACCGTCGCTCGCACGAGGTGCGGAAGCAGTCGCCGCACTTCTTCGTGGACGTGGCCAAGAACGCGCAGGCCGGCATCGTGTTCTCGAACATGGAGCAGATCTACATCGTGCTCAATGAGCACGAGCTGCAAAAGCCTAAGGCTATTGCGAATGAGGCCCACAATGTGCAGCAGAAGACTGTTGCAAAACCAGCAAGGCTGCTGCCAAGAAGACGAAGCAGCCAGCCTCGAAGAAGAGTGTCTCGAGAAGCCCCAGGACAACAAGAAGAAGGACGCTGCTGAGAAGCCCACCCACGACGAGACGAAGGCGGAAACGAAGGCCACGAAGGAGAAGAAGGCGGAAACGAAGGCTACGAAGGAGAAGAAGGCGGAAACGAAGGCCACGAAGGAGAAAAGACTGAAGCACAGGTCGCGAAGCAAGAGAAGACTGATGCGAGGAAAGCGGCGGCGAAGGAGAAGAAGGCGGAAACGAAGGCCACGAAGGAGAAAAAGACTGAAGCACAGGTCGCGAAGCAAGAGAAGACTGATGCGAGGAAAGCGGCGGCGAAGGAGAAAAAGGTTGCAGCTCAAACCGCAAAGGATAACTCCGACGCGAAGAAGACTGTGACGAAGGAGAAACATGTTGCTACGAAGGATGCCACCGAGACGAAGAAGGCTGTCACGAAAGAGAACGCCAAATCGAAGAAGACTGAGACCGCGGCCTCAAAAAGGCTGCGAAAAAGGAGATCGAAGATGCGAAAAAGGCTGCGGAAAGGAGATCGAAGATGCGAAAAACCCGCTGAGGAAGACGACTCCGCCACAAAGGAGGCCTCCAAGAAGGCCGCCCCGAAAAGAAGTGGGAACGCTCTATTGCAGAAGATGATGGCGGCGAAGCATGATGCATTCGCATCGGGTGCTGCTCTGATTGCGAATTCTCTTCTAGCTGAGGTGGACCAGAAAGCGCAGTCGAAGAGAGAGCGAACGAGTGAGAAGGACGGCGCAGTTGGAGGAAACAATGCCTCGGACGTCAATGAACCGCCAGCGAAGAAGAAGAAGACTACTGCGAAGTCAGATACTAAGAAGGACGCGGATGCAAAGCCTACCGAGGACAAGCAAGCCGAGCCTAAGGAGAAAAAACCAGCAAAGAAAAAAGCTGCCGCCAAGTCGGTGGCGAAGGCTGAGCCGAAAAGCAGGACTCCGACGCTACGACTGTGAAGGCGGCAAAGAAAAAGCTGCCGCCAAGTCGGTGGCGAGGGCTGAGCCGAAAAGCAGGACTCCGACGCTACGACTGTGAAGGCGGCTAAGAAAAAAACAGCCTCCAAGGCCGCTGCCAAGGCTGACGATGATTCATCTACTGCTAGCGAGAGCACGCCTACCAGCCGCAAGTCGAAGAAAAAATTGATACCGAGTCCGATGACATTGAAAAGCCAGTATCGAAGCGCGCAAAGAAGGAGAAGGCACCTAAGGAGGCACCGGCAAAGCCCGCTAAAAGAATGTGAGTTCTGTGCCGGCGAAGGCCCAGCCTGCCAGTGCTGAATCAAACTCCAGCTCTAGCTCTAGCCAATCGACTCAAGGAGATGAGTCAGCTTCCGGCGTGGACACTGTTGTGACTGAAACCTCGACGGAAACCAGCAAGCCGAAGTCGGGATTCAAGAAGATCTTAGCAGACAAGGGAGCTACTCGCTACAAAAGCTGAACTTGAACGTGCCGCAACTGAGAATTCAAACCAGACGCCTTCTGAGAGCACTGTCACCGATTCATCGGATTCAGACGAAGTCCCCGTTGTTGTGAAAATAACAAAGCGCTCTCTGAAGAATCCTGCCCCAGTTGACAGTAGCTCCTCCTCTTCGGACGAAGAGGAGTTGGACTACTCCCAGAGCCTTTTGGCTGACCTGACCAAGAACGGTTAGGCTTAGCCATTGCATTGTGATCCCAATAGATTGATGAGCTCACGAGTTTTGGTTGGCTTGCAGATACCGATGAAGAGGAAGTAGCATCAGTTGTTGTCAAGGTGAAGAACGTTGACACCGACTCCACAGAGGATAGCACAGAAGAGCTGCAGGATATGCCTTCCTCCGAGCTCACGCAGTTGTGTACGTGCTGTACAATATGTGGCAAAGCATTGGAACAAAGGACTAACTTCATTGATTTTAATTTATTTTCTTACAGCGCAAGAGTCGAACAGTGTGCTGGCGCCCTCGCTTACTCGGAATCGCTTCTCGCTCGGAAGCATGCCAGTTGCCAAGTTGAAAAAGTCCTCCAAGAACCCGTTTTCGTCCCCAAGAAGGCGAAAGGCAAAACTGTCCGATCGCGAGGTAAAGTGAAAAAGGAGCAGAGAACCTGGGGAGCGCAAAAGGACCCACTTGCCAAACTTGTTCATATATTCGTGTTTTCGTTTCACTTGTCTTCACGTCTAATGTAAATCTAAGAACGACACAATTGACATGGTAGATTTGGCTAGGGAAGAATGCCATTAGTCATCCGCTGGAAAACATCGTATTGGCGGGTACGATAGCTGTTGTGGCTGCGGCGGACAAGGCTGATCACATGTTTGATGACTTGGCTTTGATTGTAATCAAGGCGGAAGAGCTGCTTGGTTGTGCTTAGGATGTCGCGCGGGTTCTGGGACAAAAAGCATGGGCACGACGACTCCTGAGCCATGATCGCAATCATCATCAGAATTGTATCGGCATGTTGCTGCAAAAACCAACAAAAACAGTTCACATGATCAGCGCGAAATCAAGACATTACCACAGCACGTGCTTGCCAGTACCTGCAGAGCCAAAAATCCTTGGATTAGGAAGATGACATAGGCCTTGAAGTAATCCGATTGAGTTCCACCCATGGCATCAACCATCTCGCCCGTCAGTTTGAACGGTGCCGTCTCCAAGCTGAACCGACCTCCGGGGCGATACCAAGGATAAATCTGAAGTCGATATGGACCACATGGCCATCGCTATCAATCATGATGTTGCCATTGTGTCGGTCCTTGATTTGCAGAAAATAGCACGCCAACGAATAAGCAGCCATGCTCCGCACAAAATTTGTCATCGCAGTCTTGTACGCAGCAGATTCTGCCTGGCCATAGGTTTTAGGAAGTGGTCTGCCAACGTAGTGTAGTTGCCCCGCTTTTCAACGCATCCAGAGACACCGCATTCTTGACATACTCGATCATGCCAGTAGACGCGGAGGTCGCAATGATCTCGTACGGCAACAGGCGAAGAGGTAAATCCGCGCTCTGGAAGATGTCCTGCAACTGGCGAATGATCTGTTGACATAACACTTCCTGCCGCAGATCATCGTTAGACTTGACAATGAAAGCGACACAATCCCAGTCCAGAGCCTCCGATGCTGCGACGATAGACGATGTTTCGCGCAAACGCTCCTTTTTCTTCAAAGCTTTCTCCAAACGCTGATTCCACCGCGACGTGAAGACGCTTCCGCTTATCGATGACGTACTCGTATACAATACTCAACTGTTCTCTCAGTACGTGAAGATCTTCATTGAGTTGAGCAGCGTTTGCAACGCCTTCTTGAGGCAGAACATACTGTTGCATCGCTTGCTCCACCGAATTCATCGCCGCAAGAGCCATTTCAGGCTCGAACTTCAAAATAAACGAGCCACCATGAAAGTTCGAAGCGACGGAACGTCTATCATCACAAGAGCCCGTCAGACATTCCTGAAGCGGCCTAGAAGCTTTAGACGTGGAGTTCGGAGCGCTTTCCGTAGTAGCTCCCGTTAGGTTTGCACCAACAGCGTCAGCTAAGTCAGCGATGTCCACTTTCTTTTCTTGGGGTCTCAGCATAATTCGCGAAGAAGTGCGAGTAAGTGATTGCTCGCGATCAGCAGATTCAGACGCCGATTCTTCCGTTGATCGTGGGGACTGTTCCAATACTGGTAGGGCATCATCATACTGCAGTGTATGGCGGTGCCCATCAGATTGGAAAATTGTGCTCGACTCACTCTTCAATTGATACGCTGTCTCATCATCGGCCGCAAAACCACTGATTGAGTTGGATGAAAGTGACGTCTTCTCAAGAGCTCCGCAACGAAGGAGTTCGCTTCCAAGCCAGAAAGCATGAGCTTTGTCCGATACAATCTCGTTCTTCGTCATCCAGTCTACGACTTGTTTGCCCGTAAAGGTGCCATGAACAGAGGGTTGCTTTCCAGCATACTGATCTCCATGTTTTGCGCCATGGAGATCAATTGATCGTCTGTAAAGTTTTCGACCTCGTTTGGCAGCGAGTCAAGATTGTTGTTCTGTGAACCCTCAAGACCAACGAACCCCGAGCCCTCGCTAATCGAGCGTTTTCTCCGAATCTTTATTGTGCCAGCACACGATGCAATAATAGAGTCCAAAGATTTTGTCGTCGAGTTCATCAGCGAACCCGATCGAATACGGCGGCTTCGTTTCTTTTTGCCACCAACAGCTCGAGCCAGCGCGATCAGCGGTGGCGGAGGATCAGAGGCGACACGATCTCTCAACTCCTCTGAATCGCTGTCGACTTCATCTCCACTAGACGATTCATCATCTCTTGCATTCTTTTTCGTATTGAAATCAGTAGGCTTGTCGTCATGGCCATCCTCATCGCCAGAAAAGGTATCCATCGCTATGACTTGCGCGATATCACTGCTTGTGGCCATTTCAATGGCGTTTTTCGCGACTTCGACCTCACTAGCAGGTACCAGCACTTCAAGACCATTAACGTCAATCACTTCCTCGGAATCATCAGCCTTATCATTTTGGACGCTGAAGGTGAGCGATCGACCACGGTGCAACCACGCACTCTTTTCGCTGGCAGTCGCAAGCTTCGCGACCTCGAAGAAAATTAGCGTCGGTGCCCGTGCCCGTGTCGTAAAAACAGTCCCCTCATCTTTTGCAATCGTAAGGAGCCGCTGCAATGGGTCATCGCATGATCCCAGCGGGCAGAACGCTCCTTCAGGTAGCTCAATCTTTTGCAATTCACCCCTCAACGCCTTCTTACGTTCATGCGGAGGACAGAACCTCAGTCTTTCTGTCATAGTACACAGCTCCTCAATGAACTCAATCTGCGCGGTGAAAATCCGACGCTCCTCCCCGTCATCACGATGAGAGTCTTCCGACGAGCATCGCTTGGCAGTAGAAAATCTGGAGGAATTGAACAGCCACTAACAGCATCGCAGATTGCACCAAGCGGAATTGCAGCCTTCACATCTGTGTGGACGAGGATTAACAGACGATCGAACAGACACTTGATGATGGCCGTTTGCTCTGTTGAAGCTGGTAAATCCTTGTCTGCTTCAAAAGACCAATCTCCATGAGAAATCTGCATCTCGACGTTGATCAGTAACAGCTTGCACATGCTCATCTTCCGGTACAGGAACTCGGGCACGTACAACTCCGACTGGCCGAAACCCCAGCCACAGCTGTCATCAATTGCTGCACGGGTTAGCCAATAGATAGCAGTTGCCAAGCGGATATGGAGCTGAGTCGCGTAGCAAATCACTCGAAAAAGAAGCCCCGCTTTGATACTATTGTTTGTCCAGTCGACAGTGAGCCACATGTGAAAAATTTGCGGCAAGAAAAACTCGAAATCCGCCAGGTTTGATGCCGACAATTCCAAGAGCTTGTTCACAGCAAATGCATACGCTTCATCGCAGCCATGGCGATGCAAGTGCAGCACTTGAATGACATCAGATATACCAAACGCATCATCGCCAAATATGGAGAACAATGCCTCCACTTCTTCTTCGTCAGCCTTCGACAGAGCCGGCTTCTTGGCGCCTTCGGCCTCCGTCTGAGAAATGCTAAGCCGTTGCAGTAACATCCCGAGCCATAGCACAAAGCGCTGAACTCGATAGCAGCCCACACAAAGGCGCACTGCGTGGTTCATGTGCAAATGCCGAAGCAGTGCGAAACGGGAGCTGTGGTCTGAGCAAACAGACCCGCCGCAATTCCGGCAGTGGTGCTGTCTCTTTCCCGTGCTGTCAAATCGTACATGGCAGCCTGGGTGGCAGCACGTCACCTCGTTCTTAAACTTGGGCGGGTTGCACTTCTTCTCCGCAAACGCAAGGCCTCCAGGGGTGATGCCCACAATGCCAGGGCTGACCGAAACATGCGCAATCCACTTCTCCACAGCAGCCGTTGTTCCTCTCAGCGCCGTCTGGATATACTCGATCCACTGGCGCTTGTCCTCCTCCGAGTCCGCGTCCACATTGAACACGACGCCCGAAGTGAACGAGAGCTTGAACGAGTGGCGGTACGTGTGCCACAGACCCTTGCCGTCCCACGCCTCCACCTTCTGCACCTCGGCACTGAACAACGCTGCGATCATGGCTGACGCCGCGTCCCGCGACGCAAAGCGCGAGAAATTGACACCCACGCAGCGACAGTAGAAGCGCTTCATGCGGTGGTACGTCACGCCCTCGTCGCGCATGCACAGGTAGCCCTTGATGCCCAGACCGTCCCGTTCGACGCCCAGAGGGCCCAATAACTCCATAGAGGACGACGCGGCGGTCTCCGACATGGTCTGGCCAATGGAGCTGCGTCGCTCGTCGTCTGCTGCTTGAGTGGACGGCGGAGCGGACGTGGCGGCCGCTGGGGACCGCAGCTCGGCGTCTAGAGCACTGCGCGATCCTTCGCCTTCGTCCGAGGGATTCACAGGCGTCCGGGGCTCCTCCGTTTCTTCAGTCATGTTGTCATATACGGGCGGGTAGGTACAACACTGGTCGAGCTGTGGCTTCGTCCGCAATTGCGCCTATGCAGCGAATCAACGAGAAGTGTCGTCGCGATCGAGCGGCAACGTGAACGCGACGTCGGACCTCGACTGGACGTTTGGCGTACGGTTTATGTGGAAAGTGTGTGGTGCACATGAAACATGGTGTAATAGACATGCATTGTGTGTAACTGATGTGTAACTTGTGTGCTGATGGTGTTCCATGATCCGATTCATCAGGGGATGCACATCCGGAACATAGACCGACGGCAACCGTCCATCTGTATGCGATATTAGAACGCAGTGTCATACAGGAGCGTGGGAGGTTGACGGTCACAGGAAGAAAGGAAGGAGGCCACAGCACAATCTTCTTCAAGACTGAGCAGCTACAGTATGACGACAACCCCCAGTCGCGGAAGAAGGGCGCGCGTCGCCGCATGAAGCAGATGCAGGGGCTGCTGCGACTCTCAAGACTGGACGAGTCCGTACGTCGTCAGTCGGGCAAAGCCAAGCCGCTGCGCGTGACGGTGGCACTACAGCCGCAACTGCTGGAGATCGCGTACTCAGCGCTGGCGGACCAGGACATGCAGCACCCGTTGGGGCGCGTGGACCTGCGGGACGCTAAACTGGAGCAAGTTCCCGACGGATTTATCATCCACGAGGCATGCACAGGACTCCGCAAGGTCCGTAAAGGAGGTAGCAGGTAGTGAGGTAGGCTCTGATAAATCTGTGTTTTGATGTTGTAGAAGGTCAAACTGCAGGACAAGGACAAAGCTACTACTGACGCCTGGTTCTTCGCGGTCTACACGGCCATCACGGAGTACGAGCGGCTCCAGATCAGCGCCAGCGAAGACGTTGGCCACAAGTTCTCGGCCGTGCTCACGTCCAGTTTGCGGGATGAGCACACGGAGACGGTGGTGCGTCTTCCGCCGTTCGCTTCTGAAACAAGATGGGTGCTTAACAGGTGGTAGTTCTGTCTGTAGGAATTCGAGCTGTCGTGTCAACTGTCGCTACCTACACGTCCGATTGACGAGCCTAGCATCAAGTGGAAAGTCTGGAAGACCTTCGCGGAACTGCAGGCCTTTGACGAGTGAGTTGATGAGAGATGGCGTGTTGGGGAGGTTGTACTGACTTGCTGATCTGTTGCATGCTGATCTGTTGTATGCTGGAATAGTGAATTGCGCGTGTCATTCGGTGCACACATGACGCAAATTGCGTTCCCGAGAGACCGCAAGCGAGATTCGATTTTGGAGGCATGCGAAAGAGGTCCTTGCAGGATCTGAAGGAGCAACAGCTTGCTCTTTACGTTGAGCAGGTTCGTCGTTGTTGGATTTGTTACCGTTACTACTCCATTCTTGCTCGTAATAATCTGGAACTTGCTTGGCGATTGTAGGTGTTCCAAATGCCAGAAATATCCACGGATCCTGTCCTGGTGGGCAAAGTCAAGAAGTTCCTCGGCTTCGATTCCTTCTTCGAGATAACCGTGAGTTGTGATTGCTGAAATCTGATCCATGTGCGCAGCCTAATGTATTGTTTTATTCCTATTTCTCAGCCACCTTCATCAAGCGAAGATGACGCAACCGATAATGAAGTCTCGAATCTACCTATGAGTGCTGAACCCATACCAACTCCGTATGAGTCGCAGTTTGTTTTAGCTGACGAAGCCAGCAACGTATCGGAACCACCCCTGACTGAGCAGGATGTAGTACAACCCGCTACTGAACAGCTGAGCTATGAGACTCAAGCACCACCCAGCCAATACTCCAGCACGGATTCTACGTTGCCTGCGTTGCTGCGTAGACAGAGTTCAACAACGCTAGAAGACGAGGGTGAGGAGTTTGTGGAGGTCATCCCAGAGACTGACTCGAAAGCTGCGAAGAAACTGCACAAAAAAATTATCCGAACGGTCCGCGAGCTGGTCTCCTATGACGAGGAGCGTGTGCAGGATTTCAGGATCAAACGAGAGACTTTGGTCGAGAAAAGACATCTGCTATGGAATATTGCGCCTTCCTTCTAGGTGCGGTAGGTGCGCAAGAGTGCTGCAAGCTGATTCCAGAAATGGCGAGACTTCTTCCCGATGAAGTTAAGAGAGATGAACTGATCCAGGCTCGAGCTGCGATCTGGAGACGTACCCACAGACGTCACCGTAGGCGCTCAAAACAGTTCTCAGAGAGCGTCGTGATGCAAACGCAAAAGGAGGAACAGCAGCAAATGGAGAATGCGCATAACAGAATGCGTCCGAAGTCTGACAGCCTCAGCGTTCTGAACTGGGGTTCGGAACGGGGCAACCTCTGCAGATACCGGGACGGAACTCGATGATTGAAAGACCGATGCCAGTTATTCACATTGATTCTCACATCGAGACAGAAAAAGTACTACCCCAGTCCCTGCGCACCGCGCAGGGTGGCTGACCCACGACGCCACCTTAATCGACGCGCTTCGTTCAATACAATGTTCGGCGAAACGTTGCAAACAGACCCGATCAAAGAGGAAAACCCAGCAGAAAACGACTCGGACGGTGACAGCGACAGCGACGATAGCCTTCTGGATATACCGCGAGAATCGATCAAGGCATCCTCGTCAATTGACCGAAAGTCGTTGGTGGACGGAAATGCGCGGTCGAGGCCTTCGAGTCGTGGACGCCAAAATTCGTCGTTCATGGATGGAGATGACGACGATGAAAGCACCGAAGACGATGAAGAAATTCATCACTCAGGCCGCTCTCGTCACAGCCGCCACCGCCACCAAAGCGGCAGCGGTAGTGGCAGTCTTGAGAAGCGAGCTGTGAAGGAGAGACCTTTGTCTCGTGTAGGTCTGACGCGGACGCGGTCTCGCCAAAGTTCTTCGTTTATCGAAAGTGACGAAGAGCGTAGTGGTGACGAAGGGAAGACAGCCACACGCGTTTTCGCGAAGCCAACGCCGTGCAAGCCGCAAATTTGATGAAGAGACCAAATCTGGACCCGCGCCCGAGGAGGAGGAGAACCCCGTGCTGGCGCGCCTTAAGAAGCAGGGGGCGGTAAATTTTATGATGCAGCTTCGCTAAGGGGCCGTGTGCATATTGTGTAGGTAATGTTGCGTATAACTTGATTCTGAAGTACCTAAATCACTTTGATTGCTTTTCAAGGACTCGTGCTGTTCAGCTAAGACGCTGTTCCAGCTAAACATATCCGATTGTGTGTGGAATTGTTATCTCCATTTTTAGCTAGCAATTACACTGGTGACGGACGATGTGTGCGGAGAAGTGAATTTGATTAAATTTGCAGCATGGCGGCAATCTCCAGCGAGGAGCTGCAGGATGCATGGCAAAAGGTGAAGGCAATGACGATTCTTCCAGAGGTTCGTGTGATGTTTCGCTTTTGTTTTTGCCGTGGCCGTTGCTGACGTCTGTCCAAAAACACAGCCTCCCGAGCCGAAAATGCCCTCGTTCGGACCCAAGGTGCCCATGAAGAACAGGCTCCATGCTGTCCAGAATGTCATCTCCTCTCTTGAGTGCGTAGATCAAAATACTTGAGTGCTGGCAGCCCCGTCATACTCATTTGCTTCACTGATCAGGTACAACTACACGGGGACCCTGTATTTCGACGTGAACAAGAATCGCAGTTTCAAAAGCATCGCGAACACTGCGAAGGAAATTATCAAGGAGAGTCTTCCTATCCAATGTCTAGAAGCAGTCTTCTTGGCCGCTTACCTGACGGCGGGACTGCCGAATCTGGAGCGCTTTCCCATCAGCTTCAAGACAAAAGCTGGCACATCAACGCACCGCCATATCGTGTTGGGTGTGCGCCACCAACAGCAAAAATGGGGAGCCTTAGGTCTCAGTCGATGCGACAAGCTCATGAACAAGGAGATCAAGTTTGAGTCGTTAAGCGACCTCGTGCTAGACTACTGCCAGGAGTTTCAAAATGTTTACCACAAGGTTGCGAAGGTCAATGTGGGCTTCCCACTTACCCACGATATTCATTCATCTGAACGCGTTGAATGGCGGGTACGTGTCGTCCTAGTTTGTGGGCTGGCAATTATGATGTTCACTACGAATGTTACAGGTGCTCAACCTCCCAGTCGATACGAACAAGTGGGCGGAAGTTGCCAAGCAGTTGGACAGCTTTGCAAAAGATGCCGCAGAAATCGAGAGTTTCAAAAGGCGAAGGGCGAGTTTCCAGCTTGGTTTGGAACGAAGTACGCCCTAAACGCCCCAGAACTCGAAATCGGCGTGCGCTCACCTCGGGCAGTTCAACGTTTAAACTCGTTTTCCGATGACTTCGAGGAGTTCGAGGAGGAAGCAGAACCCGCACCTATGCCGACAAGCAAAATCCCAAGACCCATTGTTGTGACACCAGACGAGTTCACGTTC
Source organism: Phytophthora hibernalis (assembly GCA_012656075.1). Classification (NCBI taxonomy): domain Eukaryota; phylum Oomycota; class Peronosporomycetes; order Peronosporales; family Peronosporaceae; genus Phytophthora; species Phytophthora hibernalis. The sequence goes on along the minus strand of JAAKBF010000154.1, from coordinate 190,506 downwards.
AAGAAACCATCATCGGTGCGTGAATCGGCTTGTATTAGATTTCTTGTAGAGTTTGTGCTAAACTCGTGAAGTCTTGCAGAGTGCTGTTCCTGCTCCACCGACCAATATATTCCTGCAAAATACCTCGACATCACCGTTCCTCATCGAGATTGAGGACAACTCCGGCCTTCTGGAAATTATCACGAAAGCCCAACAAACTCAGCGAAATGAAGAATGCGACGAGGCTAATCCTACGAAGTGCATTTCAACTTTCAGCATTTCAGCAGTACGTTTGTATTTCTTCATATTGAACTCAGGGCTGGGATATTGAGTTTGGAATGCTTGTACATGATCTTCAGAAAGGGATGATCGTCGTAGCGATTAAGTACAATCCACACCGCCTCGGGGCCGGCAAGCTTGCATCTGTGTCTTCGTCCGAGAAATCTCCCAATCCAAGTTACTGAAGAAGGGTGTGAATGAGAATGCAAGTTCAGTCGAGCCTACCGCAACGAGTGAGCAGCACCAAATCGTCTCGTTTCGCTGCACGCCCACACGCTCAAGTGAGAATCTGACAGATGCAGAGTCTGAAGGAGACACATTTACACTGGAAACACCCTTCGTCCTCAAGGACATGTAGTCGAGAGGAGTAAAGCTCGTCTCCTGAATACAGCATTTACCCGAGGCGCGTCTATTTGTTGCCCAGTCTTCTATCTGCTGTCTAGTTCGTCATAAACTCGATGCCCTTTTCAAACACGACAGCCATGACGGCGAACCCCGCCGCACCTTTGGCAGTGTTCTTCACCAGCACTGCAATCCAACACAAAACCACAACAGATCAGCACCTCAACTTGAATCTACCAGTCCCGTACAACGTACATTTTGCACCAGAACTGCGCGCCGCCCACGCACCCAGTGCACCACCCGACACACCGCCAGCCAAGAGCGGGTTCAAGATATCATGCGCCGCTCGTTCACGCTCAATCACACACTCAACTCCAGCGAAGATGCTGCCCACAAGTGCAAACTCCTGTCCACCGCATCAATTGCATCAATTAGTCAGGTCCTTCATTGCATTAACCCAGTCTTGCACCACAGCCACGTGCCTTGGAGAAGTAGACGCTGCGTACGTAACCAGCCTTGATCGACTTGCTGAAGCCGTTGTAGAGCTGTACAACCACAATAATACATTGCATTCAGTATTGCCCTCTTTATTGCATACAAATACCCAGTCAATTAGCTCTCAGTACCTGTTCGCGCATATTGCGGCCCACCAACTCTCCGTGGGCGCCTTCGAACGTGCCGAGGAACGTGCCCAGCCCCACGCCCATAGCAGCCCCAGCCACACACGCGACGATGCTTCTCTTCCAGCAGCTCTCGCGAGAATCGTCCGCGAACTCCATGGCGCGGTAGGCCGCGATCTGCCCCATACTCGGCGTCTGCGAGTCACTCATGATTATGGTAATGCCTCCACAATTTCCACGTCTTTTACGGTAAATCTTCTGTAAACGTAACCTAACTTCAGTAATATGCTGGATCGTAGGTATTTTATATCGTCTCAGTCGTCGTCAGAGCCAAATTCTGAAGCCGAGACAAGACGATGCGCATGCGGCTGCGGGCGCCGGACGAACCGGAGGCCGAGAGCAGCTACGACGACGGCGTCGACAGCGCGACGTCATCGCCCGAGCACAGCCATGTGCTGCCACCGCTGGACGTGGGCTCGCCCGAGTACATCGAGGAGCGACTGGAGAACCTCAAGCGCCGCCCCAACTGGGGGACTTCCTGGACCAGTACGTGCAGGAGCATCCAGGCAGCGACAGTGAAAGTGAGAATGGAGAGTTTGTGGACGTCTCGGTGGTCGACACGCCTGGCTTCCTCCGGTCGACGCTGTGGTCGCTGCTGGTCGTGGCAGTCGCGCCGTTACTGGTGCTCTGCGCCCCATTCTTGAGGCACAAAGGATTCGGGTGAGAAGGCTATAGATTGTATAGGTTTGTGATGTAATTTGCTGATTTTATGATACTGGACAGGTTCTGGCCGTTGGAATGTCACTCCTTGAAGGAACTGTTGGGTCGTGCACTGGCCAATGTGGCGTTTGTGGTGTTTGGACTCGTGCTGCTGTACTGGACCATCTGCCGAGAGCTGCCGGACGTTTTCAATGTGGACAACACGCTGATCAAGCTGAATGTGCAGATGGACGAGCTGCAGCGTGCGGCGGATACCTGTCATACGGCGCTGCTGCAGTGGGAAGGGACGCTGGCCCAGGAGTTATGCATGCCTGTGGGCATTGATTGCACGCTGTTGATGCTGAATACGTGGCTGCTGCTGCATTACCATCACCGATGTGCGAGGTACCTCATGGTGCTCATGGCGGTGATGTTTGTGGTGGATGTGCCGGCTAAATTGTATGAGGCGACCTTTCCTGCGCCTGAGATCTACAAGGTGGACCCGAGTTTTGCCATGGTTGACGAAGAACTGCTGGTTGCATTGGACGGGAAGAATTTGAAGCCTGGTGGAAGTGTTGCTTGGGTGGCCTATTGGGGCTGTGCAACGACATCCGATGTGGACACCTGTGAGAAGCAGTTTCAATCCACCTTCGAAGCAGGCATCGTGCCTGTGACCTTCAAGTCGCTGGATCACTTCATCCCGTGCTACCGTGACCCACCGAACCCACTCAAAGCGCAGGAATACCAGTGCTTCGAAAGTGTTCGCATTCGTGTGAAGGACAAGCAGAGCATTCCCGGATGGTCCAAATCTATGTCCCAGACTTCACTGAATACGCGACCCGCTCATGTCGAACACTCTCTAAATGATGAAGTGCTGGGCTATTTGGAGGTTCCTCATCGAAAGCCTGAAGAAACTCCATTGCCCTCTCGAAACAACCAAGAAGTCGTCGAACCGGTGCGCAGCAAGCAAAGATTGGGGACATCTTCCGAATCGAGCGAATTAGGTGATATCGACATTTCTGCGACGATTTCTACTCGTGAATTTACCCTGGAAACGGATGATCGGAATGAGCTCGACAACGAGGCCGTGGTTTTATCGGGGTCCACTCAAGATAATGAGAGTGAAGTTGAACCGGAATCAACCATTCTAGAGAAACATGTTATCCACGAAGAGTTAGAAGTAACGTCTGAGGCGACGTTGAAGGTGCTTCACACTAACCCCGAGCGGGAAATTGCGACACAACGCGAAAATATTGCATTGCCAGAAGAGAGTTTGTGGCAACCAGCAATACAAGTAGGAGGGCTGCAGGAGTCGAGTGATGCTGATGTGGAGATTGAGGTAGATGGTACTGAGAACGAGGCACGTGATGAAAAGATTCAAGAAGTAGAGCTTGCTGTGGACGAAAGCGAGCTGGAATTTGACCTCGTGGATTTTGACATCGTGCTAAAAGAATACTATGATGCGAAGTCGAACGGATTCGTCGAGGAGGTCAAACCGAGTACAGTTATCGTTGTCGACGAAGAAGAACCAGAAAAGCTGGTGTTACCCAGAAGCAATAAAGGTGAAACATTTGAAGTGGCCGCGAAGAATACCAAGGTGAGAGAGAGTAGAGATGAGTCAAACCTGAAAGCCAGCACATCCGAAGACGTGATTTCCCAGCCGAAACTACTTGATGCCGTTAGCGATCCTACGCAGCCGACTGGCGCCAATATGAAGAAGAAAACCTCGGTGAAGCAAAAGAGCCGCCGCAGTCGCCAAGTCAAGAAGTCTTTGGAGTCGGTTGTCGTGGACAATGCAGAACCAGCTGCTGCGGTGTAATGGTAGACAAGCTTTTAGTTTTAATGATAGGTCTTCGAAGTATTTTTCTATTTGCCTGAACACGTTTGTGCTGAATGGTTGTCTGCAACGCTCTAATACTGCTCGACGGCATTTAGCGACGCTAAGCTCGCAGTAACGAGTTCCAAGACAAGCTGACGAAGTTACTGGAAACTGATCATGCTTCACGTGAATGTGAAGCAGCGAAATAAGCCGAGCTGCACGATCGAGAACGATCATCGCAATTACACCACGGACGCTACTTCCGATGAACTTTGGGCTCCTGTGATTGCATCGCGTAGGACCTCAGCTAAACGGTAGAACTTGGCACTCTCGATTTGTGCGTTCTCGCGATTCGCCTCGCATAACTTCTCCTGCAAAGCGATCTTCTGCTCCATGTGCTTCTCTCGAAGCGTTAGCTCCCGCTCTCGTAGTTCGACCTCCTTCTTGTAGCGCACTTTCTCGAACTCCAGACGCTCGCGGTCCAGCGCGATCTGCTCCGTCAAATGTTTCTCGTAGTCAAACGTGCCCCGAGAGCTAGCTGCTGACCCTGTCGCCGCACTCGGAGCTGCACCTAAAGCCACACCACAAAGAAATCAGTACGCGATTTATAACTAGCGCAAAATAACCAATTGAGCAGTACCATCTGACTTACCGTTGTAACTCTGACGTCAAACAAAGTGTCAAAATTCACCAGTACAGAACCACAATCAGCCCAATGATTCAACACTAAACAACATCCGCAAAACGTACCAACGACGCCGTCATCTGCGCCCCGCTTTGACTACCACTCGAGTTATGCGTGCAGTGTGCTGCCTGCGCCGCTGCAGCTTGTGCAGCAGCATGTTGTGCTTCACTGATGGCCGCCGCCTGTGCAAGTGCCTGCGCTTGAGCGTACGCAATCTCCGACTCTGCATTGAGCACCACGTCGTCCATGGGCAGGTGGTCGTACGTCTGCAGCTCGCCCTGGAGCTGCAGATAGCGCGCACGAAGTGTCTCCTGCTTGGGTAGTTGCTCGTACTCGGCCCATCGCCGCGGGTGGGCACCCTGCAGATGGCTGCGGATGTTGTCCACCCTAAACGCTCGGAAGAACTTGGTGGTGGTCAACGAGCGTCGCCGCCGCTTCTTCGAGTCGTTGCCTGCCTCCTGATCTGCCTGCACCAGCTGCTCGTACTTGCCCTCGCGACCGAAGGCCTTGCAGAAGCCGCACATGGCCAGCAGCACGTCCCCGGACACGGCGTCGCGCTCGATGGCCAGAAGGCCGAACTCCATCTCGTACTTGGGCTGCCAGTTGTGGCGCCGCGCCTGCTTGCTCAGCGAGCGCCGCTTCTGCGCCTCCTCATCTTCGTCTTCGTCCTCGCGCTTGCGACGCGCACCTGCCAGTTGCTCATTCTCCTCGAACTTCTCGAGTGCCGGCGTCGCCAGGAGCTGATCGCGCGACTCCATCAGCGTTCGCTATGCGAGGATACTTAGTGTCCACCACCCAATTTCAGGTCCACTACAGATTAAAATACAGGGTTTTATTTTTAACATGTAAAAGAATAAAATATTTCAGGTGGGGCACACATAATTTCGAAATGGCTACATTAAAGTTGAAGTTGTTGAAGTTGTGCTAGCTAAAGTTAGTGCTGCTGTTGTCAGATCTGATTGAACGACGGACGACTACCATGGCGGACGCGAGCGGGACGACGACACCAGGCAGTGAAAATGGGCGACGACGCAGCTTCAACACCAGTGTGGCCAAGACCCTGCATTTAGAGGAGGCGAAGGATCTGAGCAAGCAGAAGTACGACTCGCCGTTCGACGCGAGTCTCGTGGCCGCTCGTAAGCGCTCGCAGCAGGAGCGACTATGGGAGATTTTCACGGCCTACACCTTGCAGATCTCGAGCGAAGACCCCACACGCATCCGCATCGTGAACGTGGTCAAGCTTCTGCAGGACTGCGGCATTATTGACGGGAAGAACACCGAAGAGGCGAAAATGATCGAAAAGGAGGTCGCCATCGTGTGTGAAGCTTTCCTGAAAACCCACCCAACTGATCGTGATAGCAGCAAGAAATTAGATTTCACTGCGTTCCTCGCTCTGCTTCTGCATTTTGCAAAAATGGTGCGAGACCGCGGAGCTCATTGTGATTTTTGTTTAGCGCTTGACTGTGAAGATGTTGTCTGCTACTTTTTGAAGTCAGGAGACCGGGATCCAAGCCGAGCGTACGATTCACTTGTGCGCACCTGTTTGGAAAAGCAACCAAAGTCGAGGTATGTGGTGGCTACAACAAAAACAAAACTCAAAAGTTGGCTAACGTGGTGCTAGAATCCGTGTGGTTGTCGAACAAGAACTGCAGGATTGCAAGAAAGTTCTTACTGCCTTCGAAGATCCACTTACAAAAGTAAGTTTAGATCCCTCAACACGTACCACAATTGCAGTGATTATCCTGTGCCGCGCGTGCTGTAGATCTTCCTGTATTACGCAGCGCAGAGTCATAGCAAGCTCGAAAAGATCGACACGAAAATGGCACAGTTTTGCCCGTCTCACATGAGCTACGCAGAATCTGTCGCGTATGGGCGCAAATATGGTATCATTGCACACGGTGTGTTAACAACGACCGAGTTCGGAAGCATCTACATCGACAGCCTCCCAAAACTCCTACCACAGAATACGACCGGGTTCTGACGTACGACGCATTCTGTGAGATGCTCGTGCGCTTATCAAAGATGACATGTCTTGATAAAACTCTTCCTGCGGATCGAAATCTCAAGTATGAGGGCCCTGTAAATATTCCCTCTTACGCATTGCTCACATTTGTATGCTGCTACTCATTAGAGGTTTACTACAAGTGATGTGGCTAGCTTTGGCATCATCTTCGCCCCGCGCTCTCAAAATCACAGACGTCCTCAAATCGGATCGTATAGATGTGCGTAACAGCTCGTAAAGTTGCTCTTAGTTCTTGCGAATGATGAAATAACTGACATTTTTAAACACTCTTCCAGGTCATCAAGCACTTCCTGATTCATTTCGAGAAGTACTGGAAGAAAGAACGCTATGAGTATGTACTTGCTTTTGATCTTTTCACCTCCTCCTTGTGATCATCATTATTCTGCTTTCATGTTAGGAATTATTTTGGAGATCGACCGACCTCCGTACGGGAGACCGTGATAAACTCACCTTCTCTACCAAAGCCACCGATGCCTCGTCGTTTGAGTTTGAACTCCCCGCCAACAAACAAGACCAAAACGCTTCCACGCAGGCTCAGCATTCAGTCTCTACCTGCCCCAGCTTCGCTGGAATCCAAGACGATGTAGCTTTACGAACGTGTATATTCAAGTTAGCGACTGCCACTTTGCACCCCTGAAATAATTTTTCAGAGAACACTCATAACATTAAGGAGGGGGTCGATGTAAGAAACGATCACTACTACCATGTACTTCGAAGTATATGGTAATATTCGATCTACTCAACCAATCGCGCTCGGAAACTTTGAGTAGAGCTCACAATACTCGTTCATGATTATGCCAGGATCGATAAGATAAACTATTCATACATGTGGGCGTACATGGGCGTTGACTGCACCAAGTGCACTGCGTACTCCCTCCGCCTTTCCAATAGAAACTCTGTCAATGGCCGATCGATGAACGGCACACGGAATGGTTTCGAGCTCCCAGGCGCAGCAGTCGCTGCCGCAATGAAGTCAAACGCGTTCTTCGGGTGTACGATGTTGACATGAGTCAATACGCTATTCTCATTGAACCACGAGAAGGGCCATTGGTCGTTCAAATCCGTCAACAATCCAATTGGACTACAATTCAGGGGCGCTTTCAAACTAGCAGATACCAGCTCTCCAAAAGCTTGGGGTTTATGGTGCGGCTCCACTTTTTCTTCAGTTCGACAATCGTGCGTACAACAGCAAGCGGTTCAAGATTTTGAATTGACCTGCGGTCGACAAGTAGAACATCAGACGTTCCTCTCATAGACAATGGCAACCGAGGGTCAGAAACTGACAAGAGCGTCTCATCCTTGGCGACATCCAGCCATGATAGATCCTTCTCGTCCAGAACTGTCTTGAGATGGGTCTCCAGATACGCCGTGTAGTTAGTCCGCTGAGTGTCTGCATCTTTCAAGACGTCCAACCAGGTATACGGCAGAATACGTTCATCTGACGAGGAGTGGGCTCATCAAAAGTTACGTATTCGTGACTGAGTCGCATTTTCTTTGCCATCCGTTCTTGGTGCTCTGAATCAAGGTCGGACAGCAAGTAGATCGGCCGCTTCGTAGCTCGGGCCTCAAACGCTTTTTTATCTCCGTCGCCACAAAGTTTCCAAACACGTCAATTGAGGGTAAACCAGTCACAATAGCCTCCGATCCCGCACATCCAGGAACATCCACCAGCACGTGAATGGGGCCATTTCCTTTTGCAGCTTCCCTATGGTCGACTTGAGCGCTCACGTCTTCCTCTGATAAACCAGCAAACGCGAGCTCTGCCCCCATCGCCATCAGAACTGTCCGACCAGTGGGCCCCACGCCGCTCAACACCTCGTTCTCCGTCAGCCATGTGCCATTTTCCTTCTTCGCCTGGGACAACACCAGGTCGTTCGCGTCACAGGTGACCGTCACTGGTTTCTCCGCTTTGATTTGATTAACTTCTTCAACTGATACACCGTCGCAGCATCGTCGATCTCCACAGTGAACACACTTATCGCTCCACCAGCGAACGCACAATTTAGCAAGAGCTTCACCGAAATTCGACATCCATCATGGGATGAGACGATGTGGAATATACAACGCAAAACACCTCTCTAGCTTTACGAACGTGTATATTGTAGTAGGTTGCAGTCATGAAAATATGGACATGGCTCGTGCTGTACCTGCTGCACTTCTATTTGCTACTGTGGGTGACTTCTGCTTATAATGCAATGGGCTGCAAAAGCGAGAAGCTGCCCGTACCCACGCGCGGGGGCTGGCCGAGCACCAATCGAGCGGACGGACTCTCTAGCTTGTCCACCAGCCCACCCAAAGCGGCCTGCGACAGGAACTTCATGGACGTCTCGAACGTAATTTGCTGAATAGACGAGCCCTTGTTGTTCATGCCCATACGGTTGAGCGGCATGTATCCGCCCTGCGCAGTCATGTAGTCGGCAAGCAAGCTCAAGTGACGCGGGTCGACACTGATACCGTACACACCGAACACATCCATGATCTGCTTCGAAATACTAGCGCGAGCGGCCTCGACACCGTACGTCTGTAGCACCTTGTAGACGTCGTTGGTAGCAAGGTTGTTGACATCCAGGATGTCGTCGAAGCCCCAGATCTCCTGGAAGTTGAGACCTTCCGTCTGCACACACGGCTTCTCCTCCTGCTCCTCACCAATGCGTTGGTTGATCAGGTAGCATCGCGAAATACCTGGGCAGTACTGCACCAGCACCTGCTTCGCGACCTTCTCCACGAGCGGCACCATCAGCAGTGTCTTCGAGTGCGTCGGGAAACGCAGGTGCAACTCCACGTAACTTTTCTTTTGTTGCATCCGCAAAACACAAAGTAAGGATTCTTGCGCACACTGTTCGACACCTCCAGGGACTCCATGCCATCGACAGCGAAAGACTTCTGCTGGGTGGGTTCGTCATCCGAGCTGTTCGCGTCGTTGTTTGTCTTGTTACCCGACATCTCATCGTCTGAATCGCTGTCCGAATCATCGTTCTGAGCCTTGCGAATCTTTTCATCCTCTTCGTCCATCTCACCATAGCCCTGGACTTCACCACGGCTGCCGAAGCGGAGAGTACCCTGCTCGTCGTCATCATCATCGTCATCATCGTTCTTCTTTTTCCGGTCAGATGCCGCAGGAGCAGTAAAGTTGTTAGATTCCGCCTTAGCAGAAACAGCCACACCACTCTTCTTCATCTCACGAGAGATTAGCGTGAGCAATTTGCTCACAAAGCTCAGCCCAACAGAGTTAAACACCTGATCCGCACTCAGTCCGAAAACGCGCTTAATCTCCTTCAGCTGGAAGAAGGTCAAACGGATCTGGTAATCACGCACCCACAGAATACCATTTTCGCTGCTGTGGAACTCGTCCTTCACGCGAACACCGTCAGTACTGTTAATGAGCTCCGAAAGAGCAACTTGGTTCAAACGCTGTTCCACCTCCTGGGCCCTTGACGATTCAACATCGTCGCGAAGAGGAATAGTCATCATAGGAGTAGACATCTTCTGACTAGCCGTCATGATAATTTCACGCAAACGCGGGATACCAAGAGTCACATTAGCAGCACCGTGACCAGCAAGATGGAATGTGTTCAGCGTCATCTGCGTAGACGGCTCACCAATACCCTGAGCAGCCAGGATACCAACGCACTCGCCAGGAGCACACAAGCTACGCAAGTAGTTGACCCACACCAAAAGCTGGAAAGCGTCCGGGCTCACCGTGTGCTTTGACTGCATAGCATCGCGATCAATATCGTCATTCTCCGCGTGCTTGCTCTTTTAGACTTCTTGCTCTTCTTCTTCTTCTTAAGTTCCAGGCAGTACGATGGGTTGCGCTTGTTGTAGCTGCGAAGCTTATCTTGGATTCTCTCTGAAATCAACCCAACGTGATCGTTCAGCGGCAAACTCTGCATTACAGGGTCCTCAAGAGAAATATTGATGATGTCAACGCGACCAGACATAGCACGAGTTGCGTTTGTCGGTTTGTTAGCCTTGAACTTGGTAGTGCGAGGAACGCCGAACGCCTTTAGACCCGTGTCCAGGTACTTGATGTCGTACTTGCACTCACGGCCGTCCTCGTTCTCCTCTGCCACAGCCACGATCTCGGCAGCGTGGAAACCCAGCTCAATGCTGCCACGTTTCCACTTTGTCTCGCCCTGTTTTAAGCGACGGCACATAGCCTTCACACCAGGCTTCAGCATCGATGAGGTGCTGGCAAAGTCGTTGTCCTTAGCGACGCGAACTTCCTCGTGCAGCTTCAAGGGCTTCATGATGTCAAGCTTCGTCTTCTCGAAAAACGTAGCATTAATGCCGTATTTGTGCGAAATACTGCGATGGTTCATTGCCTGGAAGTCGAACTGATCATCCTTTCCTGACAACAAAGCACTTTGCACGGGGTCGACACCATCTTCACCGTACAGGAACTGAATCACGTTACCATCACTGTTGCGGACAGTGTGGTCGTAGCCGACTTGCAGATCTTCAAGGTGCTTGATCAAACAACGCTGCAGGTAACCACTACGACTGGTTTTCACAGCAGTATCAACAAGACCCTCACGACCAGCCATACAATGATGGTAGTACTCCTGAGGGCGAAGACCAGTAAGGAAACGATCCGTAACGTAACCACCAGCGCGCGGGGCAGGGTCGAAAGGCTCAAACGATGGTAGAGAACGACCGCTGCACAGGATAGGAACACGACGACCCTCAAGAGCCTGTTGGCCAAGTCCACACGAAATTTGGGAGTGGTTCACCATCGAACCCTTAGCACCAGTCAGCACCATGAGCGAGAAGTTGTTCTTCGGGAACGCCTTCGACTGACCCGAGGGCAAACACGTCTTGATAATGTCACTGTTAGATCCGTGAACGCAGCCCATCATATGGGCATCCAGAGCCTTGGCGTTGTCGGCAGCGTCGGTTCCAGAGAGAAGTGTGCGCATGCGATCCCGGATCTGAGTACGCTCCACCTCATTCATTCGGCGTTTCTTGCCATCCTTCTCAGACTCACTCTTCTTCTCCAGCAGGTCAGTCAAGCCAGCAAATTCAGCATAGGCCTCTTCACCCATGACCTCAGAATCCTCGACAAGCTTGCGACGACGTTTCTCGGCCGCCGTGTTGAGTGTCAGATCCTCCATAGCACAAGTGTGACCAGCAAACTGCAGGTAGCAAGTGAACAGACGGCCAAGCGCAGACAGAAGGTCGGCGGCAATACGAGCACCGTACACCTCGTAACATGCGTGAACCATACCGTGCATGCTAGCACCAAATTGACTCTTGTCCAGAATACCCTGAAGAAGCTCGCCATCACGAAAGATCACAATGTGCTCGTTGTTCGCCGAGCCGTAGAGGTCTCCCTTAATCTTGGACTTGCTGTCCAGATTCAGAGGCGGAAGGCCCTTCGTCAGTAGCTTAAGCACCGAGGTAACCACTTGCTTACCCGTCCAAAGTGGTTCCGGCTTCAGGATAGCAGGCGCCACGGTCTCAATGTGCGCCTTCTCAGCGCCGGCATCCTCCATACTAGCCCAGGCATTGTACAGCAGCTGCATGTACATGTCTTTCGTGAGGAAAGTATCACGTTGTGTAAGTTTCACACCCGAGTCAACGTGGTCCTGAATAAGACCACGTAGAGGAGATCCATCCGTTGGCACAATGTACTGGTTGTCATTCGAGGCAATGTTGTAAGCCTCCGAACGAGCCAATTCATTCTGCGGGAAGTGCATGTTCATTTCATCACCATCGAAATCGGCGTTGAACGTGTTACAGTTGGCATAGTGCATGCGAATGGTCTGCATCTTCGGGTTCGTAAGAACACGCGTGGTGTGCGCCATAATACTCGGCTTGTGCAAGGTCGGCTGACGGTTCATCAACACAACATCGCCCGTCTTCAGGTGACGCCAAACACGCTTCACGCGGTTCTTACTGGTACCCTGGGCACTCGCTGAGCGCGTGAGTAGGGTTTTACTGATAGCTTCACGCTGGTGAGGCGAACGTTTGCTCAAATCGATGAGGCGACCATTTTCGCTCTCCACAAAGTTTGCGCCGGGGTGCACATCAGGTCCGTTGATAACGAGCTGACGCATTTCCTCCACGTTCCACGGCGTCACGGGCTGAGGGTACGTGAGCGTCTTGGCAAAACGCAGAGGCACACCAATCTGACTGGTACTGATGTACGGGTCAGGAGAAATAACCGAACGAGCGGCGTAGTTCACACGCTTACCCATCATGTGTTTGCGGAAAAGACCTTCCTTCTTTTCGATAACCTGTTTGATACCCTGCGCGACTTCGGTACCCGGTTTGGCCTTGCTGCTATCGACAAGGAGGTTGACAGAGTTCTGCAACTCCGTCCAAAGCGCAAGCTTACGCGAGAGGTTAACCTGTGTCTCCTTCTCTGCATCCTCCTCGTCCGAAGTCGTGGCACCTTGGCGCTTGTAGTAGTCGCCCTGCACGATACTTTCGGAAAGGGTCATAATCTTAGACAGGTGTGAGTTTTGACCATGCTCGAACTGCTTGTCGCCCATGAACACGGGCGGGCGGAAACGAGACGGCGCAACAGGAATTACATTCAGGAAGAACTTGCGCCAACCGTCGGGCTTACGGCCCGAGACACGTCCGCTGGCAATGTGACGGTCACCGTAAAGCAGTTCCATGAGGCCGTCCTCGTTCTGCCACATCAGCTGCAGCTGCGACTGCACCTCCAAAGGTGGCAGGAACTTGCTGCGCGACGACGAGTCCTCCGTCATGGCGTATTTGTCTTCATCATCGTCCAAGTCGGACTCGGAGTCGTCACCATTCACAGGGTCATCCTCAACGTCTGACACATTGCCACGGATCGTGTCCAGCGCCGACGTGACCGTCAGGTTCTTGGATCGGTTGACCTTGCGCGCGCGCGCTCAGCCCCTTGAGGAAAATCTTGGCGTTCGCGTCCTGTCGAAGCGCCGGAGAGATGGCTCCACAGTTCTCGCACTTGTTCTTCATGCCCTTGAGGAATCCCGTCGCGAGCTTCTCGCGCTCCACTTCAGCAAGACGAGGCAGTGGACGCAGCAGCTGTGCCTTGCCATTGTTGCTACTGAGACTCTTAGACAGCGCCAGACGCTCGTACTCGTCCAGAATGGCCTGCTGACGCTGCAAAGTGCGCTGCGGAGCTTCGTCTTCTACGCCGTTGCGCTGCTCGAGTAGTTCGCCCAGCTGGGCCGCCTCGTTCTCGAAGCCATTGTCCAGCAGCAGGACCTTGACGCGCACCACACGGGAGCGCGCGCTGGCCACGCGGAACTTGTGGCACGTGAAGCACTTGCGCTTAAGAAGGTTGAACATCTGGCCGAAGAGCACGGGGCTGTACACGGGCACAGGCAGCTCGATGTGGCCCAAGTGGCCGGGACACTCCTTCTGCGTCTGGTGGCACGTGGGGCAGATCATGTTGAAGTCCACGGGTCCGAGCGCCGGGTCGTACAGACCGCCCACCACGGGGTTGTTGAGCGAGTCGAAGCTCAGGCGACTCGTGAGCTGCTTGACGCTCAGGTCGCGGATCTCGGCGTCGCTGTAGAAGCCGAAGGCCACCTCCGCCACCTCATGACGGAGGATGGTCTGGTCTGTGGCCGAGTCCATTGGCTTGGCTGCTTACGTCTGCCTAGGAATGCGCACTGCCGGGTTGAAAATCTACTGGTGGGCACTAAACGACGCCGTTACAGGATTGTGGCCAGTCAAGTCGAGGCGAGTTTCAGCCAATAAGGAGATAGTTGATGGCAGTAAAGTGGGTGTGTTGAACTAGTGACGAAGCCGAAATGGCTACATTGATGCGCTGGTGATCTATGCCTCCTCGTACATGCCGCAGTCCGCGATGACGACGGGAAGCGTGGGCTTGTCACCCTTGTCCGTCTCCAGGTCCTCCAGGCGCTGCACCAGCTCGAAACCTTCCACGACCTTGCCGAACACCACGTGCTTGTCGTCCAGATGAGGCGTGGGCACCGTCGTGATGAAGAACTGCGAGCCGTTCGTGCCGGACCGGCGTTGGCCATGGACAGCAGACCCGGCTCCGTGTGCTTGAGTCGGAAGTTCTCGTCCGGGAACTTGTCACCGTAGATGCTCTCACCGCCCGTGCCGTCGCCGCGCGTGAAGTCTCCGCCCTGGATCATGAAGCCCTTGATCACGCGGTGGAACGCGCTGCCCTTGTAGTGCAGCGGTTGGCCCGTCGAGCACTCACCCTTTTCACCCGTGCACAGCGCGCGGAAGTTCTCGGCCGTCTTCGGGCACACGTCCTTGTACAGCTGCATCACGACCTTGCCAGCGTCCTCCTCGCCGATCTTGACGTCGAAGAACACCTTGGGGTTGTTGGGGTCCAGCTCCAGCTCCGTCTCCACCTCCGACTTATCGTCGTACATGGACACCTTGCCGAACAGGCCGCCGAATACAGCCTTCTCCTTCTGGCGCGCGTCCTTCATCTTCTTCTTGAGCACTTCGAGCTCGCGACGCACCTCGCGGTTGGCCGGTTCCAGCTTGCCGGCAGCCAGCAGGTCCTCCTTCGCACGCTCCAGGTCGTTCGTGTGCATGCGGCCCACACCACGACGGTACAGCGCCTTGACGTTCGTCGGGTCGTTGTTCAGCGCCTTCGTGGCGACAGACACCGCCTCCGCGTAGTCGTTCACCTTGAGGTACGCCATGGCAGCATTCAAGAAGCACGTGGTCTGCAGCTGCTTCATAGCTTTCTTTGTCCTCGTCTGCGACGTCGTACATGTCCTCCATGTACGACGCAGCCTGGTTGTACGTGGCCGCCGCGGCGTCAAACTGCTTGGCCTTGAACTGCTCCGTGCCCTTGGCCTTGAGCTTGGTGGCCTCCGCGATCTTCTCCTCCGTGTCCATCTCCCACATCTCCTTGGCCTTGGGGCTGAAGCCCAGCAGCTCCACGTCGAACTTGAGCGTGGCATTGGCCGGGATCTTGGGCGGACTGCCGCTGGCTCCGTACGCGTACTCGGGCAGGCACGTCAGCACCGCTTTCTGTAGTCACAAAACGTCAAACCATCAGTAAACCAGCTACTAATACACCGTATTGACTGCTGCTATTGGCGCACACCTCGCCAATTTTCATGGACGCGAAGGCCAGGTCCCACGCCTTGATGACGTTGCCCTTTCCCAGCACGAACTTGAACTCCGAGTCGCGGTCGCGAGAGCTGTCGAACTTCGTGCCGTCCAGCAGCGTACCGGTGTAGTGAGCTGCCAAAAGGTGCACAAGAGCCACAACGTTAGAGGATCTCTGCTATTGCAGTCAATTGGGCTACGAGTTATACCGGTACGTACCGCGGATCTCGTCGCCGGCGGGCGGACACTCGCCTGATCCCTCGACGTACGTCTCCTTGAGCACGCCGCCGTCTCCCGACAGGTCCACAGGCTCCTTCTTAGTAGCGTCGGTCATGGTTCAATCTCTTGGCTGTTTGATTTGTGAGGTGTCAGGAAGATCTGGCGGCGGAAAATCGTTTTCTACGGGTTTTGAGTCCTCGCTATGGCATGTATGAATTCATAAAGGTATTTTTCAGTGTATTTTTGCTTCAAGAGCTGTATCATCTATTTTAACATATATGGTATGACAGGTATCCCTAATAACAGGTGAAGCCATCGTGATATGGATTCGAATGTTCTGGAAAAAGTATCTTTCTTGTAGACGACCCATTTAAAGTTGGTTGAAGTGACCAACACTCCTTCAACGTAGCAGGTTGTTCTTGGCTGCGGCTGATGTGAGCGCCATCTCGCACTCCTCTTGGACGCGGAGGATCTGCGCTCGGTAGAAGGCGCGCTCCTTGTCGTGTCGACGCTGCATGCGCTCGCGGCCCAGTGGGGCGACCTCCAGCCGCATGGCAACCTCTCGCTCCATCTCGCGAGCCAATTCCTCCACTACCAGCGTCTGCAATTGGCGCGCGTAGCCCTGTTTGGTCTTTTCTAGCAGCTCCGTTGTCAGAGTCAAACGCGTCGCTTCCGAGAGCCCGCGACGCTGCAACTCGTGCCGAATCCCGGCGAGTGAATGTCGAAAACTTTCCTCCGCTTTCTGTGGGAAGTTCATTCAATTGTTCTGGTTAGTGATGAAATGTACTGCATGTCAGATGATGCTGGATAGCTGGTACCTCCACTTTGGAGACTTGCTGTCGTTCCCAGTCGACATAGTCGCCCAGCACCCGTTGGGACTGCGTGTCACGGTGAGCAGCTCGAGTTGGTGAAGGTTGGGTCTTTGGTGGTTCATGATGCTGGGACGAAGGCAATTGAAGGATTGAGGCTGACGATGATCCTGGAACTGGAATGTCAACTGCTACTGGTGATTGCTGCAAGAGCTCGAGTCTTTCACCTGTCTCGGCATCAAACACGCCGTCCATTGCGGTGCGATGGCAGCAAGAACCATGAAGCAGAGATATAGCGGCTCTTATTTTTATCGCGAGCAGATATGTGAATAACTTCTTCAGCCGACCTTCGACAGCAACCGACACAAATACGAATGCCCGGTTCGTTGTCAAGCTCCACAACCGATTTAGGAAACTATGAAGCCCGATGAGAAGGAGGCCGAGAACATCCGTGTGGCCGTGCGATGTCGACCCATGAACGAGCGTGAAAATCGGGAACAAGCAGTCTCGTGTTTTACGTGTGGACCAAATGGTTCGGCCGTGCTTACAAACATGGATAACCCGGCTGAGAAGCACGAGTTCGGCTTCGATTTCGTCTACGGTTGCGACTCGGAGCAAGAGTCCGTCTTTCAAGACATTGGCATGCCTCTGCTGGATCGAGCTTTCGGTGGCTACAACGGCACCATCTTTGCGTACGGACAGACTGGCAGTGGTAAATCTTTCAGCATGACAGGTGTGACTGGCGGATCAGAGAGTCTAGAAGGTCTCATTCCTCGAGTAAATCGCGCCATCTTTGAGAGAGTTGCTAAGGAACGCGTCGAATACCCCAACAAGCGCTTCCTCGTCGAGTGTTCCTTCTTTGAGATTTACAACGAAATTATCTACGACTTGCTGGACTCCAGTGGGAATGGCAAGAAGAACAAAGGTGGCCTGAGATCAAGGAGCACTCAGTGCTGGGAATCTACGTGAAAGACCTACAGGAGCGTGTTGTGGAGACTCGGGAAGAGATCGTAGACCTCATGGCAATTGGAGCACTGTCTCGAACTGTCGGCTACACACAGATGAATGCTGAAAGCTCACGTTCGCACTCCATTTTCACAATCAAAATTCACCAAAAAGATGCCGAGGACGAAACCAAGAGTTTGTTTGCAAAGATCAATCTTGTTGATCTTGCCGGTTCCGAGCGTGCTGCGTCTACTGGAGCACAAGGAGATAGGCTTCGTGAAGGCGCCAATATTAACAAGTCACTCAGTGCCCTGGGAAACGTCATCAATGCGCTCGTAGAGGCCTCCCGTGCCAGCAAAAAGGTGTTTATTCCTTACCGAAACTCGAAGCTCACGCGTACTGCAGGAGTCACTTGGTGGTAATAGTCTCTGCTCAATGCTTGCAACGCTTTCACCGGCCAGTATTAATTTCTCAGAGACGCTGAGCACCCTCAAGTACGCTAGTCGTGCTAAGAGTATCAAGGTGAATGCCAAGAAAATGAGGCATCGTCACAAATTTCACAACTCAATGAAGAGATTGCGGCACTCAAGCAAAAGCTTCAGGACCAAATGGGGACTACGATGGGGCTCGACCCCAAGGAGAAGGATGATATCGTGAAGAAGTATGAGAAACAGATTCAAGAGATGGATCGTGTGAGACTGCAGACTTGGGAGGACAAGGCTAAGCTGTCGAAACAACATGAAATGGAGCGTAAGAAGCTCGCTAGAGAGCGTGCGCTGGCTGATCAACGTATCCGTGAAGAGCGTACCAAGAAATGGCGGCTTCTTGAGGAAAAAGGCGACTTAGGAGCTCATGATGCGTGCCCTCCGTGATCTAGATGGCAACAGTACGATTGCAACCGATGCTGTTGCTGCTTCTGTGGCAGTTCAATGGCTTGAGACGGCCCAGAAAGTTAAGACGATGGAAGGTGAAGCGAAAGACTTGCGTACACTCATTCAGGTATTTCGCGATTCACTCCAAAAAGACGTAGAGCTTTGGGCCCGGCGCTGTGGTCTTAGCCAAGATGCTGGCAGCACCTCCAAATCAACGAAGAATCTTTTGCCCCAGCGTCGAGAAGACTCGGCAGCTACGTCAGCGACTCACATGACCGCAAGCCAAATGGGCAGTAAGTTGCAGAATATCGGAGACGAAAGTGAAAAGCTGCTGAAGCTGGAAGGTCAGCTTGTCAGTGATCGCAGTGCACTCATCAACACGATGACTCGTGAGTTATTACGTTTAAAGGCAAGGCATGCACAGCTCAAAACGGAGCAGACTGCTGCATCAGCTGCTGCGGCTGGAAAGACGGCACCAAACGCTGCGCAGGCAGCAAAAGCTGCAAAGGAAGAAGAACAGCTACTAGAAGAACGCGAGCGTGGCTTATCCATTACGTTGGCTTTAGTACGGACTCAGCGTTCGACACTAGTTCAGTCCATCAAGAGCGACCGACAACGAATCTTTGAGTTCGCCACCGTTACCAAGCACTTTGTAAGTTTTGCGGACCAACACGTCGGTCTGTTACAAGATGTCACCACCAAAACACCTGAGGTCGCTCAGCAGCTTACTCGCTGGGAGGAAGCTAGAGCTAATCTGCTAGCTGTGTCAAAGGTCTGGGAAGAAACGTGGAAAGCCAAGGCCATATCTCAAAATGACAGCAGCTCTACAGATTATGTTGGGGACGGCGAAGTAGCTGCACTTGGGCTCGAGTCACGATTACTGCCAGATGAATGTCTGTCGGCCTCATCAAGAACACAAGACGCTAAGTTTACTAGACTAAATGGAGCCCAATGCTGGATCTCTGACCCACAAGACACCATGCCGTCGATAGTGATCGATTTCGAGCTTCCACGTATTTTTGACTCGGTATCGGTACGAGGTGGTAAGGTACAACCAAATGGAAGTTTGAACTCTTCAGCGGACTCACGATCAGCAGCACCAGCAGTTGGTGGCAGTTCCCAAGCCGCAACTCCGGTGGCTTCAACCTTGTTTTACCGAACACTGCTGATCTCCAGGTAATAAAAGCTCGGTACAAACTTGATGAAGTGGCTGGGACGAATGAATTGACGTATGAGCTGCTAAATCATGTCATGTCTTGGCAAGACTTGTTGAAAACGGATGTGATCCCTGCAAAGCTGTTCCTACGGCCACCTGTGCGATTCTTGCATGATCTGATTTCGGCGGTGATGCGAAATACAGGATTCGCGAACGACGCGATAACAGAAACACAGCAAGACTACTCCCAACTCACAACCAAAACCGAACGTGGAGAGTATTTATCCGCTGTGCTCGACTATGTGCAGGGTTGGTATCAGCGTCAGCAACAGACTGTTGAGAATGTATCGAGTGTGATCATTGCAGCTACGACCTCGAACATTTTAGCAGGTAAGGAGCCCACAGATACACTCCAGTTCTTGGGTATTTCGCGCTTGCAGCGATAGACCATGCAGTAAAGCACCCACCCGCACCACCCATTGTCCAAGAGCAGAGTGCCGCGAGTAGTATTCCAGCAACTGGGTCCGAAGCAGAAGCAGTACCTGAAGATACCCCACAAAATGGCTGGGTGACTCGCCTTCGAGTCGCTTCAAGCTTCACAGGCAATGCTGGCGACTGGCGTGACCTAGGCGAGTTTGATGCTAACTCGGATGCTGAAGGTACGGTCTCAATTGTGCTGTCAGGTGACTCTAAGTCGGATGGAAGCAGAGCAGGTCGCTTTCTGCAGCTTACATGTACCAAGTGGCATCACCGCGCTGCGTTACAGTGCGAGGTTTTCGGTCGGGAGGCACACGAGAGTAGTTCGCTCGCGCAAAATATTCAAGCGCTAGCATCCAAGGCTCAAGCGCTCCTTGAACAACTTCGACACACCGTCGTTCTTGTGCTGGAAGAAGCTCGTGCTCTGTATGAGCGTGCTAAGGTTGCAGAAAGTGAAAAGCATGCTCAGTTAGCAAGTTACGGAGAGGAGCTGGCGAAGCTGAGAGCTGTAAGTAGTGCTTGGGAGAAGAAGGAGCGCGAAATGCAAGAGCAGCACGCGCATCTTTTGGCTCAGGTAGAAACTGCAAACCAGCGCACATATCGAGAGAAAGCTCGCGGGGATAGCCTTCAAGGGAGCTAGCTCAGACCACTACTCAGTCTGACGATTTCAAACGCCGTGGAGACTCACTGCAAACGCAGCTCGGCGAGAAAGATCATGAAGTACAAATGCTGTCCCTGCAAGCCGGAGAACAGAAGCGTGCTCACGAGGCATTGCAGCAGACAAAACAGCAGCTCGAGGAGCTAGCTACCAACTTGCGCGCACAGTTGACAAACAACATGCAACAACAGGATGCGACTCAACAAGAAGGACAGTCAATGTTAGCAGAAATCAGTGGAGAACTCATGTCTGCCCGTGTGCAGCTGGATGAGCAGCGCCGTGCTCTAGAAGCAGCAGAGCTACAAAGCAAGGAACAAGAAGCATTTGGACAGCAGCAGTATTCACTCCTTCAGCAAACACGAGCTACACTTATGGAGAATGAAGCTGAGGCAGATGCAAAACTGAAAGCAAAAGCGGCGGAGGGCGAAGCCGCACTCCGAGCTCTTCATGATCAGCATGATCGCATGAAGCAAGAGCTTGAACGCGCGCTGGCGGCCGAGACTTTGCTCAAATTGGCTGCAGGAAGATTGGAAGCGCAGTGCAGTGCTGCTGGAGATGAGCTCGACAGCTGGAGAAGACGAGCCGAGGCAGCAGAGGCCGAGCTACAGACACAGGGCCAGTCAACTAGTGCAGCAGAAGATGGACCTAACAGTGCTAGCACTAACAGTGGTGAATCAGAATCGGCTGCTCGGGAGAATGAAAGGCTGCTCCTGGAGGCCCAAACAAACGATCTTCGTCGGCTAGCTGATCTAGAGAAGATGGAGGCTAAGGTGCAGACACTAGAACAAGAGCTTGGTATCAGCGAGGAAAAGTCACGACAAGCAGAGCAGTCGCTGCTTGAGTCTGCCAAACGTGTGAAAGAGCTCGAAGAAACTGAGGAAGAATTACAGCTCCAATTGCAGGTTGTCACTGAAGAACGTGACTCTGCACGACAGAAGGAAGAGCAGTTTTTCACCGAGACTAACGAAAAAGACCAGGAAATCGAGCGTATTCGCGACGGCTACGGTAAGGACTGGAGATTTTTGCGTAGTTCGTAATATGCATGCCTCGTCGCTAACGCTCGTACGTGCCGACACTGTTTCGTGAATTAGTGTGGGTTACGGACCGAATGAATTCGAAAGAAGACGAGCTCAGTGAGCTTCAGGAGCAATTGGAGCGCTATCAGTCTCTATTAGAGATGACGGGTGCCAAAGGTGGAGGCAGCGAGACCTCAGTTCCGACAAAACCGAAGGACGACAAGTTGGGCGCTGAGATTACTAAGCTATACGTACTAGCCATCGGTGCGAGTCTGAGTGAGAGTGACACTATTTCAAAGATGCTAACGAAAAATCTTTTGGTGCAGGAGCGGCGGATGCAGCAACAGGAAATGAAGCAATGCTAGCAAAACTCGCGGAATGGATTCAGTTGTCGAAAACGTCGACCACTTCTTCACCGACGGAAGTACAGCCCCAGCTACAACAACCATTTATCGACACGAACAAACCTGATGACAAAGCTGCAAAACGCTCAGTTACTGCTTCTGTTGAAGTCACTAAAAGAGAAGCAGAGCCGCAAGATGTACCAAACGGCATTGCCCCTAGTGGTGTCGATAATGACGAAGCAGACTACGACGACGATTTCGACGAGGGCGATGATACGGACGAAGCGCGCAAAGCTCGACGACAATCTACTGCCGCGAACGCTTATCAGCATAAAGACTAACCAATTTCGGGCGTCTTGCTCTTATTCTGATATGTACGCTAGATATGCTAAAAGTACCTTGTTGGCTTCATGACGGCGTTAACACTAAAATTGTCCTCTTCGCTTCAGCTGTTGCATCATGTCCTTAGCCGAGCTTCAGATCGATGCGTCGAAGTCAGACAGAGCCCAACCTTCCCTGACCACCATTATCGAAGTAACGAGGAGGAGAGATCGCGAAATACACAAGGACCGACCTAGTCAATGCTGCCACTGCAGTTAGTGCTGCGACCGGAACGGGCGGAAAGCGCTTGGCCAACTCCTCCACGCGCTCTCGCCAAAAGCGCCGAAACTCTGCTTCGTCATCAACTCCCCGTGCAAGCTTACTAAGCAGGCCGTTGGTTTTGTTCCCCGTGCAACATCCATATAGGTCTCCACCAACACCAAAAACATCTCGTCGTCGGTCTCGGCACCTGGCAATTCACCATGGCACATGGATGACAATGGAGCGAGTCGGCTCAAGCGTGTTGGACCTACCGCGAATCTGTATCAATTTTTTCGAGGCTGTTGTTTCGACGGCGTCGAGCGTTGCCCAAACAGTTATCGATACGGCATCAACAATACTATTAAAGTGGTGGAGTGGAGACCAAGAGGGTGAATCGACTACACTGGAGGTCGTCGAGCGCCAGCCGAAAGGCGTGCAGGATCTCGACGTCATTGTGGAGGAGAACAATCGGCTCAAGCGTATGCTGGAGTTTGCAATGACCTCACACGGCATCATGAACGAGGCCACCAGCATGCTGGAAGAAGGCGCGGACCTCTGGAAGAAGCGAGCAGAGGATGCTGTGGTTACCAAAGTTCTGGAGGCAGAGGAGCAGCGAGATGCACTGGCACTTCAATTTGAGGGGCTTCAAGAACAACTCACCGAGAAGGACCAGGAAATTGAGCGACTGCGCGACGGCTACGGTACGAATCCTTGCTACAGTAGCTAGAGTTCTTTGAGATTATGCTGAAGTGATGTTTGCTGCCTTGTTACAGTGTGGTCAACGGAGAGCCTAAACGCCAAGGAAGACGAGATTTGCGAGTTGAACGAGCGGTTGGAACGCTACGAAGCGCTACTGAAGGTGCTGCAAGCGAAGGTTTAGTTACATGCATTATAAATCAAAACGTACATGTACTTCAGATAATCAAACAAGACACACGAGTGACCAACTGACGGATCATTCCTCCCATCCGAGCTGATTTGCTGCAACACTGTCGCCATCGCCATCAATTTCTTGGCAATTGTAGATTGCGTACAGTAGCTTCTCGCGCAGTACAGTCTCACTCGAGTACGCAGGCATTTCGATTGAAAAAACAAGTGTGAGCCACTGGCATGTAGGCATCGACGCTGCGACCAGCACGCTGTTGGTTGAACGACTGCAGCTTGAAACGCTGGGGAAACTCGTCTGCACTAACTGGAAGCCGTGATCGACCCCAGACAAACCGCAGGAAGGCACTTCGCTCCTCATGTGAGAAATCTCGTAGCGCTCTCCAAAACCAGATAATGTGGTCATCAGTTGGTGAACAGCTAGAG
Source organism: Phytophthora hibernalis (assembly GCA_012656075.1). Taxonomy (NCBI): domain Eukaryota; phylum Oomycota; class Peronosporomycetes; order Peronosporales; family Peronosporaceae; genus Phytophthora; species Phytophthora hibernalis. The sequence goes on along the minus strand of JAAKBF010000154.1, from coordinate 166,623 downwards.
TATTCCGTGCATTTCTCCAGCAATTCCACGTCCACTTCTGGGGACCCGCACACCATTAGTTCTAGCTCGCCACCAGAAAAGCATGCAAGTAGTTTGGCGGGTACAACCTTGGCAATCCCACGGAAGATAGCCTGCGCTTGCTCGTTGCTTTCATGCAGTCGAGTCTGCTCAACGAGATCAGCGTACTCACAACGTGAGCTAAATGTAACAGGCAGACTGGCACCCCCAGGCTTGAGTTCTAAAACACGATTATCGGCCCCCAAAGTCGTAAAAGTTTCCATGACGATATCCTCAAACATCTCCTCTGTAACTCCGTAGCGGTCGATTGTTCGCATTTTGACATTGAGTTCACCAGCATCGAGTCTACAGCTGCCAGGTCGTCCTGACCCAGACGCTCCCCAGCGAGCTTCTTCCAGATTAACGGCGCCAGATTCAGTGCAAGATATTGCTTGCTTCGAATGGAAGCACCCATCAGTTTGCCGAGGAACTCGAGCATCTGGAGTGCAGTTGAAGATTGTGCACCTGGGCTTAACAACCATTTCTCACGTCCAACACCAACATTGTGCTGTGAGTTTGGAGTAGGCAGCATTAATGGCAACTGCGTAGTTTGCAACTCCTCGCAGTATTGCGCGAAGGTCTCGCGGTACGGACCGCCGGCATCCTGCGCATTTTCCCCAAGAAAAGTCACGTGATACAATGCGTCCTGCCGCCGAAAGTGAGCCCCATCAAGCGCTTGTAGTTGACGGAAGGCTTGCGAGAAGAGCATGTGACGACCTTCTACATCCGTTTTTCCTGTTGCGCGGAACCGCATAGCCTTTGGCCGGTTTAGCGTCAATTCAAATGGTACTCCTGGTTCGTTTGTGCGCCCAAGTGCATTATCCCACACTGTGCGCTTAACGACGCTCATGATCCGATGCCGCTGCTCCATTATGAGTTGACTAAGCAGAAATTGCTTGCTTAAGATACTGGTGCCAGGATCGCCGAGACTGGGAGGGTGAAAAGCAATAAACGGTAGGATTCGATGCATTGCAGCGTTGAACTCTTGCAACACTTTGAACCGCTTTGAAAGACGACCGTGCGAATCAACGAGCGATTTGGCTGGGGCGGAGCTGTCTAAAACCGAGTTGGTGCGTTTCGACTCGGTTCCTTCACTCTTCAAATCACCTGAATTTACGATTTCCATTAGCGCAGGCCAACGCACCAATTCGTTTTCCTGTGGTGCAATTTCGCTCCAAGATCCATGTAGCAGCTGAGTTACATTAAGGTTCTTACGCTGCCCCTTTTTGTTAATGTATTTGATGAACTGCTGATCATGACGAGGCAACAAATTGCGAGGATAGTCACTGAAACGCACAGAAGATGACTGGAAACGCCGACGACCAACAGTCTCAGCAGAAAATGTGGAATCACGTAGAACTTGTACCCCCAAAACGATTCAGGCTTATTCGTAGCATCACCGCTAGATCCAAACGAAAAAACGGTGATGCATTGCTGCCGTCGCCGGTACGTCTGCGCGCAGCAGCAGGAGGAGAGCAGTGCTCATCCCAGAAGTTCTCTCCTTGGAGAATCTGCATTACAACTGACTTTTTCTTTTCATCGATACTGTCGCCCCGTAAAACCAAAGTGCCTTGCTGGCTGTTACCACTTACATCCTCAACAATGGTACCCTCGCCTTCGTTTAGCTTCCACCATCCAACGAGACGAGGAGTATAATCTTGAACCTTGTGGCGGTAGGCTACTCGATCCCAGTGGTGTTCATCGTGGTCATACACTTCAAAATATGCGTCATCCTCTTCACATCCCGAAACCTGCAAGATCGTCAGAACCTCTTGGCCCTCAAAAGAAGGCTCAAACTTGAACGGTCGTTGCCCAAAATTCCAGGCCAAACCTTGTGCACCTTGAGGACCAAGACTCGCTGAAGGATACAAGCTTCTTCCAGCAAATGTGCATAGAGATCCGGCACTTGAGTGCGACGGATTCTTCACAGCGTCGAACAAACTCTCAAATTCTTGGTCCTCGCTATTGCTCAACAGTTTTGAAGACTGCTCGGTGCCAGGACTTGCGCTGCCTAAGCTATCACCGCTGGTCGAAGGAAAATACTCTGCAACAACCTCGCCGTTTACGTAAAATGTTTGGTTGCCGGTTGCCAGATTAATGGCACAGCCGATAACATCACCGCTGCGGCAGAAAATATCGTTTGTGAAGGAGCTACCCCGATTGACCGGCGAGGGCTGCTGCATCCAATTGTTTCGACCCTAGTAAATGGTGCAAGCACTTGAGAAGAGGCCGAAAAACTGGCCACCTTCTTCCCGAGGTCGATGCCAAACGAATTACGCTCTTCTCCGATCATGACTGAGCGACTACTGACATTTATACCATCCAAAATCCATCCGACGCACATGCTACCGTTAGATAGAGCGTGTGCTTCATAGTATACCCTAACATTTGCCTTTGTATCGTCTTCGCATGTGGAGGGCGATAGGTTCACGCAGCATTTCGAACGAACAGTAGAGACCCCCTGCTAGTTCTGTTCGTTGTAACCCATTTTCGCATGTGCAAAGGTACTGCGGCGCCAGGGCGAGACGACGACCGCGGTGATCGTGGAGAAGATAAATATCTCATGGCTGGCGACAGAGGCCTAGTGCTTCCAGAAGTAGGAGTTCCTGAGCGACTGTTGCTTCTGGACGCTACTTCGACACTGTCCAATCCTCGGAAATGACTGCGAAGATGCTCAACTCGAAACGCGACATCCCAGATTCGAATATCGTAGAGATGACCGTGGAATCCGATGCATTGTACCAGCGTTTCGACTTGATCACCGGGCCACGCGACATCGCGGGACGTATTTCCAAATACCATGGATGGATTCAAACCCAAAGCGGACCTATCGTGCTCCGAAAATCGAGCATAATAGATTATGTCACCATTTTTGACAACGAACACCTTTGAGCCAGAAAACACTAAAGCTAAGTGCATCCACTGACCGAAGACGAGATTACCCGTTCTGCCGCTGTCAGAAGCAGTGGACTCATCACACGGACGATTTTCCACGACAGATCCGTTGTCATCCCCGACTTGAAAGCTCACCGCGCATTGACCATCTCCATTACTTAGCAAAGTAACTCTGCCATGTGTGCTATGGATCCGAAATACTTCCATGCAATCGACTGGATCAGACTGCTTCGCCATCATCTCTTGCATATGTTCGGAGATGCACGCCCAGAACTCTATAGAAAAATCACTTTTGGAGAGAACACACTCACTCTCTTCCATCATCTTAAGGTCTAGCTGCGACGACCCGTTTAGTTCCAAGCTTCCAGCAAATTCCGGAATTGCACTCAGATCAAGATTTACAGTTGGTTGTGGCGTAGTTGGTAGAAATTCGTACGAAAGTTTACTTCCGCGTATGATAAGCGGCGCGTCGCGATACTTGGTATTATCCAAGTTTTGCACATCGTAACGGTCATTGAGACCATACCGGTACACACTTTCGAAACCATTTTGTTGCCATCGAACGCGTACACCCTTTCCGCCGTGGGTCCCCCAAGCAGTTATCTCTTGAACAATACCGATGTTCCCGCCACCTCCATCTTCGTCACTATATTCCCAATCGAGCGATCTTACAACCAAATCGCCAACAGACAAAGAATGATTAGATATCTTTAACGTCTCGGTTGCAAACAGGTGAGGGCTTCTTTCTCGTCGGCCTCGCCATTGATTCCCGAAAACACCACCGACGGTTCGTCACAATCTGTAAGTGGGTTTGCGCCGAAGAATCGGAGTTTATCTTTTTCCTGCAGCCTAGTCCTCTTATCAAATCGGATCTCCAACGCTACAGCACCGTTGATATCAATTTTCTCACGCGTAGGTTTGGAAAGAGATATCGAGGACAGTGGGTGACGGCTTTCTCGCGAGACGATTGTAGATGAAAGGTTATCTCGAAATCCAACATCATGCCAACTGCATCAACAACCTTGCGGTACCAGTTTGGCACTACATATTGACGGATGAGGGCGACAGGAGAAAACGAGAGTGAACTAAACTCAATACGATTTTCGAAGCTCGAATGTGAAACCACCAGTCGGATATCGCTCTCTCGGTTCAGCGAAGGCTGAAGGGATTCCCACGGAACCAAAGCACCTGATCCTGCTGGGCCCGCGATTAGAGCCGTCAAAACGCTATTTTTCCGGAAAAGGAGTGTTTGCCGTAACACATCAACTTGGATAGTTACTGTATCTCCCTCACAAATTCGACTTTGTAGCCAGAAATTTCGACGAGTTCGTCGCCATCACTTTTTTTGGGATGAAAACTACACGATACCCGTCCGTCATTTTTCCATCGTACAACTAACGCTGGGTCTCTTGCGGACACCCCAAGTGTTCCATCCATGACTCCGATAGTCACTTCCGATACGAGCCTGTTGAGTATCAACTGGAACTGGTAGCTTCCAGAAGGTGAAATACTTTGATCACTTACGAAGGTGCTAACACCTTCCTTACCAGATTCATATGGCAAGACAACGTGTGCACCCAGCGCATGTCTATCAATGCAATGACTGTCTATCGATAGATCGACTGCAACAGCACACTGCACCAGTGTTTGCAGATAGGGAGACTTCAACTCTGCACGGTCTTCAGACTGATACTTTGCGCGCATTTTTACATTCATCAAATCACGCACTTGCTCGATAAGGATTGCTGGTATTGTATGAAAAGCAGAGCTTTGTGACATGTTACCAAGCACTTGAAGTGCACAAGTTTTAATGCATTGAGGCGAGTCGTTGAGGCTTTTCATCAACGTCTGCAGAGTTTCGGCCGAGTACAGCGTTTTAAAAGCTGTTGGGCTCGCTTGAAAGTCAGCATCAGGAATTGAGGTCATTGTTTCTAAAACCCAGGAAGCCATAGAAAGTAGCCAAACCACTGTCTCAGAGTTGCATGAGTCCTTGTTTCCCACCTGTTCGTCCTCCATAAATATTCCAATGGCGTAAAATTTGAACCCCCAGTCATTATTACTCGAGTCAGAGTGGAAATATACCTCGAACGAGTCCGAGTCGACATAGAGCGGAGGGCGGTCGCCAGTTCCTGGCCAGTTTTCACTGTCTGCACGCCCACCGATTTGATCGGGTCCTATTGTTTCCGTTCGGTTTGAGCCGGACTTGTAAATGCGCAACCAGTCACATCCCGTTTCACTTTTGCAATGTCGATCAAAAACGATTTTAATTTTCGTGGCTCCAGGAATTGAGATATCCCAGTACTGATCCAAATTATCCAGGTATGGATGAGTGCTTTCTAATACCCGCACAGCACCACGACCTTTAGGAAGTAACTCCGGACCACTGTTGAGAATCTTGAGGCTCTGAATTATGATTTCCGAAAGAACAGAGTCGCTAGGTCCACTTAGCACCATATGCTTTAATCGAGTGCGTAGTGCAAGCAACACGCCAGATTGACTATCATATGCTGCCCCAGAGTTTGGCTTTAAGAAAAAGTGTGACAGGAGTAGAAGGATGTCCTCGACGTTCCCGAAATCACTAAGCAGTACTGGTGTTCGTACTGGATCACAAGAAAGAAAAGTAAGAACAGCATCCCGCGCTGCCTTTGTTGTCATAGCGCGATGTGAATCATATGCCAAGCTTTGAATCCGATCTGACTGCCCTTTGAACTCGTCGAAGGCAAACGGCGAGCATAAACCTGTCAGAGATTTTTCCTCGTCATTGCTCTCGTCCATTTCTAATACTGAATGATTGCTCTCCAAATTGAGATCATCCACGCCCAACGTCAGTAAATCCTCCCCGGTAGCACACGATGCAAAGGAAGTCACGTGCACCATCTCGCCTGTTCGTTGCCACACCCAGCGACCCCGGAATTTTCTTCCTCAAGTTGGTTCATATTTTCCGAGCTCAGTTTTAACCAACCATCAGGGTGGGTCTCCGCTATAAATTCGGTTCCATTGCGAAGCAGATCCAATACATTCGACTTGCGATCCATCTCATTATATATCTTTACTCCATCTTTATCAACGACGCGAAAAGGTTGCGCTTTTCTTGACGCTGCGCTACCCCATTCAGCTAATTCAGGTGCCACCTTCAAGCAACAGCCTGAAAGCAAATAGCGCATTGGATCTCGCGTTTGCATTTGCTGGTATGACATATCATTATCAGCAAACTCCTCAAACTCGCTCTTCAGAGGAACGCGTTGAGGACTCATCTTCTCGTACAAGGTTTCAAACAAGCGATAACACCATGTATCTAGTTGCTTCAAACTTTTGTCCAAAGGAAATTGAGGCCTAAAATCTGCTGTGACGTTAAATTTCCAACCCCAGTCGACATTTGATCCATCAGTGGTCCATAGCAGCGTGAACGAGTCCGATGGAATGACGAGAGGCGGTCGGTCATCTGTACCAGGCCAGTTCCCATCGCTACCTATTCCACAGTATTGATAAGCGCCCCATCGCTCAGTCAGCGACTTGTCTTTAAAAAAGGAGAGATAGTCGCATCCTTTTTCTGTTCGAGATTGTGGATCGAACGTTATAGTTAACGTGGATGCACCGCTGAAAGTCACCTTCATATATTCCATCACCGAATTCGCGTACGGATGCTTTGACTCGAATATTTGTGACTTTGGCGGCGATTGAATTGGACGACCGTCACAGGGAGAAGTTGCGATCTTGGCCAGCGACGGAAGAAGCGGTGCAAAGGTTGGGATAATATCCGAATGCGTTCGTGATTGAAGAATTTGCCCAAGAGAAATAACACACCTTGCGCGGAGATCGTGTAGTGCACTTGTCATAATTGGAGGCGGGATTTCTGGCGGATAAATTAAGGTCTCTTCGAATGCGTGTGCCGTGAGTTTAAATCCCCACTCAGAAATTGTGCTGGACGTACTTTCCGTGTAGAAGTGCACATCAATACACCCAGCCGGAATTCGAAGGGGTGGAGCTGTACCCACACCCGGAAAAGATTCACCATAGTATTTTTCCTCGCCCCAGTACTTTGCTTCATTGCCACTTTCTCCGATATCTTCTTCTCGTTTCTTGAACTGAATGTAGTCATTTGGCCCAGCTGTACACGACATTTTATCGAACCGCACAATTATCTCGCTCGCCCCCGAAAATTCAGAGAGTATGTTACATCCTCTCCTGCAGAATATGGATGCTCACTTTCAAGCACCTCGACATTTTCTTTCTTTGTCAAGTTTGGTTGGTACGATGCATCTCCCCGTGACATACTGGTGGTCAGGTCAAGTACACGTTGGTATAAATCCTTCAACTCAGAAGCAAAAGGCGTCATTCGTTGAAGGAAAGACGCAAGTTCTCCCTTTTCGATATCATCCAGGTGCGCAACGTCGGTCAAGGGGACATCTACAGTGCTCGACTGATCACAATCAAAAATGACCCGAGCAATCTGAATCCCCCTTTCATGCGGAATTGCACAAGGTATCCAGTCTCAATCATTTCTTTACCATCAACATTTACGCAGCAGCTTACCCTGCCACCAATGTATGCACCACAGTAACTTCCACCTAGAACTGCAAGCGATGCTAGCATAGGACCTAGTACACATTCAGAGAACGTGCCGTCGTGCTTATTCCAGTCATGAGATGGTTGCAACCCAGCTATCACTAACCCAAAGAGTTGATCACCCCAATAGGAACACCCCGCGGTCTTGCGAAGCAGCGATATATAAGCTGCCACCAAGCTTGTCTCTGATTGCGCTGAAATTCGCAAAGCTAAAACGTCGCTCATTGCTGCTGCACTGTCATCTTTTTCCTCGCTCGCAGGCGTTGTAGCTTGCTTGTCATCCTCAAATGAGCGCCAAACATTTAAAGCGCGTGCTAAACGTTTGAAAATAACAGCCAGGAACCCGTCAGTTTCACGGGGTAGAGCTTGTACTAGTTGAGCATCCATTGTCTCAGGCGGCACAACGCTGGTGAGATCTTTTAACACTCGGATACCGCCAACTTGAACCTCTACAGACATACGATCGTCAAACGACAAATACATCAGGCTTGCAAGATTCTCTTGGGTGCCAATTAGGCTCCGACCAAACGAAGTTTCCGCGCACGTCTGGATCAGCCCTAGTATGTGCAAAATTCTTTCTGCCGGTACCGAATTTGAAACAATCCCGGGCGATGGGTAGCTAGCCTGGATCTCCTCTGTAAGATCACTTTCCGAAATAGGGTAGCTCAATACTTTCGGCTGATATATCCAGCATTCAGCAGCAGGGTGATCCAGGACCCGGCCTGGTGTCTCACCAAAGTAGAATGGATATGGGTTTAAGTGCGACACTGGACTGAAAGACTCGCTATTAGGCGTAGTGAACTCGGGCGATGCGAGAATCCGAAATCCCCAGCCGTTAGAGCTTCCTTCATTGTGGAAATATACCAAAAATCGATCCGACGGGATCTCAAGAACGTTCATGTCCACATCATCCGTCTCTTGAGCGTGTTGGAGACTACGAGCGCGGTTGCTCTGAGCACCGGGAAAATTTCGCTCGGGATCGCTGTACTTGCCCGTATATCTATCTTCGCCCCAATATTCCACACATTTTGCATCTTTGTAAAAGCGCACAAACCCTGTGGATCCATCAATATCACACAATGGATCAAAAGTCAAACGAATCTTGACGGCACCTGGAATATGCACCGGGCAGTATTCATCAATTGAGTCTTCAAGGGGATGTGCCGACTCAATGATAGCGGACTCGGTTGGGTTTACATTCCCGTTCATAACCAAAAATGACTCGAGTAGATGTTGCGATACCATTGAGCCGTTCACATACACCCTCAAGGTGTCTTCGTCTTGTACGATCGCAACATGAGACCACTGATCAGCATCCAATTCACAATCGGTTTCAAACACACTTTCCCTGTCCGAACCGCACGCAATTTTGTAGACTAGCATTCGATTATCTGTCAAAAATAAGCCGAAGTGGCTCCATGGTTTCGCCGCTACAGTATCTTTGATCATATTCTTGTTGCCTTTGAAGAATATTGTGCCCCCACACCTTCATCGACTAACACGACCTCAAAATACCCCGCTTAGGATCAAATTCGCATTGGGAAGTGAGGCCCGAGGAATTCCATCGAACATGAACTTTCGTTGGCTTTGGGATGCTGACAACGGTACCAATTTCGGCCTCATCATTTTCTAGTTCATCAGTACCAGCCCAGCTTGGACCTCGACGAACTTCATCGCCAGTTTTGAGAGCGTACAAGGGACCCTTCTTTGGGCTGTAAACCCAGAGCATTATAGAATGGTTCCAGCCAACGACGTTGTGTTGTAAACATGGGGCAGTGAATCCAGGTGAATTTTCGGGAAGGAATTGAGGAAATGACTCGAAGTCGTTATCGCTGCCTGGATTCGGGGATGGTTTGACTGGAGAAACGATATCCTCAAGCTGATGGCCAACTGCAGAAAAAGTTGACGCTGAAATGCTGATACGCCGTGTGCATTTCTAGATGCATGCTCATCAAGATCGTCATCAGAACTCGATTCGACTCGTTCAGCAATAAAGCGTGATAGGAGTACACCTAAAAGTGATTGTGCTGCATTTCTGGTCGGAACTGAGTCTGACGACAACAGACGCAATATCGGCGGCAACACCCGGCTCTCCTGAAGCAGATACGAGTCCTCCAAATCGTAGTCCATCGCACAGCATTTCAAAATACCAGTAATGAGTCCAGAAGAAGTACCATCATCACTAATTGAAACGAGTTGCTTAGCAAATACGACAAGACAGTTGCCAAAAGCTTCTGCAATTCGTTGCCGCAATGATTCGTCACATCCAGAGAGTAGAGTATCAAAATGCAATCGTGGAAAGGAGTCCAACACTGGTGCACCAGATTCAGGCGAACCAGAAACATTTGCAGGATAATTTGCGATCGCAAAAATCTTCAAGGTAGTGGCGAAAGACTCGAGCAGAATTCCTCTCAGGCGTGAGCTTTGACAATCATTTAATGCCTGGATGAAAATCTCCATACCAAGTGCGCGGCCCGCTGCCCTTTGGTTCCGAGTTTCAATCAATTTCCGCAGCTCCGACACATCCACGTCACTTTGAATAAATTCTAGTACTTGCTCCGTGACCGATTTGGCTTGACCGTGCTTGAGGCGCTCACTAGACGACCTTCTGTACTGAAACAGGCTTCGCAGCTCGGTTGCAGCTTGCAACTCATCCAATAGATTGTACCATTTGTCTAGCTGGGTATCAGACGAGCTCTGTTTGCCAATGGCATGGCCATACTTAGCTAATAAACCCCACCTTCGTTTAGCACCCGCCACGTAGGCAAATGATACCGGCGTAATTTCCAGCAAAAAGGCTGCTCGCTCGATAACGTTGTCACACAAAATGGTAAGCGATTCTTCAGAAAGACCCTTATAAGCGGATGGTTGACGTCGTAGTCGTCCGGAACGCCGCCGATTAGGTACCATACCAGCATCCGCGGCGTCACCAAGATGAAACCAATCACGCATCTTCTGTGCGTTTTCCAGCCCCGTAGGAGTTGTTCGGAAATATCATCACGCAGATTTTGTGTAAAAGCGTACGCATCCATTCCCCACATATTGTGATGCAAGATTGCAGCGGCAACCGCACGAACGGCGCTGTTCACATATTTGTTAGGAGCAGAGCTTGTAATTTGTTCGAACGATGATGACCGCGCTAGAGTCAGGCTTGGGTGAGTTGCACCCGACCGCACTTGAAGGGCTTGAATGACTTTCTCCGCATCGGACGATTCAGGTGGATCCACAAAATCTTGTAGCAATTGTAGCACCTCTGCGTTTTTGCTGTCTTCCGAACACACCCCACTTTTCAGCAAATCACTTTGTAAATACTGCTCATTCAAAACCTCCATCTCGTCGATAGGAGCAAATGCACTTCCGTTAACTAGCAGGCCGACGCTTTCGTCCAAAAAGTGGACTACACTTTCCAGTAGAAACACGATCCAGTGCTGTTGCAAATTCTTTGTCTTCTCCAAAATCTCAGCTGTCGCCGTGAATTTGTACCCCAGTCAGTATTGGATCCGTCCGTGTGGAAGTAAACGAAACAGTGATCGCTGTCGATAATCAACGGAGGGTTGTCCCCAACTCCAGGCCAGTTTTGTTCAGAATCACGCCCCGAGTAAAACTGACTTCCATGGTACTCGGCTTGGCTTTTATCCTTATAGAACGTTAAGTAGTCGTAGTTAACTTCGGACCGCGATCTCGGGTCGAACGTGATTACTATCCTAGCAGCCCCTGGAACTTGAAGCTCCGTCAGTAAGTCCATATTGTTCTCATACTCGTGTGATGATTCCATCGTTTCAGTTTTCAGAGCCATCGTATACGCTTCCACGGTGTGCCCTCTCTCCGAAGGGTCAACCATTGACACGAGAATCTCCAAATTCACCATAAATTTCAGCAACTTCGACGAATTTTCCTCAAGAAATTCAAGAAAGTGTGAAGATCCGACGCATACCCCTTCGTCCTTCTTCAGGGAACTCAAGGCCCTTACGAGCTCGTGATTTCGCAATAGTGCCACTCCAGATGACAGTATGACAGGCCCCAAAATCCCGACAAACCCATCCTTAAGCGCCTTCTCCATTTCCAGCCACTGGGTTTGGCAATCTTGCTGCTTCACCTGATCGGCCAAATCACTGCAAATACTTGAGCAAGCGTCTTGAATCGTGTCGAATACCGTAACTGCAACAGCAAATGGTCTACGGCTGAGGTCATCTCCAGTGTAAGCGAGTGCAACGAACGTGGTTTGGGTAATCGCATTCACTAGAGATATTAACTCGAAGGAGCTTTCCTTACTGTGCTCAAATCCTTGGGTTGGAATCGTTTGGTTAGCGCAGACTAAACGGAGCTGTTGTTGCTGCATCGCTACCGCGAACTCGACCAGCCTTAAAAATTGCTCTAGTGCGTCATCTGACGCCACCACGGATAAATAAATGCTATCCACGCGAGTGCACAAATGAGCAAGGAGGCGCGCTAAAATCTTCAACTCCATCTTGGTCGCCTTCGATTGTTGCCACAGTTGCAAATACTTAAGAACATGCGCAAATTGCTTGCTCACATCAGACTGGAAAATGCGAATGGATGTTGTGTAGAGATCTAATGCGACTGATGCCACGTGGAGTCGGCTCTTTTCGTCAGCCTCCAAACGTTCTGTAGCTCTAGACAATGCTTCAGCGCCATTCTCCGGACTGTTTTCACCAGCTTCTTCGGTGGTGGAGAACTCCAACAGCTTGTCCAGAGGAATCGATAAACCATCCTTCAATACATGAAGTGCATCTTGTTTGCGAGAACCGTTTGGAAGAAGCAGTAATCTCTCTAGATTTTTGTTTAGAATCCCGAGGCAAGCTTGCAGGATATACTCTTGGATGAGAGACGCAACATTCGTCTTAAAAACGTCGACATACTTCGAGGTGAAAATCAGCAGCAACTGAAACGTCTTGATATCGACGTCTACCGCAAATGGTATACGTGCCAGCATATCACTGTCTCTCCCATCCTGCCCTTCACTTGAATCACTTGCGATCGCATTTTTATACAAGAAACCAAGCAATGAATATGCCGTTGCTTCTGCAAAGCTTATATTTCCACCTCCAATTTGCGTCCGGATAATGAAGTCAGAAGGAATCGAATTTTCATCCAAAGATATTCTCTTTCCTGAATTTTGGTACGACTGAAGAACCCTCGTATTCTCGTCATATAACCACAACAGGTTATTTCTTCCATCGAAGCACGCCGACGTGCAGGGAGAGAGCGCGCGAGGCACCCAGCACTTTCGCCATTTTCGAGCACCTCCTTACTCAGACCAGTTTCACAATCAAACAAAATGCTGTGAACGCGATTCTTCGACGAAGAAGCTTCTAGTGCGATTGGATCCACGATCAGCATACCCAGTAAAGTACCATTGGTGTAAAATGATGGCAACTCCACTTCCAGCACTTCACGATTTACAACCATGCTGCGAAGTTTCGCTAGACACAGCACAAATTCAGAACAGCGCACCGACTTCTCGTTTAAGACAAATTTGCGAGTAACTACGAGATCTTTTCCACCTCCTGGCGCAGTATTCGGGGTAATCACGTTTATACTAATTGCACGCACCTCGACGTTGATCTCGTAAATTAGTCTGCCTTCTGTAACATATGCGTATAATGGCATTGTGCATTTTACGGCAGCACTGGGTGCATTGACGAAAGAGGGCGAACTACTCAATGGCAAGGCCTCCAGAAAACCGAGATCTTGCGGGGATATACGCAGCAGCTGACGACCTCGTTGGGTTGTTTCATCAATAAACAACCCGCTTGTGCATATCCCCGGATACATTACGCTCAGGTACAGTGAATCATCACAGTACAGTAGACTCGAATAATACGAATCACGGCGTCTCTCTTCCACATCAATAAATCGATCACCTTCTTTAAGGACTTGTGCCCCCACTAAGTTAGCATCATCATCACTTGCAAACATCACCACCAGCTTCTTTGAATCCACAATGTTTTCCAGTGGAATACCAGACAACGTTAGAAGCTGTTCGAGCAGCTGACGGGTAAATGAAACACCTTGCTCTCCGTCTTCAGCCTCAGCTTTCTTATTTTCAAATTGCTGTCGAAATTGCAATAGTGATTCTGCATTGAGAACATCAAAGTTGCCGTACCACGCACGATTGATTATTACATCGTCAAAGCCGTTCTCTGACAATGCCATGGGAAGCGCAAAAGTGTCTTCATCTTCAAGAACACACACATCCTGGGTTTTTCCTACACAGTACGAAATGAGTAGCTTGGATGCCGTAAACGGCCCCTGATCGTCAGTTCCACCAAACAAGGCATACACAGTCTGGTTTAACGAGTTGGTGGACAAGGAGAGCGAAGATTTGACAGTTTCTCTCTCGCGACTACAGACACATCCTTCGCATCTTCTCCAAAGCCATAGATCAACTTTCGGGAAGTTCGTTTCACCTCAATTGCTTGTAAATATACACTTGCTGGAATCTCAGCATATACTCTCCCGGCAATAGTGAAGTTAAGACCTGTTCCAATCTTTGCTAAACCTCTCGTCAAGCTCCACGTATATATAAAACTTCCATCTGTGGCCAAGGAACTCGAGGAGAAATTAGCGCCCGCACTACGATCTGCTTCTTCGTTGAGCCTGGTGTCTACTTCACCTGGAAGTGTTTTCACCGGAAACATCCTCGCGAACGCGCTTTCTTCAAATGTCCCGAGGGCATAGTCGATGCGATACGACTGCATTCGCTGCATGAACACCTTTACCCATGAAGAAAATGAATAGCCTTGCACAAGCGCTTCACTATACGCCGTCTCACATGGCAGAACTAGCAGCTCATCAATGAATTCGAGCAACAGGCTGACGCGCCCACTGCTCACTCCAACTGACAGCAAAAGCAGAAGGGCAATCTGTCGTTGGACTTGGGATGCCTCTTGCTCTCCATCCTCAGGGTGCAATATACCCCCGCAAAATCTGTGTATATCGCTCAAGAGCGCATCTTCGGGGAGCCTGCAACAACTTCTTGTAGCACGAAAGGCGGGCTGTCCAGCAATGTTTGCACGAGAGCCATCGTCCCATTCTCGAACAACCGCGGACTGAAAACGCGGAACTCACGCAGCATCTCCAGCTGCATACGCAACGACCCGACCGAAAACACACTCGCCGCCGTCACGCCTTCCGAAATCTTGCATTGTTCACCCACACCCGGCCAACCTAGTCCTAAAGATGGCGGCATCCCATCCTCAGTTTCCTCTGCTGTCAAATCTCCCGCGCCAGCACTAAAACTTTCTTCCGTCGTCTCCTCTGCTGGCACTTGACTTGGCTTCATCCTCGCTGCAATCTGCTCAAAGTACACTTGCAGCAGCTCGTCTCTCTGCGCGTAGTTTCTCATCGTCGACGCTCTCTGGTGACTCCCTGGACAGTGTGGTCCCCAGCATTCCAGCCAAGGCGCTGGGCGGAATCTCCTTGCTAGTAGATGACGTCAGTATCGACGCGGTCTTCTCCACAGCAGACGGAGACGCGGGTCGTGAGCCGTTCTGCCCTCCAGCCGCGCCTTCTTCCCTCTTGGTGCGGGCGAACAGCTTGACGCGCGCCACGTCCGTCGCGTGCTGCATCTCGTCCATAGGCGCCTCGTCCAGCCCCGAGACCGTCGTTTGCGCCTCTTCCAGCGCCTTGGGCGGCGCCGTCTGCGTGCTTGAAGCGGCTAAAATTTCGTTGTATTTCTCTACCACGAAGCCCTCATCGTGTAGCAGTGTGAACGGCTCGCCCGTGCGCCACGCACGCGCCGCCAGTCGCTCGTCCTGCTGGCCCAGAGGACCTTCCGCGCCCACAGCGGCAACGCCGGCATCGCGTGACGCCTGCGCCCCCATGATGTGGAACAGTTCGTTGTTGGGTACAAAGTGATCGACTGACTTGAAGATCTTTTCACTCAAACTGGCGAAATTGACAATTGACACTTGGTGCGTACAGAAAATTGCGATCACCGTTCTGTAATATTTCAATATTAAAAATCAAAACGGTGAACATTTTCAATCTAACGGCCCCAAATATTAACTCGGATTGCCCTAACAACACGGTGTTTATCTACGGTATTTAAAAGGCAATGTACTCCGGTAGTTTTACGTCTGATTTACTTGAAACTTCGTAATCTATCGTTTCAGACCAATGTGAACAGGCATACCAATTTTTCAAAGCGATATCATACATCCTTCATACCGGTATGTCACCCTACGGCCTGTTAGGGGCAATGCGAGTTAAAATAATTAGCCTACACGTGCACCTGTGACAGAGGAGCTGCACCCGCTTCCTAAACGGTAGCTTGCTCTTCGAAAAGAACGAGCTGGTGAGCACGCTGCGCTCCGTGCGACACGTCGCCCGCGAGCAGCGCCACATCTCGTGTTCCATGTCCAGCCACATGGGTGTCGTGCACTTGGGGCACAAGAGTTTCGGCGGCAACAGGTGCACCGACATGGCCCACTCCACGGTCGATGCTGCGCTGGACGTGATGTCCATCACTGCGTCGGAAGTGGTCTTGGCTAATCCACGGGCTGCCTCGACATCTACCGGGCGCATGGGGGCAGGCTCCAGCTCTGGATGCGGGCGAGAGGGTATGATGGAGGAGTGGGTTGTTGAGACGGCTTGGGCGACAGGCGGGAAGTTTGGAAGTGGAGGCGGCAAAAGACTTTTGTTTTCGCTCGCTCGAAAAAGCGATGTGGGGCGATCTGTGTTATATGTTGAATTTTGTATGCATCTTCAGCGTGGGTTCCTTGCACATCCGCTTCAAATGTGGGGAGCAGCACACGTGACTTCATCAGTGCGGTCAGCGTTCTCTTTTCAAAGACTGTATCCTACAATTTACTTATTGAATGTGGGACTATAAGGGAGGAGAGCCAAATAATTGTCTTGCTTCAATACTGCGCCAGTTGTAGCCGAAAGTAGACAGCCACAACGAGTAGCAACCACATCAGGGAAATCAGCAAACTCGAACCATTCATTTGGGCGTACAAGAACCAGTTGACAAAGATTGCCACACACGGAGTGAACAGTGTCGGAAGGTATATTCCTTATTATCAGACGCATTTTCACCGTTAATTATTTCGACCGGAGCATCCACGAGTGGTTGTATTTGGGGCGACATCCTAAAATTGCGTATATATACTATTTTGACCGACACCCCTTGTCCATTTCTCTCACTTGAAGTACATGACCACCGAGGACGACAGCCAAGATGAAGACTGCTCAACGTGTTGCAGTGTGGTGCTCAAGAATAGGTAGAGTGAGTGTTCAGCAAATCCCTCCGATCCCTGTGCCGCCCTCGTAGCAATACTTCAGATGAGGCGTGAAATTACAAAGGCAGTGAGCCTCGCAAGCTTGATTGCATCGCATCTTCAAAGTCGTCAGGAAGCGCAGTTCAGCTTGTTGGTCTGACACTCAATTGTGTCCGGGCCTTATTCGGTCAAGTACGTAAGTACTCAATCTTGTTTGATGTTTTCGCCGTTGATCTTGTAGGTAAGATGCACAAACGATCAAGCGTTTACCGCTTGACTTGACAACGCGGGGCCCGGACAAAATCTGCCTTGGTATCGGCACATATCAACAACATATCTCCTATAATTTGGCTGATGTAATCGATCATATTTGCGACGGACCCGCCGTGTGTAGCGCCAAACTTCAACCGCGCGTTCTTCTTCGTCTAATTCGATTTTACCCCAGTGGCGGTAGGGCAGAGCCGAGCCGCCCCCGCACCAATTCAGTCCACGCTTTATTATCTGTGTCAGCTAAAAACTCAACCATTTCACTGTGCTTCGCCTTGTTACGGGAAGGGATAGGGGCGTGTACATCTTCCGACCGATATGCATTTGCGAAATGAAAGATGCGTAGTAGCCCATGCGGGCAACTATTCCTGATAATACATTCAGCTTCATGCAGTTTTGAAATATCTCGTGACAGGCCCACCACCAGCTCTAATCGTAAACTGTCCGTTGGAAATCTAGCATTCACCAGTTCACTCCGAAATCTCATCATCTGGTCGTAAAATGAGCTCCCAGTATATTCAAATTTGGCCGGATAAAAGCCCACATATTTTTTCGCGTCGAACCCAAGTGTCCCCAGCCAGATTCCAATCGGTGAGAAAATTAGTCGGCGCTCATCTCCATCTCCAACCCTTTCCGTGAGTTGCCCCAAGCACACGTGGTATAACCATGGCACTGGAACCAAAAGCTGAGCGGCGACCGCGGTATACTTGGGTTTGCATGGATACTGAACATCAAATTGAGTGATATAGCAAGGGGACCTTTGTAGCTTCCACATTGACCAATAGCTTGTGATCGTGCCATCTGCGGCCATCTCAATTCGACGCCTACAACCAGTTCGGCGGCGTCCTCGAGCGACATTACCGGTTGCTCCTGTTAAACAGAAATAAGTCGGGGTTGGTGTCTCTCGTGCAGTCGCCGCAGTCGTCGCAGCGTCGAGCGGATCCCCACCAACACCTGTGCGCGCGCAGCGACGTCAGCCCCCGTCGCATTAGAGTTTCTTCTGTTAGATGGCGACATCTTGTCTAGTACGGTGGCTCCGATTGGGCCCTCCGTAGCTGTCCCTCATTTGCTGAAAAAGCAGCCGAGATCTGCGAATGTCCCTCATTGGCTAAAACTTCGATAAGTTGGTGTGGCTTTCATTTAATATGTGTGCTGTACAGACAACGACATACAAAGCCGGCACCACTGACTGGCATCCCCTATTGTAAAACGCACTGCAAATGCGAGGTTTCTCTGCCGGGATCGGTACAAAGTTTACATGGAGTCTGCATAAACCACACGCAGCATTCATACCCATATTTTCATAAAAATGCAAAAACATATGTAATCGAAGAACCAAGAATACTAACAGAATCTGATTGGCTAGATCGATTCCCACTGTAAAACGTACAATGCTTTCTGCCGGTTTTTAGCATCTGCCGGCTTTGTATGTCGTTGTCCGTACAAGTACTCGGACTTAACTAATTCGGTAAGTTGGTGTGTGTTACGTTATCTTGGTGTGGTGTACATGTAATCATCATACCTCAAACCAAATGGACGATACCTGAGAGACAATAGTACGATAGACGATAGCAGGACGAAAGCATGATACAATATAGCTGTGAGACGATAGTAGATCTATGAGAGACAATAATACGAGATACGATATGTAACAGAGACGAGATAGTATGAAGGCAATAATATGTGAGACGATATTATGATAAATATGAGAGACGATAGTATGTGAGACGATATTATGAGAGACGATAGGTATACGCGATTTTGTACACGATAGATACGAGAGACGATAAGGGCAGAGAGATGATATATATGAGAGACAATAGGTAGATATAGTAGAAATCTGAGGTACGATAGGTAGAGATATGTAGATACGATAACTGAGGGGCAATATGTAGGTACAGTCGATATGCAGTCGATAGGTAGCTAATAGGTAGGGACGCTAGGTAGATACGATAGGTAGTGACGACAGGAGATACCATACGTAAAATGCGTAGAGATACGATAAATAGAGAATATAAGTAGATATACAGGTAGAGAGCCCATAAGTAAAGATGATGTATCGATAGATATCCTAAGTAGATATGGATGATGAGTGTAGAACATAGCGGGCAGTCGGGCTTTGGACACAGCGTAGGAGCAATTAGAGTAGCGGCATATGCATAAGATTCATGACACTTTGATTCAATTAACACTGGATTAAAAAGTTTAGCCCTGTGGTGCGAAGCGAAGGGGCGACCCCTTCGCTGGGACGGGCCATGCCCCACTGCCGCGTAGCGGCAGCAAACGGCTACTGAGAGGAATCGCTGCCAGCGGTCTTGTTCGGCGATAAATTGGCGACCCTTCACTTTAGTGGTGAGAAGGTAGTGGCCCTGCGCAGGGTCGCCAAGAAGAAGACGCATGGAGATTGGTACGTTCGAAAGATAATTGGTGAATGACTCATGATATTAATAATACCTGTAATATTCGGATGATTTAATGCTAAGACTGACCTGGTTGCGGACATTCGATTTCCGTGCATAATCGACTTCCTTTTGATAAGATAGACCAGAACAGCTACGTTCTTGGAGCGATGGATCGAGTTCAGGTCGTAAGCAATTACCGCCTACGACAAATCGGCGCCTGACGCAATGATCTCCACTGGCCTCTCCAGCATGTGGGAACCGCCATTCGCGAACATACCGCCCGACTTGGTATCTTTCCGGGCTGCACCTGGCCCAAGAGCGTCACGACACACATAGTGACCCTTGTAATTCAACGTGCCAATCATCACCAGTACTTCTCTCTGTTGTTTTCGATTGTCTTCGCCCGATAAACAACCATTGATGTGTATTAGCAAGGTCACATCGGGAAGGTCGCCAGCAGGTCGCCTCAGGATTTCAGAAGTATTTGGTCTCTTGCGTTCAACTAGAAATATGCGGTCCACTCCACGAAGAGGCTCTAAAATTATTAGTGATATCGTATTACTTTCACACTACCGGTACTGCGAATATTAAGGTTTACCTTGAAGTCAGAGCTTTGGTTTTGGCGTGGACAGCAACGTGGTGGTCTAGGATGTGAATTTCGACGCCTTGTCGCACACCTCCCTATCCAGCAGGGAAACCAGCGGCTTGCTGTTCGGGGTGGAGTACGGGCTTGAGAGGGGCGAAGGCCGTAGCGTAAAGTAAAAAGTAGGTTTGTTTTTGTTGTTCTTCACTTGGGTGCTAGTATGAAGATTCACGACAGAGTACACAATCTTGGGCAGCAGCTCCGCGCCGAGCATGTCCATATGCATGCCAACCTTCGGGTTCACTCACCTCCACACCCTGGGACGATGCCCTCCCTTCTGTAACGTTACACCCCGTCGCTCTGGAAGCCATGGTCGCGTTCCAGGCCGCCGTGTCCTCCGCCCTCGCTCTTCGACTCGTGAGGGTACGACGTGCTGGCTCCTCCCCACTCGCCGAATGAGCACTGCACAACTCGCGTCACATTTGCGGGACGCTCATCACCCTTGGTGCCACTCTTCGGGTACAACTTAGGCCTGATACGACTCAACAGTCGCAGCGTCCGGCGAACGCTTCTCTGGCACATCGGCTTCGTGCCCCAGTGCGGGAAATACTCCACGACCACCACCTTGCCGTCCTCGGCAATCGTGAAGGCTGCGTAGGGGCCACACAATGACTTGTTCTTCCTCGTAGAAGTTTTCAGGCGGGCTGATTTCAGCCGGTGTTGCGTGGCCGAGCTCCACACTGTCGGCCTCCTGGTAGTACTGAGCTTCTTTGGAGCCGTCCGATCGTAAGCGTTCCAAGCTTAATCCCTCCTGTTGAGAAAGCTTGACAGTGTTCATTCGCACGCACCCCGAATCACCTTGCACGATGAACCCATGCGCAATTGTCTGCAGCTTGCCATCACCGTCGCACAGGGCCATCCGTGCGTAAGTAAGCCCACGCCGATCACAATCTCACCGACAAGCAGCCTCATGTCACCCAGCCCAGCACCAAATCCAAGGGGCCAAGGGTGAAAACAAGGATTACCACTCCGGTAGTACCGCATAGCACAAACTCCACCTAGTCGTACACGGCCATTGGCACATACACGAAAAGCGAAAGTCCGAGCAGGAGGAACCAGCAGACTCCTTGAACACACCGAAGCCAAACGGCGATCACAGCTTCCGCCGGAGCTTGAACGTCCTGTGCGTAGCACCAAAACTGGCAGGAATTCACTGAAAGTGACATGGAACGTCATCCACCAGCAACGGAGCATCCGACCATAGCGTCCATATTCTGACTCGTGCTCGAGCAGGACTAGCACCGGAACAGCAAAAAGAGAGCTCCACGTACGCGTTCGTAGGTCCTCCCAGACGGCGTAGCTCGCGCTTACGCAGCACATCCTCATACCCGCAAGATGAACGCGCACCCCATGCTGCCGTTCCAGTGCAGGACGCGCCAAGTCTCAAGCAGAAAAGCCCACGCGACGTTCCGTAGGAGATCGACAGCACCCAGGCGGCGACGCTGCACCGACCAGCGACGCGGTAGGCTGGTAGTAGTTCAACCTGCACATACGCCTCGAAGAAGACGCCTTTGGGGAAGATGCATCAGGGCGAAGCTTGGTAGATTCGGAAATGGAGCAAGCGGAGGCAGTCGACCACCTCTTCAAAGCACGCCGTTTTAGGTCGGGTCGCCCAGCGAGAGACGCCCTCCCATCGGCACGTCTCGAGTCGGAACCCGATGGTTTGGAAAAGTGTGTAGTCTTTCGGGGCTTGTTATCCAGCTCGTCAGGACCTGTCAGCGTGCGACTTGAACGCACCTAGTCCACAATCCAACATTTTCTCGGCGATTTCGACACTACGTCGGCGCGCTTATCTCCCTGGGAACGGTCCAGACTTTTCTGTCGGGATTCTAAAGAGAGTGAGCGACGGCGGTGAAAACGAAGATTCCATTTGTGAATCCACCATCAAGCCCTCAGCAGCAGCTGGCGCGAAGTGGTCTGTCTCTTGCAGGGCTTCACCAATCGGAGGCGACCTGATGGCCCAAGATGGATCGCGACCCGAGAGCTGCCGTTAAGTCTGGTTACATCCGGTTATGTGACATCTGGACGAGACCTGACCGGTGTACCAACAACTGGGTACACACCGATCTGATTCGTCTGGCGCAATCATTCCGATACGCAATCAGGTGCAATCATTTGGACACGTGATCTACCAATGTGCGATCTGCCAATAGGCGATCTGCCGAATGCGATCTGCCAAGGTGCGATTGGCTAATATGCGATCTGCCAATACGATCTGCCAATATGCGATCTGCCACCATGCGATCCGCCAACTCGCGATCTGCGGGGTTGATCTGGAGCAATCTTTTCGGTACGGGCGATCACATGGATTGTGGGCTATCAATCCTTTATGGATGAATATCGTGAAAGTGCCGACACATACTATTTTGACTTGCCAACTGTATGGACGTCGTGGCCAATCAAATGCAGAGCACGATGTTTTAGCGAATAAGGGGCCAGTTGAACCTCATTTGGGCCAATCAGCACCACTAGGTGTAGGTCTGTCAGCTGCCGACGCCGTGCCGATATATAATGTAGGCAGCGTGCCCAGATGTGCAAACAGTGTAATACTAGCCACCAGTTTATCCGATATCATTCGGATATCCCCCTCTGCCGACAGAAAGACTTGAAACCATTATGAGTCTCCAACACCTCGCTCCGATCAACTCCCAGCGCGCACTACCTACAGCAATCAATGCGTTTAGTCGCTTCCTCGCGACCTAAGGTGTCTCCATGGACTTCATCGTAGCAACCCTCCTAGGCGATTCAATCGGATCGAAGTTCGTGAAGCTGATGGATCGCTTTGCCGTCCACCTGGCTCGAGCTGATGGACGAGGAGGCAAACCACTTGCTCGAAACTCTGTCATGAGCTACTACCGCCACGTCAAGAATTCGCTGCTCGACACCTATCCGAAGCACAAGGCCGCAATCGAGACAAATCTACTCAAGATGGCCCAGACTCTCGAGCGTCACTGCCTCAAGCGACTCGAAGGTGGTGTTACGAAGAAGGAGCCGGCGTGCACGAAGGAAGATCTGCGCATTCTGATGGACGGCCTGTACTACGATACCACGAGCCCCAAAGACTACCAAGATGCTGCATTGCTCGCACTCATGTGGTATGCGTTTGGTCGCGCCTCCGATTTGGGTTTCGTAGCGAAGCGTAACCTGTTCGTCAGTGCAGATGGGGTCGTGTTCGTAAGACTGCTCCGCGTCAAGACAGCTCAAGAGCAAGGCATTTCCATCTTCCCGGACCAAGGTAGTTTCGTCACGTGTCCACTGTATGCCATTGCGATGGCATTGGTGATGCAAGATGTTCCCAGCACGTTTGCTTGACCACCCTCAACTTGCAGCAGGAGGAGAGGAGAGCGTGGTGAATGCGACGAACGTCCCTTTTAGCAGAAGCGATGGGAACCTGTGATGACCACGGCATCAATCTCGATTTCGAAAATCCAAGTGGCCCACCCAAGAAGAAACGTAAGCAGGCGGATGACAGCATGAAAATCCATGCTTACGTGAACCGCATCGTAAAGTCTGCGTCGGGGTCCAAGCAAGAGCGAAGCCTACTGAAAATTTGACGTCCCACTCCTTTCGCCGTGGAGGGGCCCAGCATGCCAATAGCGACCACACGCTGAGTGCACAGTGGATTTTTGATCGAGGTTCCTGGGACATGACGTCTAAGAACAAGGCGTTTGTGTATGTATTTAACACAACAAGTGAAGACCAGAAAGTGGCTCGCGTCCTCAGCGGACGGGACTCCAATGCGAGGCCGTCGGTTCCTACGCTTTCTTGGTTTGACTCGAAAACCCGCCGACAAGCTCGGGCCCTGGGACGTATCGTTTTCGAGACAAACACGTGTGCTGCCGACGACGCACAACGGATAAACGACCACTTATCGGAGGTACCCACAGCTGCGTTAATTCAACATTTCCCAGAGGTGCTGGATCGCTACCCGATGTGTGTTCGTACGCAACCCGAATGCGTGAATGTCTGATGACGCTTGGACTTGGGAAGGCTCAAGTGCTGGCGTGGAGCACAGAGTTGCAGCGCAAAGGAACGGAAAAGCATGTCAAGAGTGCTGAAGAGGTTAGTGACAAGTTCTCAAATGAAGAGAAGCTGATCAACCACCAAAACTGCGTCGTCGGAGAGCTCATAGCGATGAACCAAGCGCTGGCCGAACGAGTGAGTGAGCTGGAGAAGCAAGTGTGCAGTGTGATGGGATGGTGTTCGTGGCGACAGTAATAACCGAGGGTGGCCATGGTCTGACGAACACGATGCATTGTGATATTACATCGTCGGCTGTGAGTGTCCCTAAACCCAAGACGTGCGGGTCAAAGGTTCACTCCAAGAGTCCTGCCGTCTTTTGGTTCGAATGGTCCGAGACTGTGGGATGCATGCGGGGATCGCCAGAAGAAATCTGCGTACAAGCAGATTGTGAACTACATGGAGATGTTCTTGCCTAACGGCTTCCAGCTTGATCCCTCAGCTTCGACTTACAGCGACGAAGTTCTTCGTGTAGGACAAAAAGCAGAAACAAACTTATTCAAGTTCTTCGAAGAGCAAGGTACTAAGCGGAAGAGCGGATCATCAGTCCTCAAGCAATTGTGCAAGTACTACTGCGATGGTAAGCTGGATGCACTGATCAACGCGTACCGAGCTCGGGTTACGACGGAGGGAGTGATTGACCCAGCGCCTGACGAGACCCAGGGTCTGTTTACGCGCAGGTAGTACTTAATAAATAACAGCGACCGAGGCTACAATCTTACATGACGTCATGCAATTTCAATATTTACCGACGGGTGCCGTTAAAAGATTTAATAAAGGAGCCTACTAAAACAACGGCTATGATATAAAAGAAGGTTTTATTCGGACTGATTAATTAGCTCAATGGCATAAACACCGTCGACCTTGTCAAAGAAATGCCGTAATCCTGCCTCTGTGTTAGGCTTGTAGACGAACTCATCTGAGTCAACGAAGTAGTGCTTGTCTTGCACCGACGCTCTGACAATGCAGTGCCACGTGCCTTCTTTCTGGCCCGTGGCTCTTCTTATGATTAAAGGTGCTCGAATTTTGAGCGCGCTATCTTCTTAAACCACTTCTGCTTACTACAGGCGAATGTAGCCATATGGTTGAGGTACCTCAGTTGATAGTCCTTGGCGCGAAATGCTTCGTGCAGCGCCGCAGTCGAATACGCGCCATACTTGTTGTTTCCGTGCGCTTCAGGCCCCTGATTGTCCGGTGCCATCTTGTTTAGTCGCCGCACGATGGGCGCCATCGTCTCTACCGTTAATAGGTCTCTCTCTTAAAGAGCGTTGTTGATAGAGTACATGCCGCAAAGCGAGTACCGATCAGAGCTGCCACTCTGATTTTGGCACATTGGACCACCTCTTGTCCGTCTAGCACCGTAGGATTGCATCTCCGTCCTGGTTGTCGAGCAGATCGCCGGACTTAGAGAGACACTTACCGAAAGACTCCCAACTAATGCTTCGCACCGACTTCCGCAGAGCGGTCGCTAGCAGAACGCTGGCTAAAGGGAGCGCGAAAGCAAAAGTGAGTAGGAAAGCACTTCCGGCACAGCTAAGCGCTCTGAGCCATTCATAAAAATTCTACTCAAAGCCGAGTAGTAACGCAGCCGACGCTATATGTCGCTGCTGCAGTAGCGCAAGATGTTGCTTGGAGCGTCGACATCCAAGGGTAAGAGCTTCGTAACGTCGTGTCTAATCCGTACCTTGCTGTGCGACTCCATTGCTTATGTAGCCACTGGTTTCCTATTGCGATGGGTACGATACCAGTTGGCAGATGAGGTTGTTCACTATGATCACTGCAACTTCAATGTGTGCATGTGCAACATGCTCTCCTAGACAGTAACTAGAGAGATAACCTATTATATTATTCATCTGCGTATGTATTTCATGCTTCTTATATGCGGGGGAGCTCCCACGCACGCGAACGCCCTCTTACGCTGGTGCTCACTCCGCTTCTGCTGTGTTGCTGACAGCGAGGGGACCCGCCTCCCCGCACGCTGGCGCTCGCCCCGCTTGACCGTCTTGGTGTTTCTTTGGTTGTGTGTGAACGAACACAATCACGTTACTGTAACCAATCAGAAAAAATATAATTTGACCAATGACAGCCTGCCTACAGGCTGTCATTGGTCAAATTATATATTTTCTGTAGGCAGGCTGTCGGCCGATGTCGGCAACTTTATGGTAAGGTACTACATAATAGCAGGCTCAAGGTTCAATGCGCAAACGGAAGCACGCAAGAGGATAGGAAGAGAGCGAGATGGGGAGATGTCTTTAGGACCTTTACTTTGGTATAATAGATTCCGGTTTGCCTTGCAAGACGCAAGTGTTTTCTAGACTACCGGGGAACGAGGTATATTGGCCTACCCGAAGAAGAACTCGCTACGTCAACCAAGAACACGACGCACACCTGGATAGCTTGGCCAGGGTACGCTCACACATCAATCTCACCACAAGATGCCGCGAAGAGGAGGCGGCAAGCAACGGAAAGAGCAACAACAGCACAAGAAAAGGATACACCCCACGCGATCGGCTTGAACCAAGACTCGATCGCAGCACACCGACGACCACGTGAAGAATACCCGCGTGGCTGTCACCCACCCAGACTCCGGAAGGAACAACCCAGCTCAAACCCCGCCTTCGTCACCACTGAACATCTTCGCGAATACCGGAAGAGCGTAACCCGCCCAGCCGTCGGGTACACAAGGTGACAACAAGGTTTAGATCGCGCCAGATCAACGGAGTACCCCCTCCGACAGTCTGCAGTTCGGGCGTACCGTGCGCAAGCTTCGACCGCACCAGCAATTTTCGTGAAGCAGCTTCGCCACAATGGTGCGCGTGCCCGGATCTTCTGGTGATTCACAGGATTTCACCGTGAGTCCACCGAAGAAGATGTCAAGATCAAGACGGAACCAGGGAATGAGTCGACGACGGAAGATGGATCGCCGCCGACAGCGCTGAAGACGCCAGGACCCACCGACCACCAGAGTGTTGAGAGGAGCTCTGACGATGCGAAGGAGGAATGTTCAGCGATGGACCTAGGAGAAAAGCCGCAAACCCCTCGGAAAACCGAAGCACCTTATTTCACCAAAACGCCTCCAGCCTCACGCTCGACATCGAAGAAGAAGAAGTCGAAGGCCTCGCGTAAGAAACTGAAGGCACCAGAGTCCGAAGCCAAAGATCAAGAACATCCCCAGGTTTGGACGAACGATCTGCTGGTGTCCGCGTTCCACTACAAGAGCCTGTACAGACTCATGCACGATAACCCGGTAATGAAGATCTTGCGTCTGAACCCGATTGGAGAACTTCAAGGCTCAGTGAAGGAACCGAGGGACGTATTCAACAAACACGATGCGGTAAAGATCCTGATGCGCATGCTAAAAGAAGCAGGGATCGTTCTTGGCTCCTTAGACGAGATCAATCGAACGGAACCCTTCCCAACGAAATATCCTTACCCATCAAAAGAAATATGCATACCGTATCGTAGACCGGTTTAAACAGCTTTCCGCACACCCAGAGCTCGTGGTTGCCTGCTATTTTGGGGTGATCTCGTTCACTGCGGAGCAGCGTAAAATTTTTGCCAATTTCATGTTTCACGCAACGTTGACGGTGCAAGGTGTAGCACGGAAGGACGAGGTGCTCCAGTCTGGACCTATAAGTGCCCATTCTGCCCATTCGTCGCACCGACCAAGGTCAAAGTACGACAACAAAGGAAACACTAATCCAAGCACCGCAACATCGAGGGTATTCGGGCAAGACTGTGGCGAAAGCATGACTTGCCGCTGGTGCAGAAAGGTATACAAAAACAAATGTGCGTGTACATAGCGCCAAAATATGGTGAAAAGCGCGATTTGATTATCGTCTGCAGTTTAATCGGTCGACAGATTGCTCGCAGGTTGGTATCGGGGAGTACCTCCTCGCTGGTCAATCGAACGGAAGCGTCCCCAGCGAACTATCTCCATCCATCAAACGAAATTTGCATCCAGTATTCTAGACCTGTTCAAACAGCTTTCTTCACATCCAGTCGCTATTTCAGGTGACCCTAGCATTCGGCTCTCAATAGACGTGTGCCCCCAGACTGAAGCTGATATGCCCAATATTCTGTACCAAGAGGCGGTAATGTATTGAGTTATGGGAGCTCGCCCAGATCTATTATTCTTTATTCGAGAAGTTAGTCAATATCTCGACAACCCTGGACGACAGCACTGAAAAACGATTCAAAGAGGCCCCGCGGAATGAAAGGTACGAGTAGACACGGTATCTTACTAGGAGGAGCATCTGATGTATCTACCGAAAATCTAGGACACTTTCAAACAGCTTATACTGATGCGGACTATGCCAACTGCCGCGCCACGAGACGTTCCGTTGGAGGCTATATTACAATTGTAGGACGGAGTCCTATTTTGCTTTCTAGAAAACATCATTCTGTAGTGTTTTCGACTACTAAGGCTGAATATATCGCCTTTTTGTAACTGTCTGCAGGAGACGAAATTCATCCAATTCCTTCTTACAGAACTAGGCATTTCCACATAGAAGAGTGCAATACTATAATGGAAGATTATCAGACCTGCAAACAAGCCAGAGCTCCATGGAAGATCAAAAATGTAGACCTTCGTTTTCACTTCATACAAGAGAAAATTAAACGCCAGGAGTTCACTATCAAATCCATACAACGGAAATGGTTTCCGACATTTTTACAAAGGCATTAGCAAAAGATCAGTTTCTCTATGTACGAAGGAAATTAGTCGTACATCAAATGGCGGTCAAAATTCTGTGTTTCAATGAACGTATTCGTCAAACAAACACGACATAAACCTTTCAACTGTTTACTTTTATGGATCTTGGATTTCTCGATAGCGTACACTTTGTCAGTTTGCTTGTAGAAATATCGCAGATTCGTCAGACAGATCTCGGAAGTTGGCATTCGAACGATGCGGTCAGATAATAGACCTCCTACTTGGTCTCTGTAGCTGTCTGGGGCTGGCCCAGACGTCGACGTTTGATGTCCATTGGGAAGCACACCTTCAAAGGAATAGCGATATTTAATACTTCACGATGTATTATAATAATACCGGTACCGGTATTGATAAAAACACGGGTTAAATTTCAACAAAGTAAAAACAAACAGATTAAAGGTTAAAACAAGTCGGCGAGATGGATACCTTTTGCCGATACACTATCTTGTATCGTCGCGATGAAGAGCAGCACAAAGTTAACGAATGCGATGATGTCTGTGGAGACGGCGTGGATCTGTGCGGCAGAAGTGGATGTGCAGCGTGAGGAGGAGGAGCGCGTGGTGGCGCTGGCCAAGATGCGCAAGCAGAGCGTCCGGGACAAGTACGAGGTGACCAGCACCGCCTCGCGTCTGGACCAGGAGCTCAAGGAGCAGCAGCTGCAATGGCACAAGAAGACATATGAGATGCGCAGGCTGCGGCAAATACCGACAGATGATCGAGAACTGGCTCTTCAAGCTACGGACAGCAGCAGCAACAATAACAGGAAGAATGGCAGCATCTACGCGATGGAGAACCTGCGACTGGCCATGCTCATGAAAGATACCAAACTGCGACAGCGAGTGAAGAAGTGAGTGTGCCTGTTTTTAGTGATGCTGTAGGTTTGAATATTGGTGGTAACAATCTATTGGTCAGAAAGAAGGTTCGGCCACGGATTGTACAGGATATGCTGGCGTTGGAGCGACGATACGCAGAGGTACAGACAAAGAGGATCATTTCTTGCTGATGAGAAGGGTGTAGAATTCGTAATTGGTCCTGAATTGTTTGGGTAGGCAGCGCGTCGGCTGCAAAAGTGGTGGCGAGGACACATGCATCGTCGGTTTTGGAGGCTTTACTTACGACAAGTAAAGGCAGCGGTGCTGATCCAACGCTTTGCGCGAGGATACCTGACAAGACGGTGGGTTCGCATTTGGCACGTGAATCGGACGATTCGAGTCACGAGATTGCAGGCGTTGTTTCGAGGCTACTACGTTCGTGTGAGGTCATACCGACGTGGAAGCGGTGGGAGTATTTTAATGCGGCCAAAATCCAGTCTATCATCCGAATGCACTTCGCGAACGAGTTGTGTCGGCGTTATAAGAGAGAGGTTGCTGCATTGCATATTCAATCAATATGGCGCGGGGTTTCGTCAAGGAAACAATCGGACATTCGCTGGTTGGAAGTGAGAGCGATCAATCTGCAGCGCTTGGGTCGGGGTACATTGGCACGAAAGAAAACACGAAGAAGAGCCGCGCGTCTAGAAAGAAGTGCAATTGAGATCCAGCGCATGTTTCGAGGAATGAAGGCTCGAATGGAAATTGATACACTGCTACGCGATAGGGAAACAGCAAATCGACACGAGTTTATGGCGGTCTTGGAGGCAGAAGAAGAGTGGCATCGTGCACAGCGCGACAAGCTACAAGCGAGATTAAATCGTAAGCAGTTGCAACAGCGGTAAGATGGATATGGTGAATGGAGGCCATCCGTTCTAATGAAACTCACCGTATCCTAATGTGTTTTTTACTTCAACAGAGTGGCACAACTAGAATATGACTACTTTATCCAGCATGAACAGATTCATGATGTAAGTTGCTGTGGACACTGTTCATCACGACACGTTTGCTTTTGCTAAACACAATTCCACATGCTCGCAGATGGAAAGTATTTATCTTGACATGCAGACACAGCGCATGCGAGTATCTCCGCGAGCCATAGAGCATGGGTGGGTGGAAGAAATGGAGGCGAAAATGAAGCAGCAGCGCGCTCTAATTACGAAGATGAAGCTTGAAACTGTGTTCAAGCTCGGTCTTGAGTTTAAGAGTAAGGAGAAGGAGCTCATCGAGTTTCAGCAGCGTATTTACGTGCTGGAGGAGAAGAGGCGGCGGGTAACCCCATTGAATTACTGCGATCCTTCAGGTTGGAAATTATGCTGAGCTCTTCGTGGTCTTTGCTGTGCAGTTTGAAGTTTGGCGAAATGAAGAATTTCTGGATTACTGGGAGGTAGGTTCATTCCTGCTGGGTCGGACATCCGAAAATGTAAGTAATCCTAACTACAATGTATTTGCTTGTATGTTAGCGTGAATGCTGGTTCCGGTATCAGAAAAAACTTGTGCAGAGGCGGCAACAAATTGCTGAAACAAGACGAAGGTGGCAGATTAATTTTTACAGAACTAATGGCAAACGTGACAATCGTTGGCGAGGGACCCACTGGAACCGGGACGTACTGGAAGCAGCCAAAGCAAAGGAAGTGTTTTGCATCGGAACCACAGATATCCTTGCTTTAGTTCACGACAAGTGGCGGCTTCGTTTGGAGAGCATAGGTTCAAGTGGGCAATTGCTCAATGATGAAGAAAAGGAGCGCGACACAAGAGACCATATTCATGACCTTACAGAGCAAGTCGCTTTAACAGCAGCCACAGCTCAAATCGAGCAGACGAAGACGCTCTTTGACCCTGTATTCCGTGAAGTCGAGCGTTCGTTTGATAAAGTGCAACAACAGCAACGCGGACATGATAGAAGATTGCTGGCAACAAGGCAGGAGAGAAACATCCATGAAGCTTCGATTAAAGATGAAGACCATCGCAAGGCAGAAATTCAGCTCAAACTTGTTGACAACCCAATGCGCAGAGCAGACCGCCAGAAGAGAAAGCGACAGCTACTGCTGGCAGCAAAAGTACCATGGCACCTGCTCGACCAATTAGAGGCAGAACGGCGCAAACTTGAGCACGAGAAGGCGATATTTAAGATGTGGGGTAGAAGCAGTTTGGGGGAATAGGAACCATTGCTGCTATGAACAATTGCAATCACATTGGTGGCTTGCCCGTGTATGTTTCGTCTAGTGTCTTGACCCCCTGCGGCCTTTTACCTTCGCCTCTAAATCTGCAATTCGCTTTTCGAGTTCCTGTATTAGTCGTGCTTCGCGGTACTTGACTGTCAGCGCAACATTTAGAGCGTTCACGGTGCCTTGAGGCAGCTGCCATGTTGGTGTGCGTTCTGCATTGTCGACGAAGAAATTGGTCACAATTGGAGGTTCTTGCACCAGCGGTTGGCCTGACCAGCGCATGAACATGGCATCCCAGAGTGCGACGCGTTTCAATAACCCAGACAGAGGGGGTTCAAGACTTGTTTCGGAACAAAAGACTGCTCCGTAAGTTGCGGGCGGAAGCCGTTTACCCAGGTCCACACAGATGCTGTCCGATTCTCCAGATTCGCCTCCAGGCGATGTTTTTTGCAGTCGAACAAAAACGTCCCAAACCGACACGAGTGCAAAGCGTCGGCAAGGAGCAGAAGCAACCCCTCATTAAACCTGCAAATTGTTCAGCATCACCACAAAAATGTTAGTCACCATTGCACAACTTGACTAAGAGATGTTGCAGTTCATGATCACTTACTCGAAGTAGGTGGGGTAGATTCGAACGAGCTGCGAGATACTGTCAAGAAACTGAATGAAGATTGGCGACTCCTGTGTGTCAGCTTTCTCACCGTGAGAATGACGGAGATGAAATGGGTGCCCGAAAGACAGCCATTCTTTCTCGATGAGCACCTGAAATCCCTTCCACGTTCGAAAGTATGGGTCCACAAAAATCTGGGCGAGTGACGCGATTTGGCTCGTACGATCCCAGCCGTGACTACAGTGCAAAAGCACAGATTCTCCTGACCTGAGCAATGACGCCACATGAAGCCCCGTCTTAAGTATCTGGCGAATATATACCAGCCACTTGGTGTCCTCAATACTTCCCAGCCACCGCAAATTGTCACATGATGGTGACGCACATAGGTTGCGCAGCTTTTTCATACTGGAGGTGGCCCGCCAAGGAAAACAAGATGTAAACCGTTAACAATATCAACAGCAATGTAGCAGCCCAATAGTATCGCACCTTTCCCTCATGGAGTGAATATTCGGGATTTCCATAAAGCTCACGATGCAGTTCTTATAGTTGACCGAGCTTTCAACTCCATATCCTTTCGCGCGATTTGCCTGGACGGGAGAATGCAAACATATTCATGAGTTAGCTTAAATACCATTTACCATTTGCCGCAAAACGGACCAACGCGCTAGACATAGGCCTGCAATCAATAATCTGCAACTGGTCCTGTAACAGACTCGACGAAGCGATTCCCGCAACTAAGCTTTCATCAGCCGGTGAAGTGGCCTTCGACATCCCGACCTTAGGCTGGCTGGATCTGCATAAAGTGGCGCCGTTTGCTCCATTGAGCCACGTCAAGCACGGAATGCGGCCAATAGAGCGGAAATTCATTGCATCCAAAAGAACCTGCATACAAAAGTCGTACTGTTAGTTCAGCCCAACAACAAATCTATCCATGCCATCTAACCTCATCCGTGATCCCAACAGGAACCACAAGTCTTTCCGGATACGTCTCAATCGCGCGAAAGTTCTCATTGCAGTTGGAAACCCGCCACTTCTCAGTATCAAAGACACCCTGCCGTTCCCATTCAGTCTGGTCGTCATAGGCGTCCCAGTCCAGAACACACGGCAGTAGAGGCTCTTTTCCAGCATATTCTCCGACAATCTGCCAGCCCACCAATTCATTCAGCACAATACAACCCGCACAATCTCCTCAACATCCATCTCACCTGTGGTAGAAGGCGAACAAAAACTCGGTTTTGTCCGGAAACACGTACGTCGTCAGCACCGAATAGATCTACACAAAATAAAAATAATAACAACAATTAGATGCTCTTCCCTACAGCACACCACTCTCTCTTCACCTTGGTGATCTCCACGACATCGAACCGGAACGACAATTGGCGTAGATCCTTGGTCAAAATCTCCACAATAGAGTTTTTCTTCTTCACAGATGCGATGCAGCCCAATGGGATGAGGAAGAAGCTCTCGATCTCGTCCTCGTTCCTGTCCAGAAGGTGGCGTCGCACACGGTCGTACTCGTCTTCGTCCGGCACGAACTGGAAGCGGAACGTGGTCATGAACACGCGCCCCAGACACACAGTGGCCGCCGACGTGTCCTTCTTGCTCGCATTCTCGTCCAGGTACTCGCTCGTGATGGCTGCCAGCACGTCCGTCTCCCCGATGAGACGGCTCTGGGTCCCGTCTTCCTCCGACATGTCGTCGGTTGAAAAACTGAAGCAAAATGGGTCGAAAGATGTGCACAAATTGATCTTGAGGTTTGTATGGGAGGTAAAAATTGACCCATGGACGGCTTATGTGCTAACATGGCTTCACTCAGTTGCAGTTGAGGACAACTACAAGTTGCAACGATTGTCTAGTGTCATCGCGACAATTAAACCTGACTGCATCGAGGTAAATTCCTACTTGGCTATCACATCCGCTGCTTCAATAGTGCTGCGATCTCACGCAGCGCACTCATCTGCTCGACGTGCTGCTGTCGTCTCTCCTCGCGATCTTGGGCCATCGATAAACGCATCTGCCCCATGAACTCGCGCGCTGTCTGCGTGTCCATTGACATAGAGTTGGTTGTGGCACTGGGGCCTTGGATGGACGCTAGCTGCTCTTGAATCGTTCGCTGTCGCTTGGGCGTGCCTTGGACTGCAGCTTGCTGAGCTGGATAATAATTGGACGTCTGAACATTCTGCGCGGTCATGATAGGAGTTGGTCTGTTGATCTGCTGCTGCAAGCTACCGTTGTTATTCACAACAACTGGAGCAAGCTCAAGAAGGCGCTTGGAGCCGCATTCACAAGTGCCCTGACCCGGCTGGCCATGACCAAGAACCGCGCTACTCTGTGACGGCTGACCCGCAGACGAAGCCACATCATTATTGCTCATGCCAATAAACGTCGACGCAGCAAAGTTCGAGTTGTGCTGGCTACCTTCCAGGTCAACGGCTGGCATGGATGTAGACGCAGCCTCGATAGCAGTCTCTGACGGAGAAATCTGGTTCATTCTCGTCATGAGCATATCGATCTCGTTGTACACGTCCGGCGCAAGATTCGGCACACGGATCTTATTGGCAGCTCGGATCGCTCGTCTCTCGGGTTTGGTGAGATCGAACCACGGGGTTTTGGGATCTCCAGTCGTCATCCGTTTGGTCTCGTAGTTCTTCATGAAGCGGTACATCTCCCTCATCGAGTGCATCTTGTCATCCACAGCCTTCCTCGAGCGGTTGGACCCGCCAACGGCCGCCATGAACGCGTTGTACACATTCAAGCTCAACGTAGCGCCCCGCAGCGCCGGGTTCTCTTTGTGGACGCTGTTCCAGACTCTGGCAAGCTGCAGCGTCACGTCGTAGCTCCAGTTCCGCTTCACATCCAGAATCTCCTGTGTCACCTCCTGCGAGTCGTCATTGGGCGTCGAGTTCACAGGCGTCAAAGTACGATTTCCATCTGTCGACGCACCCTGCGTCACAGCACCTACTGCAGTTTCCAACGTAACTTTCCTCGATGCAACAGCACTGGGACTCAGTACACTGTCGAACACATTGTACACTTCCAATGAAATGTTGGGGATGCGCACACGGTGCAGTGTACGCACGACGCGACGTTCCTCCTTGGTGAGCTCGAACCAGGACGGACACTGGGCCTTGTCGGGTCCTCCCTGCTTGAACTGGTCCTTCACCTGGGCGATAAACTGGTACATCTGCTTCATAGAGTAGAGCTTGTCGTCCACGGCCTTGCGGGACCGCTGGGAACAGTCCACCGTCTGCTTAAAGGCGTCGTACACGGCCTGCATACGCTGCACGCGGCTCCAGTCCGGATGCGCCAGGAACACGCGGCGCCAGATCTTCACGAGCTCCAGCAGCACGTCCGGGCTCCAGTTGCGTCCGCTGTCGGTCAGCAGGTCGTCTCCATCCGCCTCCACGTCCTGCAGTGTTGGCTCTTCCATCGAAAATGAAGAATTGACTAGGACTTCCCTACAAACCTCAAGTGCAGTCGATTATGTATGTTTAATTGGTTGATATTCCAACCAATCACAAGACCGTCTTCTATGACTTGATGTTTGTATCCTGCTGTCATTTTCAAGATGGCTACATGTAGCGAAGAGCTCTTCGCGTTCGTCAAGGACCTGGCCGATGATCGTGACGCGCTCGTAGCCAGAAGCCGCGAGGTGCTGCGTACTCTCGGTAGGAATGATGATCATGTGGCTCTGTACCTTCCCTTTGCTGCTGCCTCAGCGCCCAACGTGCACTCGTCGCTGCCAGAGACGCTGCAGTCACTGCAGAAGACGGCAGTGTTGGAGATCCACAGTCCGTCGGCCCGCAATGCGCTGAGTGGCAAGATGATGGCGGAGCTGGCGGACATTGTGGCGCTATTGGAGGACCCAGAGGTGCACGGCAAGCTGAACGCTGTGGTGCTGCGAGGCACTGGCGGCTGGTTCTGTGCCGGGGCGGACTTGCGCGTGGCGCAGACGGAGCTGACGTCGCCGGAAGCGGGGGCTGCAATGGGGGCGTTGATGGTGGACACCCTGACGAGGTTTCGACGTCTACCGCTGGTGAGCATTGCGTGCATTGAAGGTGGGGCGTACGGAGGAGGCGCGGAGTTGGCGACGGCGTGCGACTTTCGTGTCCTCGAGACGAAAGCAGTAATCCAGTTTGTGCAAGTGCGCATGGGGTTTCGCCTGCGTGGGGCGGAGGTGCGAGGCTGTACAAGATTGTGGGACGGCAGAATGCGCTCCGGTTGTTGTGCACCGCGGAGAAGCTGTCGGCCCAGCGAGCGTTGGAACTCAAACTTGCGGACTTTACGTTTGATGCGGAGAGCGACGGTGCAGAGGCAGCCATTTGCAGCTTTGCAACCCCGTTTGATGCAATTGCACCAGGTACCAATTGTTTCCTGCCTTTGATTCAATTCAAGTATATTAACATCGTTGTTCCTGTGTTGTGCAGCGGTCTCACATGGGGCGAAGCGTGTGATCAATCGTGCGGACGACGTGAGTTTGGACGCAGTATTGTCGTATGAGCACGACATTTTCAAGTCACTCTGGGGCGGCCCAGCCAACCTTGAAGCGCTGGAAGGTGCCCTGAAAAAGAAGAAAAAGTAGACTACATTTCACGCAGTCGTCAATGCAAGTGTCTTCCATGAATTGGATTCTTACTTGGATGAATGAATCCATCCAAGTAAGTACAGTAAATCAACGTTGTTTTCTTGGGATTTTGTTCTTTCTAAAGGAGACAAAGTTCTTATCCGCGCCTCCAGATCCGTTCAACAGTCTCTGTTGAGGTGAATAGGATTTTGCTGCCATTTTTAGGAGAATCGACAATTCCTAGATGCTACGCTTAAGGCTAGTCCACAAGCTGCCACTTGGTCATTTACATATTTGCTGAGCAGAAGAAATGGCGAGCGTGGACGGCAATTACGAAGAAGAGTGGGAAGCAGAGGAACCTTCAATAGGCAAAAAATCTGTAATCTCAACTATCGGTGGCCAGGTTTATCCACTGGAAGGTGACGAAAAGAACCTAACTCGTGATGCAGAGCCAACGAAGGATGAAGAATTGGTGCCGGCTGTGATATCTACTGATCAATTCAAGGCGTCTGCAGGCAATTGCAGGAAGGAGAGTTGAAAGCCAAAGTCGATGAGATTGTTGACACGGATGTGTGCAACACGTCGGATGAATTACCAACATCAGATGACACGTTCTCGAATGTGGGGGATGAAAAGATCATCATAACGCAGCAACCAATCCTGGATACTGAAGTTTCCCCACCTGACTCGTCAGATGTGGTGAAAGTGCAGCATCTACGCGAGCTGGTCCAGATCCATGGCCAGCACCATGGTGGGCAAAGCCCACCACCACCAATTCCTGTAATGGCTTCAGTAGTGTCGAAAGATGCACGCGAAGCCGAGTCGACATCAAAATATGATGTTGGTGCACTGCAGGCTCGAGTAGCAGCCCAGCGGATTGCCGAATTTAGAAGACGGCAAACTTTGAAAGCAGAAGAAGAGCGTGCTTTGGAATCAGCGTGGCTCCAAAAACGTCGCGAGGTCCGAAGATCGAATGATGCGATGTACAAGATCCTCGGAGTTGCTGGTTTATCTGCGCAAGATCATCTTCGAATAGCAAAGCAACGACACAAACAAAAGGCAAAACAGACAGAAGTGTTTGCAAGCCAAGAACGCCAGAACCGGTGGTACAACAACATCCCAAAACGACAATCATGTGCCCCGGAACATATTCAAGAGCTCAACATGGAATTCAGCCGTGCGAAGCGTGAGCAGCAGCGCACAATGCAATTGAGCCAAAACGTTGTTCGAAAGAATCAACTTCAGCTGAAACAGAAGGCTCGAGCGATAGTTACCAACGCAAATGGGGCTTACGTCCGCGGATCCTTTTTGCTTAAAGTGACACACCACACCATGAAGACCCAAAACGAGTCTCCTTCAAAAGAGCGCAAGGAAGTCGAAACCGAGTAACTTTAGTTCACGTATTATTAAATACGTGAACGAAAGCTGATCAGCTAAATCTCATCGAATTGCCAACGTTTGACCTCTTGAAAATGACAATAGAAGCTCAAACAAGCCAAAAGTGTCTGGCGAACACAGTGGGTGTCATCATGACATTGAGTTTAGATTGCTCTTCAGCTAGCAAACTTGATAAAACAAATTATTCATACCGTAGCTTCCAGGCGGCGCTTCTGGAGAATTCCGTTGCCGCGCTGCGCGATTTGTCGCTTGACTTTGATACCGGTACGCGCCAATCGTGTCAAGCAGGGCTTCCGGGTGACAATTGACATCGACTTATGCACGACGTTCTCCTGGGTGGGTGTGTGGGAGGCGGGCTGGGTGGAGGTGAAAATCGTCGTATTATAACAGCGTGGGCAACAGCACGACGCCCTCGGGGATCCAGTGACTTAGTGTCCCGCTAAGATCCAGGAATGGTGTTCAACGCCAAGGGCATTATCGACGACAGCTTCAGCGACGAGGTCGTCAGCAAGGACGCCACTGATCTCGGGCGCTGTGGATCGTTACTACATGTAGAGCGGTTTGCTGCGAGTTTTTTTCTTTATAAGCCAGTACTAATGATTCTAGTTCATTGACGTCGCCCAGTGGCTGCAGTCCATGACTGGCAAGGAGCAGATTCATGAAAGAAAGTGGATCAGTGCTGCTGCTAATGCTGGTAACTTGGATATGGTAAAAGTGGACGTTTAGGTGACGCCATCGAAAACGAGAAAGGCGCTTGAAGTTGCCGATCGGAAAGGTAAACTGGAGGTGGTGAAAAGGTTGCTGCAGCAAGAGGGCCGCAATGCACCTCAGAAAGCTGATTTGTCGAAGTTATTGAAACATGCGAGCCCGCAGACTCTTGAGATGCTGCTGGAACATCGCGCCAAGTTAGCTGGAGAAATGTGGGTCTATGGACAACTATACGCACTTTCAGCAGGAAAGCGAGACGTAGTGGAACGTCTTTTCAAATTGGGCTGCACACTAAAAACAATGGAGATGCTTTATCGAATACGACCAAGTCTGCTGCTTCAAATGGACACCTTGGTATGCTGGAGTGGCTGGAAGAGCATGAAATTGAAGTTTGCCCTTCTGACGTTACGGATCGCGCTGTGGCAAGCAGACATATAGAAATCATGATCTGGATGTGAGAAAAGCTTCCTCCGAATGCACTGAAGCGGGGGTAAATGAGGCGGCCGAGAATGGTCACTTGGACGGGATTCGTTGGCTGCATCATCACAACTCCAAATCATTTAGTTCAGGTGCCATGGATGCTGCCGCGGGAAATAACCAACTTGAGGTGGTGCGCTGGCTTCACTCGAACCGTACTGAAGGCTGCACAACGGTTGCGATGAATCGTGCAGCATGCTACGGCCATCTAGCTATGGTCAAGTGGCTTCATTCAAGTTGTAGTGAAGGTTTGCAATGGACTGGGCAGCTACGAACGGTCATCTTGATGTAGTCAAATGGCTGAATTCCAACAGAGCCGAAGGGTGTACCACAGATGCTATGGATGAGGCGGCTGGTTCCGGGCATCTTGAGGTGGTAAAATGGCTTCATTCTAATCGCTCAGAGGGTTACACTAGCAGTGCCATCACGCGCGCAGTGGACTGGTTCGGTGGAAATGTGGAGGTTGTAAAGTGGCTTGTTACGAACCGACCTGACGATTGCACCGTAGAGGTCATGGACAAGGCTATCATGTACAAACACTTCGACCTCGTTTTATTTCTTCACCGTGAACGGAATGTGGGATACACACGGGATGCACTTTCAAACATATCGATGATGTTACAAGGGCCTGAGTTTCTGCCTTGGTTTTATGTGAATTACCCCGAGCATGTATTTCGAAGTAAATACTACAGATATGGATGGTAAAGAATCACCCTCGTCAACCAGCACGGCGAACGGTTGGTTTCGTACAAAGAACCCGGAAGAAACTAAACCACTTGCCAAACAAGTGAAAATAATATGTCGTACAGGAAAGCGCATCCAGACCACCCAAAAAATCGTTCGTGATCAAGTGAAGTTTTTTCTCTCGTTTTGGAATTTGTTTAGCTCAAGCAGACCATTGATGAAGTACGAGAACGAAATTGCTAGCTACTTCGTCGATCCACACCTAGAGCAGTTAAATGAAATTACCCCGTGAACACTTGAAGGGCATGCTGGTCGGTGATATTGCAGCACGATTGTTTTTCGGATTTATTTTATGGTAGTACTGTGCATTTGCTTGGATGCCGTAATTATTTTTTGCTGTCGAGTGTCTGGAGCACTATTTGGCGGATCAGGTCGTCACCACTCTTACCGCTGATAACCATTGGAACGACTTGCGCAAGCCCAGACTCCAAGCGAATCTTCTTCTGTTGATAGTCAAATGACCTCTTCTCTACCAAGCCACAGCTTCTGCCTCGGCGTCCGCTACTATTTTTGCTGCTTCGCTCTCAGCAGATTTCACCATGGCGTCGCTTTTGATCTTGGCAGCAGTAATATACTGCGCATAGTTCTGTTTCAGATTCGCAAGGTCAACTGCAGGTTGTGTCTGTGCTCGCACAGAGGCTGCGGATGCTGTAGCGACGGCGTCAATTTTGAATCCCTCCGCCTCTTTGATCTTGTTAGCATATTCGGCTTTGTGCTTCGCAATGGCCATTTCAGCCTTGGCTTCGGCAGTGGTGCGCATTTCGTTGCGGATAATGTTGGCACGAGCCTTAGCGGCAAGTAGGTCTTGCACAGCGCGCTCGCTCTCTTTCTGCACCGCTGTCAACTTTTGAGTCTCTTCATTCACCAAGATTCGCAGCTGATTTTCGTGGTTCTTTCTTGTTCCTCCATTCGAGTCTTGAACGCTGTGGTTCCCTCCAGCGTAGATGACAGCAATGGTGGAAGCTCCACGTTTGTGACTTTGACGTTGTGAATGAGCACACCAAACTGCAACAGTTTGTTGTTCAAGTCTGTTTTCATTCCCATTGCAAAGTCTTCCCGCAAGTCGTGTACTTGATCATACCGCACCGAGTTCACAAGACCACGGATGGCTTCCTCCGTAAGACTGTAGATCAGTTCATCCAGGCGATGGGCCCCAAGCGTGTAGACGAACCTGATAGCGTCATCTTCCGTAGGCCCAATCTGAAAACTGATCGAGATATCGATGTCGACCATCACATTATCTGACGTGGGGCACCCGCGCACTGGATTGGAATATGCCACGGCTTGCTTGGTGACGATATGAGAGACTCGGTTCCATGCCGGCCAAAACACCTTTAGACCAGGGTCCATCATTCCGGCATGTGCATTCCACTTTTGCTGCAGCACCCACACTCCAGAAGGAATTTGCTGCATGAAGGTGAAGAAGATTGGATACGACGGTATGAGTACTAGCGGGATTCGACCGCCAACTACCTTCGCATTGAAGTGGCCCATCGCATCCATTGGTCGAGTAATATCAAGCTGCACAAGGCGATTGTATCGGTCTACTTTCTCGTCAGTCATAGTCGACGCAATCTCCTGTAATGGATGAATTAGGTTGTGGACCGTGATTCACGGTCGGTGAAAAACGGATGCGCTTAGAAAAGTGTATTATAGTACGATCCTGCACACGCGATTTGGCAAAAGTGCATGTGTTGCTACGTCCCAGTTGATAATAATACTACGCAGCGAATATCTCATGAAGTCTCTTGCGTTCGTTCATTCTCAATTCGCGTCACCATGGCAGAAGAAGGCGTGTTTGTGGGTGACGGTCACCAAACGAAATTGCTTTATACAGAAGCAAGCTCTGTCGATAAGGCAAACCGTTTGTTTGGAGCGTGCTACAATGGCAACACAGTCATCATGATCAACCCGCGACCTAGCATGTTCAGACCGTACATTCGCGTGCCGGAAGGTATGTACGCGCTTGTGCAAAACCAAGGGCGTGACATGGATTACTCCAAGGACGGCGTGAAAAGCCCCGTGTGGCCCGCCGGCTTCCACTGGGCAGGACCGTGGACGCAAGTTTCTCACCTCGTTACCAAGCAATTCATCGTGTTCGAGACACCAGTAAAGGGATGCAAGACGGCAGACAATGTTACGGTTCGCATCGACATGTGCCTCATTTTCCGCATCATGGGGGATGTCTCGAAGGGTGAAGACCCGAACTTGGTACGGCGATTTGTGTATGAACTTGGTCCAAATGGTTTGGAAGTTCAGCTACGAGCAGCGCAAGACGAGGCCGTTCGAGCTTTAGCTAGAAGCGTTCAACACACCGAGGTATACACGCTTCGTGATGGCACAATGCAGGACAGCTTCAATACGGGTAAACTTTCGATGCTGAAGCGCGAGGGTTCGGAACTCGCAAGGACAGATGTGAAGACCCTCGGCGAAGACGCTACTGGACCCGGAACTAAGACACCGTACTATGTGACGGAAGATATCAAGAAGAACCTCAATGCTCAATTCAACGCGTACGGCGCGCAGATCACTAGTGTTGCCATCACAAACGTGAAGCTTCCACCAACTTTTGAAGAGCAGATGCAAAGTCGTACCACACATCTGAGCGCTATCAAGGAGCAAAACATGAAGCAGATGAACGACATGCAGTTGTTATCTTACAAGGAAGAGATCGACACGACCAAACTAGCTCGGAAAATGATGCTCATGGAAGAGGAGCAAACAGGCAAAGCCAAGTGCGCTGAAATTCAGAAAGAGATTGACATGGTGGACACTGACACCAGGGTTATTCAGGGTCAGATCGCTCAGGAAACTCGTGTGCAGTGCAACAAAATTGCTGCCGAGGGCTCGCTTGCAATTGAGCAGATTCACGCAGACATGAAACGCATTTCTAGCGAAATCACGTTCCGATCCGACACGGGTATCCGCCTGGTGCAGGCAGAAGAAGAAGCATGGAAATTGCAGCTGCAGGCTGAGATTCAGGGGCTTGTTAGCGGTGGAGAAGCCAAAGTAAAGGAGATCGTAGCACGTGCTGAAGGGGTAGCCGCGAAGAAGCTGGAAAAGTATCGTGCACATCAACTTGACATGCAGCGCTTGAGGTACTCGCCTCTCTTTCGCAAAACCCGAAGACCGTGGTGACCGGCAACGCGTCCAACAGTTTGCTAGCAGAAATGATGGTGGCGAACCAGCATGGCAAAATTTTGCTAAACGTCGGTGAAGGTGGCTTCAAAGGGCTCACGCTGGCATCGTAGCACTCGATTAGAGATGTTCCGTGACTTCAGTCGCGATCAACTCGGCTATGTTAGAAGGTGACGACAACAATACTCCTACCACGAAAGGAATGTTAACTCAAAACGAGGACATCAATCGGGGTAAAATTTTGTCTATTGGTGTTTGTTCAAGTGTTCACAACTGCTCAGTCGAAAGAACCTTCTCGCAAAGTAAGGCAGCATTGCTGCGCCTTGAAATTACGATGTGTTCCTGAGCAAGATCTAATGGGGTGAGGTTGTTGTTGTTGCGCATTTTAGAGCTGAAGCCACGTTCAAGCAGCCACTCGCACGTAAGGTGTTGACCATTTGCAGCAGCCTTGTGCAGAAGAGTATCTCCCTTGCGATCAACAGCATCCAAATTTGCATGACACGTAGTCAGATGCTCCAGTAAGTGGATGTGCCCCTCGCGGGCTGCCCAATGTGCTGCTGTCCAGCCCATATATCCCGGTGCATCGAGACGGACGTGACACTGCATCATTCGAGTGCAAGCACGCTGAAATGGTGGAAGGCCACCACTCTTTGCGCTTTCAATTAGTTGTTCGACGAGGTCCACGTCGCTGTTGGCGGCGCTTTCGTCGCAGTGTGGCACAGGGTCTCCAACCAGCGAGATCTCGATGAAATCTGCTTGAACGATAGTGCTGTCTTCGGCGTGAAAATCGTGTTGATTCGGTCTTGCCAACATTCGTCGTCTGTGGTGTACCCGCTTAGAGCGAGTGATTGACTCGGTGCAGTGCACCGTGGACTTCGTCTTGAGCTGATGGTTGATGCCGCTGCCACTTTTGCAGATAATTGTACGACGGCTCTCCAGAACCATGTTGGTATCAGACTGATCAGGTGATTGGGGAAATAGTGGGATTGATCATTCAGGTTCTGCTCTCGTACCCACCACTAATAATACCAACAACAACATAAGAATTCCTTCTTCCTCGTCAACAACAAGGATCCGCTTTGATCAAGTATCTTTAATGGGAATGTGTACGTTGGGTTTGCCTGCTCCGTCCCATGCCATGGTGCTAATCCAAGTCATCAAACCAACTTCGCCTTTTATGGATTGGATCAACCTGTATACACTCCAAAAGCATCTTGCGTAGCTTTCTTGAGCTGCTCGTATGAAGCGTTGGGCACTTGTTCTTGGTCTGTTGACTGGGTACTATCATGGACCCCCATCTCCATTGCAAGACTCCGTCGACAGGCCCATTCGACCAAAGGGTTACTAG
Organism: Phytophthora hibernalis; assembly: GCA_012656075.1. Lineage (NCBI taxonomy): Eukaryota > Oomycota > Peronosporomycetes > Peronosporales > Peronosporaceae > Phytophthora > Phytophthora hibernalis. Next base: position 121,790 of record JAAKBF010000154.1, on the reverse strand, counting down.
AATCGACTTTGAGGCGACCACGAAGTATTTTACCCACATATTTGCTAGTAGCTCGCGAGGTGCACAGACCCAGTAGTTGTCGGCAAAGCGCAAAAGCGTCGCCGTTGGTGACTTCAATGCATGCTTCGTGCCATGCAACTTCCACGATAAGTGGGTTCTTCTCAGCATCTAATGAAGCTGCGTTCAGAGCCAAATCAGGCCACGCTTCACCATTAATGCTTCCATCTTGTTCGCAAAGACCCGAACGGATCAAATCACGTTCAGACTCATTTGCAAGCAAAGCGATGACCAAAGGTAGAGGTAGTTTTGAGAACTTTGTGCTCTTCGTATCACCTCCAGCAGACTCGATTTGTGATGAGTCGACGTCTCGAAGAGCTCCCGATCGCATAGTCCTGGATGAAGTTGCAGTTAATCGTGCTAAAGACCGAACCTGTCCGTCGTGTTCGTGGGGATATGCGAATAATAATTCGTTTGGCGTGACAGAAAGGAGAAACCCCACAGTATCCGAAGGTGAGAAAACTCCACCGTTCTTGTCTTGAAGTGATACATCGGAGATACAACCGCGGTCTGCCGCGAAGGATTCGTTGAAACGACGTACAATTTCTCGGCAGAGATACTCGACCTTTTCACGCGGATTAATAGGAACGCACAAGCGACATTCGCCTAGTTGAATTAACACGCGCACAACTTCGGGGAGTTCGGCCAGTTTAGCCTCGCTAAGGCCATTCGGTTTAGTTTCATGAGCACCCTCTGATAAAGTTGATTTGTCTCCATTTTCACAATCGTGGGTCGTATAACTGATAGCAGTGTCCTTCTCCAACAAGTGTTTTTTTCTGTTAGTAGTATCGTGAGGATCAGGCTCGCCTTCACGTAGCTCTTGTGTCTTTTTTAACAACGAGATCACTGGTTTGTGTGTGCTCGCGTTGGAGGTCGTAACGTTATACACAGCAATCTCCACCATAGGAGCAACCGACTCGACTGATGGTCTACACTTGGCACTCCCAGTTGGCGAGAGTGTGCGATTGATCGGACCCATCAACATATTAATTCCCCCTCGAATGCTGTCTGAAGGTCGACTTAATGGGCTCATCAATTTGCTGATTCCGCCACGGATGTCTCCAACTATATCATTGTCAACTCCAAGCACAATGATAGGACTTGGAATTCCTAAACTCAGCTTTCGAGGAAAGGAGGCACTTCCTCCATTTTCTGTTCCAGCAACCACCATTGCAGTTGTAGGTTTGAGATTCACTACTCCAGGTTCATAATCGTCGGGCTGAAAATGTTGCTTGTCCTGCCTAACGAGTTGCTTTTGCCTTACCATTCGTTGAATACATCGGCAGGCATCTTCTCTTTCAAACTCAGGCTTAGTCGATGACGATGGGATTTCTTCACGCTCAGAGCATGCAACATTATCAGAAGCAGCGTTTTTGACTCCAGCAACCTCTTCACGAACATGGTTCGTTCGCGTCTGTTCTGTGATATCATTCGCTTTAGGCGTGGTTTCATTCTGCTGGTCAATATTACGCAACTCATCCGTAATAGGTTGTGTATCAACCTCGTCCGTGGTTGATTGGTGCAACGCGATGAAAGATTCCCGGGTTGTACGAGCCGCTGGGGTTTGACGATGTACAAATCGCAGCGTCGGCGAGTTCAATATTGTCTTGAAATCCAGTGAACTTTGGGTGCAGAGGAAGCCCAGTTGATTGTCAAATACTACGATAGCTTGTTTGAGTAAAGACTTAGCATGATCTTGTGCACCATCTTGCAATGTAAATTCTACAGCTCGAACTTGTAATACTCCAAGGAAAAACGTCATAATTGAGGCGTGTTTTGATCCTCCGAAATTCTCACACACTTGTCGCGCAAGACGGAACAAAACGTCATCTAACTGACAGCGTACTTTGTCGATGTTCACATGAAACCCGAGTTGGGGCTGTGAAGAGGAGCACACGCGACTACCGTCAGAAAAACTGGACCGCATTTGAATCTTTTCCACTTTTACAAAACATTTTTGTATCAAAATTGTGCATTGGGCGACCTCGAGGAAAAGACGAGCAGGCCACTGGTAGCCGTGGATGATTCCATGTGTAATATTAGCGCTTTCTTTACGTCTTAAACATCCACAGCCTTGCAAGGAGCACTCGAGCATTTGGAATGCCAGCGGTAGTGCAGCAACAAAAATGGCATCACCGGTAAACTCATTGGAATCGGTGGTCAGGTGCAAATTCGACAGTTTAATAGTCACTTCACGGTCAACTAACCCATTAGCCTCACTTACCCCACATCGCCTAAGCATAATCCGGATCAATTGACTGCCGGTCTGCAACTCTAATTCATCCATGTGTAAAACAACGTGAACTTTTGGCCGGCCAACATGCTCAGACTTTCGCACGGTTTCTTCTGCACTCAAGCCTAAAATTTCGGCACTTGAACTTTCCGAAAACTGTTTCTCCTGCTTTCCGTGTGAGCAGCTTGACCAGCAAGTGGCGTGGGTGGTAATGATTTGCTGCTGTTTCGAGGTGGACAAACATGTACATCGATCATGTCGAGGCTAATCTGTTGGTGACAAGTGCCGCATCGTATCACAATTACTTGCTCCTTCTCGTTCACGAACTGGTACATTTCTGATAGCATTGTAGCTAATTCATCATCAACTCGACAGAATACACTTTGGACCCGCCATTTGACCGAGAGCGAATTGTGACGTTGATCCATATGAAATACCTCTCTATCAGGCTTAAGCCGAAGTACAACATATCCTCGGAATCTGATTGCTAGTTCGTGGAGGCTTATCTGAAGTTCCCGAGCGCCATGGCGATGAATAATCACATTTCCAGCCGCTCGATCCGCGATGAGGAACAACTCCTGCGGTCCTTCTGTTGGTGAAGTGAACTTTAACTTTGCCTCAAATGTGCCTCGAAAAGTGATCTGCAGCTCAATATTCGCCTGGTTAGTCTGAGCCGCCTCGGGTCCAAGAGGTTCACGGTCAGCAGCCATACCGTCAACGGGTGCAGATAACGCGCACTTCTCAGAGCTTCTTCCATTCAGAAACCAATTGCAGAGCGTTGAAGCAACAGTATACACCTCCATAAAATCAGCAACACCAAACTCCATTTTCACCGCGCCAAAATTCACATCCACAAGCTGCATATGCCTTCTCCATGAGTCTTGTATTTCTTTTCGGTGATAAAAGCGAGTAACTCGTATAGTTACCGATACCTTCGTCATCAAACGAATCATCTCAGCTCCATTTTTCCCCGATACAGCAGATCCTGGAGGGTTAACCCCAACGCTAAGCAAGAACGACATGGCCTTGAATCGCGTTTGCACCAGTTGGTCCGGAGAGTAATCTACACAAGTGGTAGGGTCCTTCACATCCTGCCACAACGCATCCGTCGTCCGTGCATGTAAATCTGCTAGAATCATCTCCACGCGAGGTACCCCTCCCACAAAAATCTGCACCCGTAGGTTGTCTACAACCAACTTGGTGCGGTCATTCACGTCCCGAGCGAACACGAACATGGCAGCAGTTGATCCAAGCGGGTCCGGTTCCAGCAGCGCAGCTTGCACGCGTTCCTCCGCAGCTCGTCGGACCTTACTACTGCACTCCCAAATGTTCCGTACTTGAACCAGCAGCTCGTTCACGTGGATCAGCACAGGTCGATGAGCAGCCTCTTTGTCCGAGTCCGACCAGGACGGCACGGCGATCGTCAATTCAGTGCAAAGCACCGAAGTAACCAGCAACGGAGACGGCAAATGCAGCACAGCAGCAACACGATGCGGCTTGAGAGCTGCAAGAAATTAACAATTATTAGACTCCGAAAAACTACCGATACATTCCCGGGTTTCGTCTCACCAATTTCAGGGATCAAGAGCTGCGTTTTAGTATACGACTTGGATAGGAAATCGCGCGGCAGTATATCATCCTTAAAGTCGTCCACCCAATGGCGCAGCTGTCTGCGCACGTAGTCCTTCATCATACTGCTGGTCGCCATGGCTGAAAACGAAACTGAGACCGTAAGATGTCCCTTCGCACGACATGGCTACACTAAAATTCGACTAAACCAAATCATTTCCAGCCAATCACCGACGTGCATTCCAAAATGGCTCACTTTTCCGCCGTCATAGTCATCTGGGCAATAGACATGGGTCGCAGTCGTCTCTGCCAACGCTGGGGGTGTTTCTATCAGTGTTTTATCTTTATAGTGCGGCTCACGCAGAGATGGCGGGATGTCACCAAGCCAGGAGCTACCGGACGACCACAGCGTATCGACTGTGCAGGCGATCTTGCTGGCATTAGACGCGATGTTCCTGTTCATTGGCGTCGTCTATGGTTCGCGTGTATTGGCACCGAAACCCATGACTTATTTATCCGAGATCGCGTTCCCAATGGACGTACGGTGCCATTAACTGTTGCTGCAATTGGAGATAGAAAATATTGACTTGTTGTTGTTACCAGTTCTGCGGGAAGTTGGCGGCGTCGTTCACGTTGTTCCTGCTGAACGGTTTGCAGTGGCTGTACCAGGAGATTTTCTGTTCGTGGTTGATGTACCATCGACCGTTTGGTCGTGATCAGCAGAACGTGGTTGCTATGATGGAGACGCTGGTTTGGGTAGGTGTTGAGTGGTGGTGGTAGTGTGTCATAGCTGACTGGGAGGATGCAGGGGACGTCTTCGAGCATCTTGTGGATGGAATATCGTCGCGGGTTGACGCCGTCGCTGTATTTGCGGCTCTTCTGGCTGGTCAAATGGATCGACGCCACGCTCTTCCTCGTCGTGAACCAACAGTTCGCTGGGATGTCGAGTATGAACGACAATGATGTGGGGTTCATGGCCAGCATAGTGTTTAGTGGCGTTTGCTACGCTGCTTCTGTGATTCTTGTCCTCTTCCTGTTTATCAAGCCCACTACTGTCACCCCGGATTTCATCGCGTACCCGACAGAAATGAACACGCCGTCAGCGTATCTCAATTCGTCGAACCATCAACCGCCCACCTCCCTGTACGGCTCGTTCAAGGACTGGGAGCTTATAACACATGTACGTGCTGTTGCAGCTTCGTGTGCATCCTGTGAGGCTGACTTTGATTCACTGAGCAGCCGTCAGTCAAAAGCGCTGAGGAGAGACCAATGCTTGACATCACGATTCCATCCACCACGTCTTCAATTTGGGAAATGTGCAATTCGTCGCCTTCAAGATTGTCGTACAGACTGACGAAGATCACTGGACCCTTCGACGGCCTTATAGTGATTTTGCGGCGTTGCATGAGGAGGTATGGGAATGCGTCTTGTGTCGCCGCTTTGTGGTTTGCGTACTAATCTCGTTATCGTTTTGAACGCCGTAGCTTCCCGAGCAAGTTCAAGCTGATTGCCCACTCCCCCTGAAGAATATGACGACAGGAAATTAATATCGTGGAAGGATCGTCCGCGATCACTCAAGTCCCAGCTAGAAATGTATATGAAGCAGGTACTGCATCATCCCATGTTGGCTCCGTACGCATCACAAGCGCTATGGGAGTTCCTCGAAATGGTACGGATACAAAATATGCTCTTTCGAAAAATGCTTTGCTTGCATTTGAATAGCTTTCTCACGGCTTTGTTGTGCCATGTCCTTTAATCTAGGAATACGTGGACGACATCGCGTCTGTGCGGTCGTACCATTCAAATTCACGATTATGAACAATATATGCAGTATGTAATGAACCAAGGCCTTGCTGGTGGCTTGAGAATCCGAAAGGTGAAAGATGAATGACCGCTGTCGTGGCGAACGTTCATCAAAAGTAAGAAGTATTGTGTAGTAGTACCGGTAACGTTAGTACATTTGCCGCATGGACCACAGATACCTACATACCCACCCCGTTCTTTGGTTAAGTCGTCTACAGATTTACAGTAGTTGTATGTACACAGTAGTTGTGCCCCCAGAGCAAAAGCGTCTATGAACATTTTGCGTTGAACCACCCTAGTATCTATGATCGGCTGGATACCATGGACGGGTAGGCGATCTCGCAGGAGTTGACCATTTTGGCGAACCGCAGTGAGTTTAGCGTTTCATCACGGTGTACTCCCAGTGGCGACAAGTTGCAGATCATGAGCGTCTTGCTGTCTCCGCCGAGTGAGGAGCTCAGAAAGTGTGTCAGCTTTGAGTCACGGAATGGAACATGTGTCGACTTCATTCAACAAAAGGGATAACGACAGACATCAACCGTGTTAGTTTCTAAAATGATCTTATAGGTAACGATGCTCAGTAGATTGAACACTTACCTTCTTCGCGAGGGCGCATATTACATTGCCAAGCGCTGAAAGGCTTTTGTTAATTGATGTGGCTTCCTTCAGAAGTTCCCTGTTGCTGTCACTTCCCGACTTTGACAGGCGCTCCGATCCCTGCGAAACAATAACTCTGTAAGTATTGTGCATGCCAGTACAAAACCAATAGTATAATTTAAGCGTACTGCTAGGTCCACCAAGTTGATGATGCCTGTCCGTTGGTCACCAGTCAGTGAATTCACCCCGTTTAGCCTGAATTACAATCAGTAGTTAGGGCCCCAAATACGCAAGTACATAAGATATCACTGATAACACGCAGAAATACGTACCTAAATGTGATGACACAATGACTGCGAGAAGATCGGTCATTCATTTTGGTAGACTTCGTTGACCTTTTGAACATCGCCTCCCGGAGAAGATCCCATGCGTCCTGGTCGTTCTTAACCTCATGAATGCATGAGTTCACCATAACAACCTTTCCATCGCTATCTAATCGGAGATCAATCTTGTCGGTGGACTACGCAGTTGGGGAATAGACAGTAGACGAATTAGCACCAGATAAGCATACGTTCCTGCATACGCAGTGGTCTTACCGTAGCAGGTGCGAGCAGATCGCGCAAGGTTTCATTGTAAATTTCTACTAGCTCGAGACTAGCGCTGAAATCCCATCCACTTGAACGCAAGTCCTCGATACTCGCGAAGATATGAGAAATAGCTCGACCAACAATTCCCATATCCGGAGAGGGCTCCATCAGCTCAGCATCGGCATCCTCTTCCCTCCCTTGCATCGTGTAAGTCTTTCCGGAACTATTTCATTCAAACATTGGTCAGTTATGTAATCTAGCATTTTCTCAAAACTCCAGTATTAAGCTTACCCAGTTTGACCGTAGGCGAAAATGCACACGTTGTACCCATCCAATGCAGACTGGATCAACGCAGACACCTCCAGGAAAACGTCTTCTTGGGAGCATTTGCTGTCAAATACAAGATCGAAGTCGAAGTTGTACTTCTTGACAACGCTTCTCACTCCATTTTGCCCGTAGCCAATGTGAGACTTCGGGTTCGCACTAAGTTCAATTTGCCTCCGCTCCCCGCGGTAATCAGGAAACCCAAAGATCTACGTGTACGCGTTTGTATCAGCAATCATCCAACCCAAAAGAAAATAAGCGAAGGCTTTACCTCCTCGTTCCGGGAGTTTCCGAGTTCGTGTTGCAGAACTGGACGGACGCGGCAGAAGACGCGAATGTTTCCTTTCAGTTCCATCACCTGCATTTCACGCAACAACTTTAGTCGGAAGAGTCCACTATTTCGAGTGTAGAGTGACATACCTTGTTATGGAGGCTTCGTCGGACTACTTCAGCATTAAAGACGCTCTGCTCCAAGAGGACAGCTCGCTCCTGGAATTGCATTTTGACAGCTTGCATCTCTTCTTCTCGTTGCTCGAGACGTTCCTCAAGTTTATCCACATGCATCAAGCAGCGTCGGAGTTTCTCTCTTGCGCCTGACAAATCGTTTTCGAGCGTGCTTATCCTTAGCCCTTTTCCTTGAGCACAGTCAGCTGCGATCGCAATTCGTTCAGCTCCGATTCTTGCTGTGCAATTTTCGATTTAAATCTCTCGGCAGCTTGCCGCTGGGTCTCCATGGTCGCACGATTCTTCTTCTCGTTCTCCGACGACTGGCGGGAGGAAGCCTTCAGACTCTCATTATCTTTGCGCAATAACTCACACTCTGCTGCGAATTTGGCTGACTTCTGGTCGTCCTTTTTCACTGAAGCAAGCAAGCCCTTCTTTTCCTCGACCCACTGAGCGTGTAGCGCAGTGGTTTGCTCTTCTGCTCGATCCAGCCCATCAGACAGCGCAGACCTAGCAGCTTCGCACTTCTCATACAACAGCTGCAGATCTCTCAATTGCGTGGTGACTCTCGATTCGCGCTCCAGAGCTTCCATCTTTTCTCGAAATGCAGCTTCAAGCTTCAGCTCCATGCCTGGAAACCCACCTGTAGATTGCATTGCTTCGCTCGTATTGCTGGAGCTCAGACCCTGCGACAACTTTAGCTCGTTGATCACCCTCGCGGACCGATCCCGCTCTTCATGGAGACTATTGATCAAAGTATCCCGTTGGCCCAACTGCATCACCAGACCGGTGACTTCGCGGCACAGCGCCTGTATCTTTTTCTCCTGCTGATAGTCCGTTGGCTCCGTCGGATGCTGTCAAATATCAATTAGTAACATAGTCACCTAAAAATACAGCAGCAATTTACACCACCTACCTGTTGATCACTCATCGTGTTGATAATCTGCGTCTGCGTTATGATCGTGGACCGCAAGTACTCGAGATCCGACTGTTTATCAGTCCGTTCCCGCTCCAACGTCGCCGCATGCTTCAGTAACGCCACCGCGTGCTCGTACGTGTCCGTATACCTCTACAGCACAAAAAAATCAGCATTAAAGTAAAAACACTACCAATACTCCTCTCCTCCTACCTTCTTGTACAAATAGGCCTTGTCCCTGTCCGACTTGGTGTTCAGCACTCTCTCCTCTTCCTCGGGGTGCCTACTCATAAGAAACTGCACCGATACGGACACAGGCGAGTAATTCTCCTCTTCCTCCGTCTCCACTGGACGTTCTGCCCTGTAACTCGATCTGTAGCTCGAACTGGAGGTCCTAAACGCTGCAGTCGTGTCCTTCGTCTCTCTACGCGACTTCTGGAGGCTGTGACGCGGCGGAGAGAAGCCCAGGACACCAGCCTTGGGCTCCGCCGTCTCGGCGCTGAAGTCGCTGCTGCGGTCGCTGCTCTCCGTCTGGTTGTCTAGCACAAAGTCGTCCAGCACCTTCGGAGCTTCCTGTCGAGGGATTGAGGTCTTCTTCCGATCTCCGGTGGGCGTCGCGAGGCGCGCGAAGTGGCTCAGCACGTCGCCGCTGCCCGCCTGGAAGCGACTCGAGTCCATTCCGCACTACTTTAAGGATTTGGAAACTGAAAGTGGTAACCGATAATACACACTTGAGATTACTAAGCGGACAGAAATTGACAGTTCCAGGAACTGCCGCATTTCTTTGAGGTTGGCCAATAAGAACATCGGCTTCTCCCAGACGACTGCGGCGGAAGCTGCCGGAGTCGTTTCGCTGGTTGTACAGCAGTCCGCACATAGTTCACATGGACCAGTACCCTGATTCGCAGGTCGAAGAGCTCATGGAAATGTGTTTCAGGAGTTGAAGTCGCGCAACAGGGGGCCTCCGCAACTGGTGATTAACCCTTTAAGCAAGACACGGACGAAAAATCGTACCGGTGCATCAAATACATGTCGGACACGGTGTTGGGCATTATCAGTCAATGCATCGTATCCAAGAACGTTTGCAGCGCAAAGCCGCAGTACTGCGCGAAGAACTACCGTTGGTTAGCGCCACACCCACGATTATAATCGGCGCTCATGTGGAGCACCCACACACGACCTTTGATCTCTTCTGTCGTTGCTTCCTGGATCGCTACTCGGCAAAGTATGCTGCTCGAGTGGCTGCGCAAAAGGCTTCCAGCGATATCCAGAAGTTGCCGCACATGCTGCGCGATCTGTTGTTGGCGTTTTACAAGAGCACGAACCGCAAGCCGGAACACGTTGTCTACTACCGTGATGGTGTGAGCGAGGGGCGGTACCAGCATATTTTGGAGGCCGAGATGCGCGCTCTTCGCAAGGCCTTCAAGATGATTTCGAGGGAAGACGTCGCCCATCACGTTTATCATAGTGAATAAGCGCCACCACACGCGTGCGTTTCCGGTGAACAAGGGTGACGCTGACCGCAAGGGCAATGTGCGTCCTGGAACAGTGATTGACTCTGGCGTTATCGATTTGATTTTTCCTCTACGGTCACAGCAGCATCCAAGGCACGAGTGTGCCCTACCACTACACCATGCTGCAGGATGAAAACGCCATGTCTGTGGAGGACATTTATCGCCTAACGTACAATCTGTGCTACACGTTCGCGCGCTGCACTCGCTCCGTGTCGCTCCCTCACCGGTGCAGTATGCGCACTTAGCTGCGGAACGCGCTGACATCTTTTTGAACGAGAACTCTGGTGCCTCCGACCACTCCAGCTTCGAGTTTACGGACGTGCACGACAACGCCCAGAATGGCATGTTTTATCTTTAAGTGGCGGATGCATATCCGTATCAACATCAATACTCTGGGTTCTGGGAACTTCTTTGTGTGATGTCGCTTTCACTTTGACTCTGTTGCTGCAACTACCTTCACATCAGACCTGGTTGACACTTCCGTCTTGCTTGACCCAGGCTTGATGTGGTGCTTGAAGCGCAGGTAAGCATGATCGTCCCCAGTGCGATCGCGCACACAACGATCCAGGCGAGGGACGTGCAGGTTCAGCACGTCATCCAAGAATGACTTGTGCTTCGTGTCAATGATAGGGAATTCTTCAAGAGGCGTAGATGACAGAGCCAGCTCAAGACCCGGCAGCACAGCATTCCACTGCGCCATGGTTTCGTCATGTGCACGATCAGATTTGCACAGAAGTGGACTGTACACTCGCTGGAACGTATTTGGGAGCCACTGCAGCACGCTTTCACGCTTAAAATCAAGGTTCAGTACGGATGCCTTCCAAAGCGCAAGGTTCGACGTGCAAGACGAGATCACAATCTTGAAAAATGTGCTGAACTTGAACAGCGAGCGGGAACGTGCCACTTGCTTCGACCAGTTATTTTCCCAAGCGTTGCTCGCTCCGGAGGGCTTCACGGGGGCTGAGCTTGACGTCGATGCCGCAGACGAAGCTGCTGGAGACGTCGAAGACCCTAAATCCGCAGCCGACAACGTTTCCAACGGGGCACTCGATCCCACCGTGCGAATCAAATAAAACGCAGTGAAGCCCACTCCCGCGACAATGCCCGCGATCTGTGCGCGCTTCCAGAACGTACGCAAGTCCAGGTACTCCTTTCGACAGGCCTCAACCAGCGTCATGTGCATCTTGAGCCTCAACGCCGTGGCCTTCAACAAGTTCAAGATATTGTCCGTCGCGCGGTCAGGAGCTCGTTCCACCTCGCGGATCACTTCGCCTCGAATCCCGTCAAATTCATGTTCCAGCATCTTGGGCACGTTGAACGCGGGCTCCCCATTCTCCACCGACGACGACCGACGCGATTCCCCATTCTCGCATGGCACATGCATCGTATAGATGAAAGGCAGGTCTTTGCGTCCGATGACCTTGCTCAAGTTCCAGCACAGCGCGCCGTACGCGCGCGCAAAGTCGTGCACCGTCTGGAAGTCGTCCACCTTGTTCAAGATGAGCAGCACCTTGCTGCTCATGCCCTGCAGCGAGTTCGTGAGCACGTCCAGCGTCTCGAACGTCGTGCCGGGCTTGTCCGGGTCGAACATGACGAGGATCACGTCCGCCCGGTCGGCGAACCACTGCACCACGCGCTTGAAGTCGTAGCCGCGGTCCTTGTCCGTGCGGTCCAGCGACGTGCCGGGCGGGTCGATCATGCCGGGCGAGTCCACGATTATGAGGCCGCCCTCGTCAAGCAGTTGACTACCAGCCACCACCTTCAGCTCCACTTGGGACACGAATTCCCGACCAAAGAGCCGCTGCACGTCTCCGAAGCCGTACTGCGCGTGGCGTACGAGCGCCGCGCCGTCCAGTCGCTCGTCCCGCGCGCCTCCAGCGAGTACCGTGAAGGTGCAGTCTGTAGGTGCGCGCCCCGTCTTCTGCACGCCCTGGCCCAGCATGTGGTTGATGAAGGTGCTCTTGCCCGACGAGTGGTTGCCCAGCACCAGCACCATGGGCAGGTTCACCGGCGCGAAGGACGGAAAGCGCGTCTGCGCGCGCAGCGCCTCCAGTCGCACGTACAGCGCGCCCACCTCCGACTGGATCATGCGGTTCACCTCCCCGGCTACCAGCACCTCGCGCGTACCTGTAGACGCATTGGCCTCGCCCTTGCCGGACATTATTCTGTTGGAATGAATGATACGTTTTGGTACGTCGAAAAGGGGCTCGTAATTGGTCGGACTAAAAGCGCTCCGACCAAAAATGTGTCGGGTTTAATTAAGTTGCGTGATGGAGATAAGTTGCGTGGATTTGGAGCCTGAGTTGCTGCTGCGCCGCCAACCAATGCATTATTCATATCGAGATGAAGCGGCGTGTAGCGATAAAGCGCGGCTCGGCCCAGCCGCAGCGCAAGAAGCGCGCGCTGGGCGACGACGCCTTCGACTGGTCAGGCAGCAAGACAGGCAAGGACTCGAACGACGTGATCGCGTCGGACAGCGAGGCCAGCGCGCAGGCGAGCGACGCCAGTGAAGACGAAGACGAAGAGCAGAAGGAGACGGCGCAGGAGACGCGACTGCGGCTGGCCAAGGAGTATCTGGGCAAGATCACGGAGCAAGAGACGGGCGACACGGACGATGAGCAGGAGGACGACGGCGTCGAGGGCCGCGTGGGCGCCAGACTGCAGCAGGACGCGCTGGAGGCCATGGGCAAGCTCTTCAAGAAGGTGGCGGCCGACTACGCCGCCTTCGAGTTCGACGCGGACTCCACCAAGTTCCTCAAGGGTCACCGCTTGCCTGTGACCAGTCTCTGTCTGCTGGAAGACGGCAAGACAGCCTTCTCGGCGGCCAAGGACGGCTCGCTGCTACGTTGGGACCTGGCGGCGCAGAAGAAGAGCCAGCTCAAGCTGCCCAAGGACGACGTGGCTGCGGATAAGGTCAAGACGGACCAGGACCGCTGCATCTTAGCGCTCGCCGCCAGCTCAGATGGCAAGTTCCTGGCTAGCGGAGGCCGAGACAAGCTCGTGCGCGTGTGGGACGCGGCCAAGGGCGAGCTGCAGGAGAGTTTCTCTGGACACCGCGACGCCGTGTCGGCGCTGGCCTTCCGCTTGCGCTCGCACTCGCTGTACTCGGGCTCGATGGACCGCTCGATCAAGCACTGGAACCTGACGGAGATGGGATACGTGGAAACGCTGTTCGGCCACCAGAGCGAGGTGAACGGACTCGACAGTATGTACAAGGAGCGCGTGGTGAGCTGCGGTCGCGACCGCAGTGTGCGCATGTGGAAGATCCCGGAAGAGACGCAGCTCGTGTTCTACGGTAACTCGGGCTCCATGGACTGCGTCAAGATGGTCACGGACGAGTATTATGTCACGGGTGGTGACGACGGATCTCTCTCGCTTTGGTTTAACGGACGCAAGAAGCCTGTCAGTGTGATCGCCAACGCGCACGATGGCAAGTGGATCAGCAGTCTGGCGGTCATGCCGCGCACGGACCTGGTTGCGTCTGGATCCAGCGACGGCCAGATTCGGTTGTGGCAGGCTGACCTGCAGGGACGCACGCTAGTCCCCGTGGCTTCGATCCCGCTGGAGGGCTTCGTAAATGGGCTCTGCTTCGATGTCAAGGCGCGGTTTTTGCTTGCAGGCGTTGGCCAAGAGCACCGCCTTGGCCGATGGGAAAAGTTGAAGGTCAAGAATGGCATTGCTATCATCGCTTTGCCCAGCATAGATGGCGAGCAGGAGGAGGGCGACGAAGAGGAGGAGGAGGTTGAAAGCGACGACGAGTCTTAGGTGCGCACTTTTGCGCTGATATCACCCTCTTGTCTTCTTAATAGCATGCTCCTGCCTTTGCAGCCTTCCATGCTAGCTCTACGATTTTGTTGTGGGTCAACAAACATGTTTGCGGCTAATACGATGTCGCTTTCATTGATCATATAGGTGCTAGCTAACGTTTTCTAACCGAAGCGAATCGAGGACACGCCACCGGGAGGAGCGTGAATCCGAGTAATGCGACGATCGGTGAGCACGTTGCCAGAATTTTGGTTGGAGCCGCTAGCGTACTGGTTTGAAGACGAACCGCCCGCACGAGCCACCTGCTGAGGTTGCTGGCCCGCAGGCGGGTTGAAGTTGCTGGGTGCATCGTTGTAGCTGCCGCGGCGATTGTCCTTTGCGTAGGGTTTGCCACCTCGGGACTCTCCACCTTTCGGCGCGTCGAGTGACGTTCGTGACCAGCGAACGGACTCGCACCGTCTCCTCCGCCGTAAATGAGCGAGCCCACCGACGAGCCTCCTCCTGGCGGTGCGTGCAGCCGGGTGCTGGGCTTGTCCCGCAGGAAATTGTCGACGTTCTGGGTCACCTGGTAGCCGGAGCGAGCCATGGTCTTGAAGTCGGCGAACGGGGCTGGAAGGTGGAGAGGACTCGGCAAGTTGAGGAGTGAGTGGCTCGGTTTCTCTCTTAGCCTGGAGCCAACGCTGGTTTGTCGAAATAGAACTGCGACTATGAGCTTGAGCTGGTAGCTTGCTCCAAAGTTCACCTGCCTTCAAATAGCGTGCTGGCGCAGGAGATGACACCTTACCTCGCACGAGAATAGCTGGATTATGGCCTCTTGCTGCTCAGCGTCGTTCATCGTCCTTCACCTGAATACTGTTGACGCCAAGAAACTGACACGGCGTTGAGAATCAAACGACCTGCACTGACCTGGACAAAACGCGGCATTTAGTTGTTACCACCACGTGCAGAGCGACTCTCATACCCGGCTGCTGCGCTGCTGGTCTAAGTGAATCGGTCCGCGCACAGCGCATGGGCCCCGACTTCGTCAAACTCGCGCTTAGAGACCCACAGTTGCTGGAAAGAACCTAACGACGCCAAAATGGACCCGCCGATGAATACGCTAAATTGCCGCTCGATCTTCGTGACAGTCGTGAAGCGGATCTTGAACGTGCTGGGCACGATCTTCGTGAGCTCGGTGTGCAACCGCTCCGTGATTCCGGGGGTAAGACTGCCTCCACCGCACAGGATAATATTGGTCAGCATATCTCTCCGCAGGTCGGCGTCGCAAAGCTGCACCGCGTCGTAGAGCATGCGGTGTAGCCCTGGCCACAACCTTCGCCGCTGCGGCAGCATGCTGCTCATTCTTGAGCACGGCGCCACCGAAGGTCTTCGGATGCAGGACAAACTCGGGGACCTCATACCGTTCTTTGCCCAGAACAACCACTTGCCCGTCAGGAAGTTCATACTGCTGTTCCGTAATATCCAACGGCTCGAGTTCCGACGACGTCTGGTCCTGACCAGGCGAGTCCAAATGCTCAACATCCAGCGGTGTCGGCGACATCACGCACGTGGTCTCCGCATATCGCGGAACAAATTTGCTGTTGAATATTTGAGGTAGCTCGTCGGCATCGGTTCCCCCGTCAACGGAGTCGTCTCCAACACTCCCGTCTGCACGTTCATCTTCCTGGTAAAGGTGCCTCTCGGCCTCACCGTCACTTTTTCTGGCTGCGTACTCACCAAGTGCTCCAAATACTTGGACAGTTGATTGCACCCCACTGACGAGTACTGCGCCGGTCTCTCCAGCGCGTATCCGTCGTACACAGGCACGACGCGTGACGCTCCTGCACCAATCTCAGCCACCAACGCCAGCGAACGCCCGAAGGCGAAGGCGTCCAGCACCGCGTCCTGGCCATGTAGAAGGCTGGGACTTGGAACGTCTCGAACATCATCTCCAGGTACTTCTCGCCGTCCCGCGACGCCGCGTTGTGCAGCGCGTCGTTGGCGAAGCACGAGGCGGCCGACGTGATCACCGGGTGGCTCGCAGCATCCACGTGCAGTCGCTCGAAGGCGTGGGTCCAGACCTTCTCCAGCGCGTCCCAATTGGCCACCGCGCAGTTCTCCACAGGCCGCACCACCTCCAGATCGCGTCGATGCCACAGATCCCCCAGCACCGCAGAAGAAGGCGACGCGTCGGATGCAGAAGGCGGACGACGCCCCACGACGCTCGGAAGCACCAGCTGCGGCGTGTCCTCTCCAGCCAACCCGAACTTGCTCAGACTCGTGCCCACGTCGCCCACCACAGCCTCCACATCATCTCCGCAGTACATGTCTTGTGGATTAACTCGTTTTTTAACCTGGTGTGGAGGTGTAACTGATATAAATTGACAGATCCTGCACCACGCAGCAGTACAGCATTTTACAGAAACAATAGTAACGTAATAGAATGTTATATGCTCTGTAAATTAGATATCACAGGTAGAATCTATGCAAAAGTGTTCATCCAGATAGTCTATATCCCCGGGTATTAATTCCCACGTTTCATCTAAATCTCCTAAACGGTACGTCTGGTTTCTTCCAAGGATCTCCCTCACAGTCGAAAAGTAGAAGAGCGACACAAGACACTAACCATGGCGGAGGAGAGCAAGCTGGACTTCTCGCGGCTGCCGCGCGGCACCGAGGCGCTGGCGGACGGCGAGTACGACGTGATCGTGCTGGGTACAGGCCTGAAGGAGTGCATCCTGAGCGGGTTGCTGGCTGTGAACGGCAAGAAGGTGCTGGTGGTGGACCGCAACGCGTACTACGGCGGCGAGTGCGCGTCGCCCAACCTGACGAACCTGTACAAGAAGTTCAAGCCGGAGCAGGAGCCGAGGGAGGACCTGGGCGCTGACCGCGACTACAACGTGGACCTGGTGCCCAAGTTCATCATGGCGTGCGGCAAGCTGGTCAAGATGCTGCTGCACACGAAAGTGACGCGGTACCTTGAGTTTAAGAACGTAGACGGTAGCTATGTCGTTAAAGGGGACGCACCTATAAGGTCCCCGCTACAGGGGAAGAGGCGCTACGCTCGTCACTCATGGGCATGTTCGAGAAGCGCAAGTTCCGCAAACTCATCATGTACATCTACAACTACGAGGAGGACGACCCCAAGACGTACGAGGGTATGGACCTGTTCACGCAGCCCATGAGTGAACTCTTCGAGAAGTACGGCGTGGACGCCAACACGCAGAGCTTCATGGGCCACGCTATGGCGCTCATGCGCGACGAGACGTACCACAAGCGTCCTGCTATTGAGACGGTGCGTGCTATCAAGCTCTACGCCTATTCGCTGGAGCGTTACGGCAAGTCCCCGTACATCTACCCGCTGTACGGCCTGGGCGGTCTGCCTGAGAGCTTCTCGCGGCTCTGTGCCATCAACGGAGGTACCTTCATGCTCAACCGCGGGGTGGACGAGATCTTGATGGACAAGGACGGCAAGGCCTGGGGTATTAAGTGTGACAACGAGGTGGCCAAGGCCAAGCTCGTGATCGGAGACCCGTCCTACTTCCCGGCGCAGAAGGTGCGCAAGAACGGCGTGGCCGTCCGCTCCATCTTCATCCTGAACCACCCGGTGCCCAACTCGAACGACGCCGAGTCGCTGCAGATCATCATCCCCGCCGCCCAGGCTGGCCGCAACAACGACATCTACGTCGCGGTGGTGTCGTCGGCCCACTGCGTCGCGCCGCAGGGCATCTACATCGCCATTGTGAGCACGCTGGCTGAGACCTCCGTGCCGCTGCAGGAGCTCGAGCCCGGCGTCAAGCTGCTGGGCCCGTACCTCGAGCGCTTCGACGCCATCACGGACATGTACGAGCCCGTGGCGGACGGCAAGGAGGACAACTGCTTCATCAGTGCCTCCTACGACCCGACGAGCCACTTTGAGACGACGTCGGAGGACGTGCTGGACCTGTACAAGCGCATCACTGGCGAGGACCTCGACATGAACATCAACGCCGACTCGACCGACGTGGACCAGTAAAGAGACGATACGCGAGTGAGTGAGGTTGGAAGCAGGTGCTGTCTGCTTGACAGGCAGAAGGAACCGAAAATTGACCAGTGAATCATCATACTCGTGCTTGACTTTCGTTTTCTGAGGTAGCGCCTGAGAACTTCAATACGAGGCAACGCATTCCATTGCAAGAAATGCGCAGCCATCGCGGATGGCAGCGTGTCACTAGCAGAATGCGATTACTACAGTGGTAGATTGCCTCAGTGTCTCCATTGAGCAATGCATCTAAAATGCCTTCAGCGGCGATGATGATGTCAAGATCTCCACGCACACTATACTCTTACCTTGGCATTCTCTGTTCCTTACCGCTCTACCTTGTTATCGTTTGCGCTCAGGAGCTTGTCAATCTTTTCGAATTCCTTCTTGAATCGTGCTTTCACGTTGCGTAGTTCGGCAGTAGAACTAACAACTGCGTCGGGAGGACTTCCATTTGCAGCGGGCCCACCATCCTCGTCTCCAGAACCAATAATTTTGCGCAGATTGGGAGAAAGTTTTAGCGAGTTGACACCGCCACGGTCGTCTCCGACTAGCACAATAGGATCCTGAGAGTTGAAAGCCAGGTGCGTGAGTTTAGCGCGCTTCACGACCTTCTGCTCACACAGCGGCTCGTTCTTGTTCTCCGCTAGGTCAAACACGTGCACTTTACCATCGCTGGTGACAGCAGCAAATACAGTTGACGAATATGGTGCCCACGCCACGTCACCAACAGCATTTCCGAGGTCGAAGGACATAATGGGCTCCGGCAAGTTATGATCCCACAGCTTTACGGTCCAATCAGCACTACAGGACAGAAATGCTCGCTCGTGGAACGGATTCCAACGCACAGCATACACTGCCATGTGATGACCTGCATACGTCTCGAGATATTGTCCCGAATACGCTTTTGAACATTTGTGCAGCTTTCCTTCCTCCGTGCCAACGATGAAAAGGTGCTCGCTGAAGCGGTTGAAGTCAAAGCAACATCCACCAGCAAGTCCAGATAATGAAGCCTCTTCTGGGTCATCCTTGGCCGCGGCCACCAGCTTCAGCTGCATAACGGGTTCCATCTTGAGTTCATTCTTGCTCAATATCCAGTTGGCCACTCGTCCATCGGACGAGATCGAGTAAAAGTTTAGCTCCTTCGCAAGGTCTTCCTCCTGCCAGTTCACTTGCCAAACAGGGTCCGTGTGCTTGCCTGTCTTGATGGTGGCCACGTAGATTGGTCGGTTTGTCTTGCTGCGTACATCATAGACCAGAACGGTGCCGTCGTAACACCCTACAGCTAATAGTGCAGCATGCTGTGGGTGGAAGTCCAAACACATTACACCCGACTCAGTAGTAAATGTGAACTCGGGGTGAGATGCATTCTTGAGCGAGAAGCAGCAAATCACACCGCTTCCCTGTTTGAGAAAATCGTAGGAGCCAAAACCAATCGCAAAAGGTCGCCGAAACGTGGATTCCAGCATACTGCTGTCACCTGCTTTTTCTTGGCGCGCTCACTGGAGAAGCGCCACAGCGGCAGCAACGAGCCCTCACCTTCACGGAACTGATCGCTAGCATCTTCCCAATACTTGAAATCGTTGAATATCTCATCGTCTGCATTCTGGTTAGCCATGCGCTCAATAATACGAAGCGTTTTCCCCATTGCTGCTGAGTGAACCATGTCATCGCCTTTTCCCTTGGTTCCACCACTAGATCCACCGCCGCTGGCTGCTGCTGTTGGGGCTGCAGCCAGTAGCTCTGAACCGACTGCTGCAGCGCCCCCACCGTCTTTTTCGTCCTTATCCTTCTTTTGCGCCACCTTCTGCAGTTGAAGCTGCTCTCGTTGATGCTGTTCGTAGGCATCCATGAAGGTATCGTAGATCTCCCATTGCGTTACGGTAGCCATAAAGCTCACAACTGGCGGTGGCTCCGTCTCAACGGCGCGTTTTCGCGATGGGTTGGTGTACGTCTGTGCCGCACGCTCGCTGTAGTTGAACTGATTCTTGCCCGATTCGAATTGCAGTGCAGCCTCATCAATTTTCTCGCCTTTTGCCTCCGCTTCCTCTTTTGCCAGCTTGATAGCCAGCTCTCGCGTTTCCTTCTCCTCCTCGGCATATTTTTGATCGAAGGCAGCTTGAGTCTTGGCATCCTCGGATTCCTTGTGAATCATGCTGCCATCGCAACAGAGGTGTACGTATAGATGGTCTCCTGGTCCGGGTGGATCAACTTTGTATGTCCTCTCCTTGTAGTTATATTTCGTGATATTGTTGGGCACGTTCGGGTCGTTCGCTGTAAGTACACGTGAGAACTCCTCATTCAACTCCTGTGGTGACAGCTTTAGTTGGTTATCGGGAATCACGATCTTCTTCACCTGATTATTGCATCAACACCATTGCAAACCGTCAGAACTACAGACAAAGCAACAGCAGCATTAAATTCCACGTACTGGTTCATGGTACGCATCCATATCTTCGTTGTCTGGCCCCGCGCTTGATACAGAGCCGTCCCCTGCTACCCCTCCACCACCAGCACCTCCTCCACCGACACCTCCTACGGTTCCACGCTCCTTATCATGGCCATCTCCATTCGGGATCGTGGCGCTCTTCGAGTGGTCCTTCAACTTCTTCTTCACGGGCGAGCTTGCCAGCGGCTTCTTTGGTCCCATGCTTCTTGAAGTCAAACTGGAAAATGGTCCGTGCCCGTTCACCGGCAAAGGATCGCGACTCTTGCAGGAGACTCTTCAAACTACTATAACGGGATTGTGTGCAAATTGGTTGTTGTTCAACACGTGCGAACGTGCCTAAAATCGTGTTCCTAGCGAGGGTACTTTGAGACGCTGGATCGAGCCATCTGTACCGCTCGTGAAGAACGCGTCTTTCGTGGCCACTGCATCCGTCACTCCCCACGAAGAATTTGTCTGCAGCGACAAGATCAGAAGGTGTTTAACATGATCCGATTCCGGAGGAATATGAAAAGCAAAAGCACGTACGTACCACATTGATTGCCACGTTCGATGCAGCATCACCTAGAAAGTTTGTGGCAGCGTCACCCAGGAACGATGGCTTGACATGCACTTTGCTCAAAAACGCAACCTCTCTGAAGATCGGCAGGGTCCAAATCTTGACATCGCCACCAGCGGATCCGGAGAGTACACAGTCGCCACTTGGGTGCAGCGCCAATATCTTGATCGGGGTCTCGTGTGCATTTGAAATTGTGTGCAGGACGCGACGCTGTCTCATGTCGAAAATGCTCAGCGCACCACCGGCACCACCCGTAATGAGTAACTGGTGGGTCGACGAGAACGCGACTGAGGTGGCACCTGCAGGGTGGCAAGCCGGAGCTGCAACGAGCGCCTTCGAGCTCGGCAGGAGTGTATCCCACACGCACACATTTCTCCTCCTGCCACACATCATTAGTCCTTTCAATACCCACCCAGCATTGCAAAAGCAGGAACTTACTCGGACGATAACCCCACGGTAGCGATACTGCTGCTTGAATTGAGAAACGCTAGCCCCTTCGCTCCTTTGTCATGACACTGAGCACATCCAATGCAGTTAGTTAGTTAGTCACCATTGAAACATCATATTGTCAAGATGTCGGGTACTCACCACTATTTCGCGATAGTATGGCACTCGGTCCAACTCGGAGAACTTCCACTGGAACAAATGCCCCATCGCATCAACAGCACCAAGCTGCAAACAGCATCAAGCAGAACATCATTCAGTCATCAGCAACATTGTTTTGAAGCTATGATGACACAGTCGATACATGCCTGCTGCCCGAGACTGTCGAATTCAAGTGCTTTGATGCTTCGCCAGCCTGACAGCATCGACGGACTTGTTGGATATGGCTGAATGTGACCCAAACACAACAACATCGTTAGCAATAACAATACATACGCATACTTCTACGAAATGAGCTGCGTACCGCCACAACGTCCTTGGTTTGGAACGCGCAGATAGCACTGAGACGGTCGTATGACCACAAATGCACACGACCTTTGTGGTTTCCCGACACGAAGAGCGGCAAGAACGGGTGCGAAGTCACAGCAGTAGGCTTCAAGCTCGCTAACTTCGGTTCGGATGGCGACGTAAGCAAATGGGTTGGGTTTCGAAGAGGCGATGAGGGTCCATTACTTCGAGTGCTCAGGATGTTTGATGGGGACAACTCTCGGCGGCCACTGCCAAAATTACCACCGTCTGAGGTTTGTCTTCCTTTCACTGGGGAAGGCTGAGTTGAGTCGGACGGGAAGAACGATGAATTTTGTGGCGTACCATACATCCCCTTAAACTGGAAACGAGAGCCGTCGGCATAGTCCATGCAGCTAGCGCGGAAAATACCTTTACTACTGCACACACTCACTTCCGCGTCTTCACCGGCGGCACGATTGAAACACATTGCTTTGATGTTGGTCTCGCTCCGGTACACGCACTGGACGTGAACAGCTGCAGTAGCACCAGTCGTGGGCATTGACGTCATACGTCGTTTGAGTTGGTCTGTAAGGTTCGCGGCACGTGAAAAGGTTTGAGCGTTCTCCGCGACGTTAGACAGAAGCAGCTTTTGAGAGCGTGTTAATGCAGCTTTCCTTGAAGCAGGTTCAGGCAGTCGTCCCCATCGAACTTCTGCGTCGATCTTCTCGCTGCAGCATTCTAGCTGTGCATTAAGACGAAGTAGGAGTTCATTTTTGTCCGTGAAGAGCTCCACAAGCAGAAGCCATGGGCAGCGTTCACATTCACACTTCAGCAGCTGCCGCCTGTTACCACGGCCAATGTTTTGTGGCGATGGAGGAGATCCTGGACCATCTGAAAAAATACACGAGGACTTCCGGTGATACCTCCTCGTGTTGGTGAAGAAGACGCTCGAGGTGACCCCATAGAGCTTGGAGTTGCCATCGCTCCTCCCGGACTCGATGGAGGCTGCGAAATCGAGAACGGGCTGAAAAAGAATCCTGCCAGATCACACAGTAAATGTTTCACTGCAGAAGTAGCAAGTCGATTGCCATAATTCCCCCACGCTTCCACGAGCTTTTGGATAGGTCCACGGTGGAAGATGCTCCTTCTCCCATGATTTTAGAGAGGTGAGCTGGCATGGCGCCTGCCGCCATCATCAATACCAGTCCCCAATACGAGCAATACAAGAAAAGTGGAGTTGGCAAATCACGCGATGGCATCGGACGATGCAACCTGCTCGTCTTCACTGCGGCCGTGAACTCATCCAGCTCTAGCTCCAACATGCACACCGCCTGGTAAAGCACTGGAATATCCTGCTGAAGTGAAGATGTGCCCAGTACATTCGGTGGTGGTGTTGTTGAACGACGAAAAGAGGCACAGTTCACACAGATATCGCCCCCAGCGATCTCATTCAGTGCTTCTTCCGAGTTTGAAGACAGTCCTTCCTTGTGTGGGAAAATGAGACCGAGCACACGATACAAGCAGCACGGATTCTTCAAATACCGACAACAAATGCATATTACACTGTGGACTGCCGCCACCGCGACACGAACAAATTCGCGGTTCGGCAGAGTCGCCCGTTGCTTCGCAGGTTTCAGATAAAAGTACTGCAGCCAAAGCAGGAGCCGTGTCGCCATGGCTAGTAAATTCGAGCACGTCTGGTCAATTTTGCGCGTGTGCAAGCAGTCAGTAGCAGCAGACATGAGATCCCCAGAAGCGACAGTCGCGACACCTTCCGCAATAACCTCAACGAAGCGGGGAAGCGGGCTAGTAAAAGCGAAATCGGGTTGCAAACTCCCTAGCTTCCATCCAGAGATCAGGAAATCCAGCGCAGCAAGTCGACCGGAATGGACCAACGACTCCACTACAGCGGATCGTACCCTGTGCTCCAAATGATCTTTACTCGTTTCTGGAACCCTGCAAAAGAAAAATCTCCCCCACGCCGTACGACGCATTGTATCTCTTCGTTCAGTCGATCTTCTAGGTCAAACCTTGTACTGGAAGTCGGACTAGCAGGCGCTGTCATCGCCTCTCGCATTGATTTTAAAAATGTGGCGTACAAAAGTCAACCTGGTTTCCCACCGCTGCAATCACAACGCGCTGACGACACCCAAGAAATGCTGCTGACTCTGCGCTGTTGGCACGCTCACGGCGGAACTCCTGAACAAAGGTGGCGGCATCACGCTGATGGATCAATGCACAAATTCCAAGACCCGTATCTTGCATACGAAGCATAGCTGAGGTGTTGAGTCTCACAATCTTTTCCTTCAACGCTAACTTCATCGGCACAATTGTCTTTCGAAGAAAGCGAACAAGGTCACACGCACCCAATAGACTCTTCCCAAATGCTGACCAATACATGCTGGAAGGACCGACACCGGAGCTTTCGCAGACGCTGAACACGTTCTGCATTTCCTCAACTGGTGGCGTCACCAAGATATCGATTGCATTGCTCGTCTCCCCCAGAAAGTATTTGACTAGGAAACACATGTAGACATCTCCACGCTTAGAAGCCTTCTCCCATACAGTGGTGTTGAGAAAGTCAATACACACGGTTTTTGGCTCTGGCTCAATGTCTACACTTCGTGCAGAACTACCAGCTAGTCCTCGAAGATTAGTACTTAGGCCAGTTAACGATGCTTGCGCGAAATCCATTCCAGTACTACTTGACGAGTCATCTTGGCCCCCAAGATCCCATTTTTCCGAAATCCGAGCAATGAGAAATGATAGTACAAGCGTCTCATCCGCTTGCTCAGCCACTGAGACTGCTTCAGTAACCTTTCCGCCGAGTAGAAAACGCTGCCGAGAGCTCGTAGCGTTGCTTTGTCTTCAACACGTAGGCATTCTTAATGGCAGCATTTTTCCAGCGTAGATCCGAAAAATTGTTACTCAACAGCTCAGAAATACGGGACTCATGCGCCATCTTGAACAAGCTGACCAGCAGCCTTGTCTTACCCAGCAATACATAGAAAACAGCAACTGCAAATGGATCGCGATTCACTGCATATTCACACTGTGCCACCTTCTCTGCAAACTGTACAAGCTTAGTCGAGCTTTTCAACCAAAATGGCAGTCGCAAATATCGCATCTCTTTCCAGCTCATTGTTGACGCTGGAAAACACTCCTGGAGTAACTCTGCCTGAAAATCACTGAGTGCTCCCCAAGCCACTTGCTCCGAGCAAAGTCCAGCAACGGCAACATTACTCGGTTTTGGTGCAGTCACACCATCACTTGGTTGCTGCTCGGGTGATTCTGGGTCTACCGTTGCAGACTGAGCAGACTCTTCATTTGCTGGTGGCTCCATTGGCCACAGCAAAGAGGCGTGAAATCGGAGGGCAGCCTCATCCTTTTGGCGGCTGCTATCGCGCTCCCAACCCATGGCTTTCCCTTGGCCGTTAACAATAGTGAGGAATACTTTCGTCTCCAGCGTCGTCATAAACGTAAGTGAGGCCTTGTGATCGCTGAAAAACTTTGAGAAAATGTCTGATTCCAGCTTGGACTTTGACTGTGCAGTGGCTTGAGTGGCGCTTGAGGCATCCGACGAAATCGTTTGAGGGGCGAATAGCATATCGGCACGATCGGCTCCTCCTCCACTTGCCCCGTACATACGAGAAGACCCATAATCCATCGCAAATAGATCGCTTGCTCTGGCTGGGGTTGTCGGCACTGCGGTGGATCTGTTTCCCTTACTTGCCTTTCCTCTCGTATACACATCTGACCGTTCATCGACCACATTATTCGAAGATGAGGGTTCTCCAAGCAACTGGGACAACGACAGCAAAGGAAGAGTTCTCAACGCTGTATCATCATCCATCCGCAGATAACATGTTTCCTCGTGCTCAATAATCTTCGCCTTCACGTGATCAAGAATTTTCTCTAGCGTCTGGAACGACCCACGAGCGAGCAAGTACATCAGCGTGATTGGGTGATGAGCAGGAAAAGCCTTTGAAGGCAGTTGAGAACCGAGAGATTGCCCTCGGAGAGTTGCAAATGGCATTTGGAGCGGCGAAGACATAAATCCGTCGATATCTCGGAGATTGAGGTGCGCCAAACTGGACCCGATAGCAAGAAGGCCGTAAGGATAACTAGAGAGAGATGAAATTTTCTCGGGTCTCACGCTGAAACGGCTGGAAGACCAGACAATGGTCCACTTGTCCGTTGGCAAGGAACAGTCGAACTTCAGCATACCAATCGTCGTTGTTGATAAGAAAAGGAGCTGGCAGTCTCTCTCGGGCGTCACTGGCGGGGTCCATTCCAAGGATATCACTTGGCCAAACTGTTTATGCGGTACAATCACAACCCCTTCTAGCGAGCTTTCCACGGCAGGCAAGAAGCATATTTGGTTGTCAGCTTCAGCTGTCCTTACTTCGGTCAACGCTTTGTTTCCATCTCCTCCAAATAAAATGGCCACTCGCCCGCTAGAGCTGAAGCTAAAATGCTTGAATATAAATCGCTCTTCAACGAGATGAAACTCCATTTGCGGCTTTTGAGCCCTGGACGTCATTTTCATTAAAGCGGCAACATCCACACGATGGGTAGGCCTCACTTCGAGCAAATCGTCGAGGTCTGAAAACGTCCATAGCGTCAATTGAGATTCCGCATCAAAGCTAGCAAACGTCACCTCAAATGTATCAAGTAGCGGCACGCTAGTAACACTCAGCAACCTTGCTCCAGGAAGGTTAAGTGTAGTTTTTCGGAACAATTGGACAGACGCTGCGGGCGACGTCGTCACCGTTGGCTCATACGAAAATACCCATACACTCAATTTTCTGCCGCCCTGGTGGAGACCAACAACCATGCTGTAGTCCTTCGTGGGAACTTCTATTGTTGACTGCATGAAGAATGATGAGCTATTTGACCACTCAATCTGCACAGAATCAGGGACCAGCACAGTAATTAACTCCTCCAACTCTTCGGTATCTTCATTGTCGTCCACGTAGCATGTTGATAACCCCAACACGTCCTGACCATCAATATTTACAGAAGGATATCGCTGCGACCCCAGCGATTCTGAAGATGCTCCATCGATACACTTCATTGTTTGGCATGTTTCACCAGCAGTAGCCACTGCAACATGCAGCTTGCCACCGATGAACAGGTAAAACACGCCAGATGCATCGTAAAATGCCGTGTGAGTGACAGGGCCAACAGCTTTGTCAAGTTTTGAGCGAAAGGCAACTTCAAGTCTGCGCAGAGATCCACTCGCCCGGAATACGTTTAGTCGTCCGCCCATGTTGGTCGTAGCGATCTTCATAGTTAGCCCTCTGTCGGTGTGTGAATCTGATAGACGCCTTGTAATCATATTTGCAACTGATAGGGATGTAGACCGGATATTGCCTTCCTTCTGCGCACTCATCATACTGTTACATACTGCCGAAACATCGCAACCTTGAACGCTGTAGTAGGTAGAACCCCTTCGTCCTCCTAAAGAAGAACTTTCGACTTGAACCTTCAATCTTGCGCAATGTAAATAGCTTTCAGCCTTTGTTCCTTGAAACAGAACCTCGACAAAGAAACTTGCAGACCCGCTTTCTTGATCTATCAGCACACAATTCATATTGTTATTGGGATGGATACAATTGTACGGAGTTTTCACAACGCATACCTTGATAGTCAGACGAGCTGACACTAAACACGTGTGCATTAGTTAGCTGTTCACGCAGGTCACTGAAACTGAGAAGAAGCGACAAGCGCGGGAAACCCCTGTCCTCCACCAGCGATACAATCAGACCCCAGCAGCATCCAGCAATAATACACAAGATTCAACGTACCGAAAACGGAATGGACTCCCGCGAAAAATGCAGAAGTCGCCATTACTGAGCACGCCATACATCAAATGCACAGCAAAAGTCTTCTCGAGGGCTACATTCCCACAAATAAAGGTTTCACCGACATGCGTATCTGCCACGGTGCCGCAACGATCTCAAGAAGCTTAGCATTCATTTGAGTCATCGTGTCCATGCGCTGACTAACTAATTCATTCCGACGTGCTTCGTAGAGCGATCCATAGCCATAGTGGAATAGACATAATGCATCCATCATGGTACTTTCACTGAGCAAGGCCTCATTTATCGAGGATACCGCGTTCGGGGATCCTCGAGCCCAATAATGATTCACCAGACCAAATTCTCGAATACAGCTCTCCAATCTACTGTCATTCTCGCAGAGCGATGAACAATTGAAGTCTTCAGCAGCAAACTGTTTCCACAGCACAAACGAACGCAACGGACCAATAGTTTCTCTCCAGATAGATATGTTTCCTGCCCAATCAAGAGTGAACAGCATCTCACACGCTCTCGTCGTCGACGCGACGGATGACCTCGCACTGTACACATTCGCCTCCTTCGACCACGTCATGGATACCAGCGCGCGGGTATGCGCAAGAAACAATGACATCGGCGCACCTTCATGCGGCGACAGCTCCCCAAACTCCACAACTTGACAATTCTGTCGTGTTTCCCCGCCGTCGCAGCAAATCTGCCACTTGGAGCCACATCAAAATGACACACCGGTACAGCCGGCAACGGAGCCTCAACTCCGATCCCTCCACCGCCCGACAACGTCACTGTTCGTTGCAAATAAACCTGCACAGAATCATCCACGAGCTTCCAAATTGACAATTTCTCTCCAGCGCCAAGTAAAAATAAGTCGTCGCCACTCTCCACCCACTCCAAGTGGTTCAGCAGTCGGTCATCGCACTTCCACCTCACCGACTCGGCCCATCGGGGAAGATGCAGATGCAAATGAGCCTTCACATAGTCCGACCTTGGTATTAAATCACTGCTTGTAGTCATAGGAGGACCTCTGCCTGCATCGTTCAGCGTCGAGGCTCTGGAGGCCTCCGCCACAGCCGCCGCTCTGCTGGACGTCGCGCTCGCGGGCATGAGCAGCACGCCGCGGCCCTCGTCGATGCACAGAGCGAGCGCGCCACGCGCTGCCTTCTTGCTGGAGTTGAAGCGCACGCATCGGATGACATCCTGAGCGTTCCAGACCTGCCACAGCTCGAATCTGGACGCGCTCTTGGTTTGCGAAGAGTTGGAGACGGCGGGAGCTTCCACGAGGACCACGAGCAGCGACTCAGCGGCGTACACGAGGTAGCGTCTGGACTCGAACACGGCCTGACACACGAGCAGGTCGGCGTCCGGCCCTGGCGACGGCGCGCAGACAGCGGCGATGGACTCTTCAAGGCGGAAGACCATCGCGGATCTTCAAAATGCGATTGACAGTTGAAGGATCAGCGACTGACGGTTTAAGTATCTCCTTAAATCGGTTTAGTTAAAGCACCGAAAAGTGTAATTACACATTAAAAAATTAAAACATCCGATAAAAACATTTCTTACGACCAAATTCTCTGCACCTGATGCCCAAATTCCCTGCACACGGACCAAATTCCCTGCACACGGACCAAATCTCTGCACACGGACCAAATTCTATGCAGAACATGGCTGCCCGACCGAGAAATGGCGGGAAGTGTGCCCCAGCGTCGCAGGACGCGCTGGACGCGTTCGTGACGACGCAGCTGCTGGACAATGGCATGGACGCGATTGCCAACAAGATCAACGTGTTGCACGAGAAGTTGTTGCGGTCTGGCAGCGGCGAGGGCGACGCGCAGACCAAGAAGAAGTGGGCTCGTCAGCTGCAGCATTGGCTCGCTCTGTCCTGTCGACTGCTGGCCAAGCAGCGGCGGCAATTGAGTCACTGCATTGAACGCGTAGAGAGGGACTTTAGTCGTGGGGAGATCGGCCTGGGAGTGGTCAAGCAGCAGGAAGAAGCCAACGTCTACAGTCGCACATATGCTCGTCCAAGGGCGTCCTCAGCATCTGCACCCGTGGAGAACGACGGCTACGTGGGCATTATGATACCGAACAAAGAGGACATTCTGGCAGTAGGCTGCCATGTTGCAGCCAAAGTGGCACGCAGTCACGAGCTCTGGATTATGGCGCGCGTCGTGGCGTACAACGCCGATTCGAACACGTACGAGGTAGAGGACGTGGACTCGGGCGACGAGGACGAAGAAGCACCTAGAAGGCACTACATTGTCCCGTGGCAGCAGGTGGTGGAGCTGCCGGGTGACTCACTACCCGAAGGGGAGTGGATCCACTACGCTGTAGACGAGCGGGTCATGGCCATGTACCCCAACACGACCAGTTTCTTCCGTAGCACTATCCGCGTGCCAAATCCAAAGGTAAGCTGTGCAGTCAGTCTACATGTTTCGCTGGTGCAAGACTGACGTCGTCTTCTTGCAGGGCGCTCCGTACGTGATTCTCAAGTTTGACGAAGACGAGGACGAGCACGGTTTGGTGCCGGACCGGAAGGTCCCATTCCGCTTTGTGGCTCCGCTCAAACCGTGGCATCAGAAGTGAGTAATATTACTAGTAGTAATAACGTGGCAACGTTGAATCGCGATCTCGCCCTCGAGGGGTGACTTGGTCTCTGATCTTTCCTGCGGCACTTCATCCTAACTTATTTCGCTGTCCTTGATGACACCTCAGATTTACCAGCACGCCATCCGTTTAACATGAGAAGACAGTCGCCAATTCAGTCCGACATGCACTGGTACACCCCACCTGGCTCGACACAAGCGCTAAACAAACATTTTACTCAAGAATGCTAAACTACCCAATGCTACATTCACTACTTCTGTTGTAACTTCTTTCGCAAAGGGTGATGTTGAAAAACATCAGGGGATTGAGTGCAGCCAGCAGCAAAGCTACTGTACCGCATAGAAATTGCATCTTTTGGCGGACGCGAGGTTAGTTCACGCTAAACTCACCAGCAGCACATTGGCCACCGACACGTTCACGCTCACTGATTCACTAGTCCAGCTCAGCGAGATGATACGCTTAGTAGTCCTGCGAGGCCGAGGCCTTGCCCTTCTTGCCAGCCGAAGCCGACTTCTTGGGCAACAGCACCGAGTGGATGTTGGGCATGACACCGCCAGAAGCGATAGTCACGTCTCCCAGCAGCTTGTTCAGCTCCTCGTCGTTGCGGACGGCCATCTGGATGTGGCGCGGGATGATACGCGTCTTCTTGTGGTCGCGGGCGGCGTTGCCAGCCAGCTCCAGGATTTCAGCGCAGAGGTACTCAAGCACAGCGGCCATGTAGACCGGAGCGCCACCGCCGACGCGCTGCGCGTAGCGGCCCTTCTTCAGGTAACGGGCGACACGGCCGACGGGGAACTGCAGACCGGCCTTGGACGAACGCGTGCTGCCCTTTCCCTTCTTTCCGCGGCCTCCAGTAGCGGCTTTTCCCTTTCCAGACATGGTAACTTGCTTGAGCTTCTTGGCGACTTGAGGAAGTGCGTGTGAATTTCGATATGTTCTTGCTGACCCAGGGCAAGACCGTGGCGCCAAAAGTGCTCTGTACCGAGCTTCTAGGAGGGATTACCCAGTCTAGTTTGCAGTGCATCACGTTTCAAAATCGGGTGGGCGACGTGGAATTTGGCCCTAGCCCTTATAGCTCAAAAGCGAGGACATGGGCGAAAATCGTCTGCTCTGCTATTGGCTGGTATCTGCACAGAGCGATTTGATTGACGGATCACAGAAATGCTGTACGCTGATTGGCGGAATCCGGCGTGAGGAATAGGAGGCTTTCGGCGCCAAAGCCATCAAAGTAACACACACAACCTTCCGGCCGGGTCGTCGAGTATCCGACTCATTTTCGAATTTGCTTCAAAGTCGACAACTACTACCACCACCACCTCAAGAACCATGTCTGGAAAGGGAAAAGCCGCTACTGGAGGCCGCGGAAAGAAGACCGGCAAGAGCTCGACGCGTTCGGCCAAGGCTGGTCTGCAGTTCCCCGTCGGCCGTGTCGCTCGTTACCTTCGCAAGGGCCGTTACGCCCAGCGTACGGGCAGCGGCGCCCCGGTCTACATGGCCGCTGTGCTTGAGTACCTCTGCGCTGAAATCCTGGAGCTGGCTGGCAACGCCGCCCGCGACCACAAGAAGACGCGTATCATCCCGCGCCACATCCAGATGGCCGTCCGCAACGACGAGGAGCTGAACAAGCTGCTGGGAGACGTGACTATCGCTTCTGGCGGTGTCATGCCCAACATCCACTCGGTGCTGCTGCCCAAGAAGTCGGCTTCGGCTGGCAAGAAGGGCAAGGCCTCGGCCTCGCAGGACTACTAAGCGCACCATTTTGGTCGCTTTGACAACGGTCTCTGACCTTCTGTGAGTGCGACTCGAGCTCTGCTTGATCGCCTCCACAACTCTGAGTAGCTTCGCAAGGAGCTGCTTGGTCTCAATCCCCTGATGTTTTTCAACATCACCCTTTTCATAAGAAACTCTCATTAGTTTAGTTTGCATTTGCTAGAATGAACGTACTGCTAAGTTATCGTTTAATATGTCGTGCAGGTTTGCTAGCGCTTTGATGCGTAGGAGCTACTACCAGTGCGCTTCTGGTTAGATGATCTACAGGTAGTAGTGTAGATGAAGTGTTCCATATCGATGGGAGTACTCCTGCTTTTGAAGTGCCTAACGATCAAATTGGAAGGTGCCTTTGGCGCCATGTCATGAATATGTCATAAACATATCTGCATTTCTTAAGCTCATCGACTTAGCTGGCTATCTTGTGAAGATCCTCCTTGTGTCGCCCACTCGGTGCGAACCATGTTTCGGATTGAGGCGCTGAACTGGAACATGAAGATGAACTGCTTGTCCCGCTCGGCGTTCGAGATCCGCATCTTGCGCTCCGAGTCGGCGATGAGAGCACCCAAATGCGCCACGTTCTGCATCTGCGCAGGATTCCCGCTCGACACGGCCTCATCGATTCCTTCTCGCAGCTTCTGCGTTTGTAACTCGAACTGTCGGATCTCGATGGCGAGCTCCGCGCACTTCTTGTGCGATACCTTCAGCACGTCGGGGACGTCGCTCGAGCACTCATTTTGCTGCGCGAACGTACGCACAGCTTCCGAGAAGATCAGCACGCGAACAACTGATTGGAACCGTTTCGTCATGGCTTGTTCTCGCTGAGCGCGAAGGTTGTGGATCTGCAGCTTGAGTTGCTCCGGGATCGTGATATTGTTTGATCTGTGCACAAACGCGTGTCCTTCCTCATTCCTTTTCGAGATCTCCTGCTCCAGCTGCATCACCAGCGCGTTGACGTTATCGTAATCGCTCACCCAGATCGCGCGCAAGTCATCATCTTCACCACTCGTGCGAGGGCTGAAAGCTGCTCCTGGTCCTCGGTGCGGAACCATTGCGTCTGAGAACACGGTCTGCTGCTGCTCGTTCGGTAGGTTGTGCGCGTTGGGGGCTCTTACAATCATATGATGATTCTCTTCGTGCTCCTGTACGGTCTCAAACCTAGATCCCATCACAGGTGCCTGACTTTGGTAGACTGGAGCTCCATGTTCATTACCTGCACCCGCAAAACCATTCGATACTGTTTGGAAGGGCTGGCCATGAGGAGAAACGCTGGTAACAGGAGACGGTATTCGCGTAATCCGGATGCCGGAGGTCTGCTGCATTGGTGCAGATATGGTTGGTGGGGCCATTGAAGTAACTACGTAGCCTGGGTGGGTACGCAATACATGTTGAGCCTGGTTGATGAGCTGGTTGCCTTCGTGCATCAAAATCCGGGATTGTGTTTGTTCTTGATGGTATCGATGTTGCTCTTCCTGCTCTCGCAACATCAGTTCATGCCGCATCCGTTCCTCCAGCAAACGCTGCTGCTGCCGCTGCTGCTCCTCTTGACGCTGTTGTTGTTCTGTTTGTTGTTGTCTCCGTTCCTCTTGCCGTCGGAGCTCCTCTTGGCGCCAAATCCCATCTTGTCGTCGAAGCTCTTCTTGTCGAAGCTCTTCTTGTCTTCTCTGTTCATCTTGCCGCCGTTGCTCCTCTTGCCGCCGTTGCTCCTCTTGTCGCTGGTGCTCCATCCTCGATCGTTCCGCCCGTTTGAGCTCCAGCTGCCGCTGCTCGTCCTTCAATTGCGTTGCTTGCTCCTTCTCCAGCTTCTCCTGCTCTATTCTCAACCTCTCAGCTCGCTCTTGTTCTTGTTGTTGCTGCTGATCTCGCTGTTGCTGTATTGTACGCTCGGTTTCTCGTTGTCCCCCTTGTTGTTTCGCCTGTTCTTCCTTACGCTGAGGCAGAAGCTGATTCAGACTCATTTTCGGGGATCGAGCTTGCGGTGGTTTAGAATGAGAGGATCTCATTCGGCTCTCGTGTAGTGCCCTGACGCGTTCGTATAGACTCAAGCCGTCGCCTGGTGGTGCAGCTGCTACGCCTGAGCGTGGAGATTTGTCTGAATGAATAGACTTTGGACCCTTTCGCTCGTAGCAGCCGTCCCTGGTAATTGCCGCTTTCGAGACTGTTCTTGTGTGTGTGGACTCGTACCTGATGACTGTCCAGTTGATGCGGAAGCAGACGAACTTACCGTAGAACCATTCACAGACGTCACGACAGGCGTAGGTCGCGAAGCAGTAGATGTTGCTGAGCTTTCGGCAGACGGCGGCGGCTGTGTTGGAAGCGACGGCGCAGGCGCTGACGGTTTTGGATCTCCATTAGCTGACGCTGCAGGTACTTGTGACGTTGGTGCCTTTGCTGGTTGTTGTGGTGTTGGCTCCTTTGCTGGCTCCTTCGCCGCCGCTTCATCGGCCAGAATCTTGTCACGAAGACGCAGACGATATGTCGACTGGATCATCGCTGCAAACTCGTCCGACCACGCAGCATCTATAAAATGTTTTCCACTAGCTCCATCGATAACGAAGCAGTTGTGCGGCTTGGAGCTTCCGAGCATCAGCACGTGGGGCTTCTTGTGGCATTTCGCGCAGAAGTACGCATCACACTCCGCGCACCACATGACCGGGTCGTTCTTCCCACTGCATCTCTTGCATTTGCCTACAACAAAGCACGTTAAAGTTAAAAACCACCGTTAGATTCCTCTCCTCTACCAGAAATTAACCAACGTACGCAGCGTCTTGTGTGTATAGTGGCAGCTGCCACACGCGTTGCTGTCCTTCTTAAGTCTTGCTTGGCACTTGGGGCAGCGGTTCCAGCTGATTCCGTACACTACAACGCATCAAATCCACCAAACCACACCCAGTCAGCGCCTCATCCACCACACTACAGCACAACAAACCACCGCACGCACTGTACAGTCTGCGGTCGCTCTCCCGGTCGCTCTTGGCCACGGCGTCCGTCAGCATGGCGCTCCAGGCGTCGACGCCCTCCGCCATCTACGCGCCAAAACCAATCTGTCACTGAAAGGTTTGCCCACCAACTCACTTTAGTGACAGTTTCTTTGACCTTCACTCCTGGATCCCAAATTGAACCATTCCGCATTCCGATGAGCGACGGCCACTTGTACTTGAGCGCACGCGGCGGCGCCGACTACGTGGGCGACAGCCGTCACTCCTGGTACGACGCCACGCACCAGAGCGTGCTGCTGCTCTCTCCGTCACTGCAGCTACAGATGCTTCCTCTGGACGCGTCGCTGGACCCCGTAGAAGCCTCAACCGCCGCTGTATCCTCCTGTATAACGCCTCTCTATGACTTCGCAGAGCCTGAAGCCAGTGACGACCACCGGAACGACACTACACGACGTAATTGGACGCCCATTGTGCTGCTGCAGCTGTCGGTGGACCGCCAGTTCCTCGCGATCCAGCGCAGCGACATCGAAGTGCAGGTGGTTCATCGTTCAACACGCGTCTCTTACTGGGTCCTGTGCAAGTCCAAGGTCGGCAACAGGATTCTGCATGGTGGTGTGGTCTGGAACACGCACTCGGTCAAGACCAGCAGCTCGCAGGACCTTTTCCTGGTCACTAAACTGGGGTTGGAGCACCATCGCGTGTCTTCCAAGCGTCGAAGCTGCGCCTTGCATCGTACTGTGGGGTTATATGTGCATGAGTTCTGGTATGCAGCGTCGCATGGAGTGCTGCTCGTGAGCTCTGGCTCTAGAGCCAATGAGATCGTGCCATTCCTGCTGAACGGAGCGAATGTGGAGAAATTACCGAAGTTGGTCTTCTCGACGTCGGTGAACAGGCAAGATCTTCACCTCGTGAGTTTGTATGGGGATTTGTACGCGGTGTATAGCGATACGCGCTCGACAAAGTTGCTGTTGTACCTGGTTGGGAAGACGAAGGTGGCGTGTGTGCGCTCGCTGAACCTCATGCTGCCGCCTGGAACGGCGCTGGAGTACTCGGTCGTGGACAATCTACTCGTCTGTCATAGTCTGGACTTCAACGTCAGCCTGTTCTATGATATAAAGTGTGATGGCAATATTGGCGACCCATTTTCAGCGCCTTTGCCGATCTCGGCACGGCCGCCGGGTCTTCCTCCTCCTGGAAACATGACTTCAGCTGGGGCAGATTCAAGTCAATCGACTGGAGACACGCTCGATAAATTTGATACTGATGTCGTGGAGATTATCGGTGACGAGAATGACCAGCGCCTGTTTAATGAAGCAACACTGAGCTCGCCGCAGCCTACTCTAGCCATTCGCTGCGCCATGAGCGTGGACGACCTGGACGTGCATGCATACATTGATGATGCGTCGCTTCCTTCTCCATCATTTAAGACATCGCCCGCGTCCCGTCTAGCAAGAAGGAGATCGACGCGGCGGCTACAACGTGCGATGTCATCCGGAAGTGGGGAAAATCCGAGACTTCGAAGCATGAGATCGTTGCTCCAAGCTTTGCTCGATGGCGCTTTCACTCCCCCAACCTTGTGCAACGATCCTTTTCAGCAAGTGGGGGCGAGCAAGTTGAAATTCGGAAGCTGCAGGTGAATCTTATCGAAATATGCAAGACTTGCGAGCATCATCGCGAAATACTTTCATTTCTTTTGCGGAGAGGAGATCACAAGCAGGCGAAATTGTTGGTTTGAAGCTAGCGCGAAGTCGTATTGTGGAACAACAAGTATCTCTGTCTTTAATTGTACAACTACTGGTTACAGTTCAGACTGTATATGGCAGTGAGCGACGAAACAAGGTGCTACTATTGTCAAGTTTGGGTCTGCTAACCCTGAAACAGCCAATAACTCACCTGGTTGTGACTCCGTCCTGTAGAATATTGCAGGAAGCGAATTATCGGAGGGGGCAAATGCTGTGCAGTCACGGCATAATGCCAATCCAGGTCAGCCTGCAGTTGAAAGTTTCTCCGGGCTCAAGGAAACAAACCAACCTAAACGCAATGCGAGAGGTTTCCTTCTCATCCAGCAAGGCGAGTTTTACCGTCATGTATGGAGTGAGATACTCCAAGACCCCAATGTACGTCTGATGCTTTTGCACTGGTACCTTTAAATTCGGTACGATACTAATGCATCCATTCTTGCTTCAGACCGCTAAAAATGCGATCTGAGCGTCTACATCATCGAATACATCAAGAATTTACGCGAGAATAAGGTGCCAGTGGAGGATATCACGTGAGTGCTCATGGCATCGCAGATTGACGTTCTGTGCAGATGACTAACAGGTTGTTGACAGGTATGTTGCGCTGGCGGAGTGCTTTATAGCTGCGGGGGAACCAAGCAAACTTTACCAATTTTTGCACTATCATGTGCTAGCTGATTCATTAAAGCTAGCAGACCTGATGGTACGTAACGGTGTCAAATATCCGGCCCTGATGCAAGTTGGTCTGGATATGTACTTTCGCTTGAGAGAGATTTGCCCTCTAGTTCGCACGCTTTTGGACCTAGGACAGGTAACGTATATGCCTTTGACAGTCAATCACTTGATGCTGCTGGAGGCCGCGTGTTGAGCTCATTCAATTCGTCTTGTGCTTGCCAGACAGAGCGAGCAATCGAAGTTGCATGGAGAAACATGGGTTTGACCTCCTGCGACGCATCAGTTCTCCCAGGAGTCGTCTTCTTTGATTCTCTTGTCAAATCTGGTGAGTTGGGAGGGATGGCTGCCGTGCGTACGCTTTCGTAATTTGAGGCACTTTTCTAATACTGCGCGTTTGGTGTGTGCAGTTATTTCATCCGAGAAGCCTCGATCGCCATTACAAGTAACACAAATGCTGGGGAATTTGCTATTATTCTTGAAAGTGTGGGACCCAGCAGCGCTGCAATGCTCAGGCACGACTACCGTCTCGGCCCTTGCTAGTTGTGCCACCGCTCCGTTTCCAGACGACCTTATTTCAACAAGCTCACGCTGTAAACTCAGAGCGGCTTTTGGATTTGCTGCAGGGTGATGCTAAACGGGATACTAGCCACTCGCTCAAGTTCACTATTTGGCCGGTCGTTGAATGACGCGAATGCGAGGCGGTCCACCTGACGTTGGTGGCCGTCGACGTGCTTTACGAGAGTAAGATGGCCGACTTGGATTTAACGGAACTACGCCCTCTGAAGTGCTTGAAAGACATACTCTAGTTGGTTCTTCGTGATGGCGTGTAGAGACTTCGTCCTCTACTTGTGACGCTTGATTGCTTAGTGGAAGCTGACACGTCACGATCGCTCTGGATGTTTGAAGAAGGCGTGAAATGACGGACGTGCTGGTGATTTTGCAGTTCTTGGTCGGAGACGTAATACCCAGCAAATTGCCCCGCCGCTGGTATCGTGGAGTACGTGGAGTACATACCTTCTCAGAAGACCGAGAACTCTCGTCCTTGGTCGCCTCAAACAATGTGGTTGTCACGCCATTCGCTCGTGCTGCATTATGCTTGCTTGCGCTGCGGACATGCATGGCTAATGCAATTCGCTGGATACACCGAAGAAACTCGCGAAAATTTAGATCCGCTGCTTCCCGTCGTTCCGAATTGGTGATACTTATGTCGAGCTTGGCAGCGTAATATTCACGAATAAGGTCAACAAGACTTATTGGGGCTATCTTCGCGCTTGCGGGCATATCTGGAGCACTGTACGGCTCACCATCACGGTCGGGCGGAGAGCGAATTATATCTGTAGAGGAAACAACGATTGCAAGTCAGCGTGTCGTGACTTCGCAGAGTGCCAAATCTGCAGTACTTACTGAATGCTCGCGCAAAGGTGAGAAACTCCTTCATATCAAGGCGGACTTTGTTGTCTAGCTGGCAAGAGATGTGGTGCCACGGTTAGTGTGCCTTCATTACGTAAAACCCAGCTTCTGTCGGCTTACCTCGGTAAGGCTTTGGATTCCGAAGTGAGAAAAATCTGCTTGAGCTGCCAAATGTGCTCCTTGAGGAGCTTCATGACGTGGTTTTGGGATATATCCGGGGCAAGGTGTTGAACTTGGATAGATTTTGCTCGAGAAATCACATGAGTTTCCATCAGTTGCTGGACTTCGCTGTCTGACAAGGGGTTCTAAAACACCAAACAGCATTTCTAGCGTTAGATAGAGACTGCAAAATGGTGCAACATGAAGCAACTTGTACTATCGTGTCCGAACGTACTGGATAGTGATGTGAGTGCTGGAAGATCAGGACGCAGGCCGACAGCAATTGGGCAAAGTCCATTGCCTTCCCCGTACCAGTGGCAGCTGCAAATATGTTGATGATATCCACATCCTTGAGCGCTGGCGTTGGAAGCAGATCGAGGTTGCAATCCTTAACGAACTTGATAAAGTTAGTGCGGGTGATCCACACCAGATTCGTGACATTGCCTGTCATCGCGTAGTATGCGAACTGCCTTCGTAGCGTTGAATGCATCAATAATGTTTCCAGCATCATATTTGTTGAATGAAGTGCCGGAGATACCCGTCCGTGGATGGGCTTCGCTGTATTTGGCCTCGACGACGGCATATTGAGTGTGGGGTGTGACGATTTGGATGATTCGTGGCTGAGCGACAAGTCTATCATTCTTCGATACTCGGCAGATTGCTGCGCCAAGCGATGCATATTCGAGTCAACAAACGAGTAATGGGGTTTCCAGCAAACTGCAACAGCGTACCTTTATGTTGTCTGGTGGAGCGAGCAGCATCGAGTTGAGGATATTGACTCTTTTCCCTTCCCGCTCCAGATTGTAGCGAAAAAGCGTGGCATCACGGAGGTTGCAATAGTTGATGAAGTTGCTGAGACATTCGTAGACGTGCTGCTCGTTCTCGTATGTGGCCATGAGTATTTCGCAGGCCTCTCCAAGCGCGTTGTTGTTATCGGTAATGAGATCCTTCTTCATTCGTCGAATTTCGCTGGTGAGGACGTCAATCTCTATTCGAAGCACCTCCGCCTTGTTATCAGGAACAGATGTGGGCTTTCGTAGTCGCAGGACGTGTTGCTGCTGCTGCTCCTGCTGCAAGTCTATCACACGAAGCGTCTTGGTAGCGATTCCCTGCTCCATTTTGCGATTCACATCTTGTATCGTCGCCGAGAAATGGTTAAATGTGATCTCGCCCTCGCGATGATAATACTGACGGGTTTTCACGCCTACTTTCGTGGCTTCAGCTGCCTGCGTGATGACTTGCTTGAGGATGCCAACGCCATGCAGCCCAGTTTGCTCGATTCGGTGCAATACGTCGTGTGCTAGAAGGAGACCGTCAGCATCCGTATCTAGGATCGAGAAAATGCGCAGCAATTCCATTTGAGTGCTTTCTTCGAGCAGCATTCTGTAGTAGGCACGAGTCTGCAGGTACTCCATGAGCGACAAATGACCATCTCCGTCGACATCGTACTTGTTGAACACGGCTTGGATCTCCCACTCCGAGAGCGATGGATAGTCCTCTCGAAAGAGTTTGCAGGCCCGAGCTGCTGGCAATCGTGCCAGTGGAGCTCGGGCCTTCTTGCTGTCAGCAGTGTTGCAGAGAGCAAACTTGTGCTTCAACAACTGGATCTCCTCGGGGCTGAGTACACTTTCAGGTACAATCGCTGACACGTCCAAGTTTTCCAACGCCGAGGCTGAATTCGCTGATGGTGGGCGCTGCTGGAGGTCCATTTGCTCAAGCTCATGCACCACGATTGGAAGCAAGGCCACCAAGCTCTGCTCAGAGCAGCAATGACCCTATTTTCAGCGTTTGTCGGAGACAAAAGCGGTGGTAGCGTTGGAAAAATATCAAGGTGAGTTTGAAGGCATCGATGCCTATTTCATTCTATTCCTTACTGTTAGTTAATGGGCTGGACTACTGTGGACTGTCTCCCATCCAGAACTGAACGATGGCCTCCAGCGCCAAGCCGTTGTAGGAGCCGGCACACAGCCCGATGATGGAGCTGAGACCGCCTACCATACCAGCTACCTCTTTCTGGTACTCGGAGCACATGCTGGGTGCCAGAATCATGCTCGACGTGGCCACGTAACCCGTGGTAAGCCCCAGTAAGAGCACTGCCACGATGGTGGTAACATCGTCGAAGGGGTGCACGAGCGACGTAATGAAAAACGGGAGGAACGAGAGCTGGAACAGCCACGGGAGGTGCAGCGTCGACACATCAAAGTACATGGCGTACACAGGTAGGTTCTTCCCCACGAGGTCACCCAGGTTGTAGCACCCGACCAGTACAATCGGGAACCAG
Source organism: Phytophthora hibernalis (assembly GCA_012656075.1). Classification (NCBI taxonomy): domain Eukaryota; phylum Oomycota; class Peronosporomycetes; order Peronosporales; family Peronosporaceae; genus Phytophthora; species Phytophthora hibernalis. The sequence goes on along the minus strand of JAAKBF010000154.1, from coordinate 80,692 downwards.
TCCCCCAGACCCAGCGTGACGGATGGAATGACCGAGATGATGCCGGGGAAGCAGGACAGGCACACGAAGTAGGAGAAGAACAGCGAGAAGAAGGGTTTCAGCGCTGTGTGGAGCACGTTGATGACTGTGGCGGCCGCAGCATGTTCCTCCAGCTCCTCCTCGATCTCAAACGCGTCTTCTTCGTCGTCCGCATCGTCATCGTGATTGTTCGGGGTGCCTCCATTGCGTGTGCTCATATTATTCGCTAGCAGTGGACTCCGTTCATTCATCCCGTCGCGACTGAAGAACGCATTCGGTCTTCGCAAAGGGCTGATGGGGCTGGACAACGGCGACATCACTGGTGGGGTCAGCGGCGTCTCGTGCTGCACCAGCGCGTACTCGGTCAGCAACGGCTGCGCGAACCTCGTCCGCAGCAGCGCCCAATAGAGCACCCATGTGGTTGTCACAAGCAGCAGCGCAACGCCGAAAAACACGCCCATGGACAGCTTAGCTTGGTAATTCTGCTGCAACTCGTCGCCTTCCAAGGACCATTTCAACGCGAGTCTCACTGCAAACAGCAGAATCGCTCCAAAACCTTTGCCGCCTTCAATAGCTTGGATAAATACGGGTCCGAACACGCCTCCCAGTCCATACATGCTGGACTGCATGATGGACGACGAGACCGTGGACCCCATGAGTGCCAGCAGCGTCAACGGGTAGCCCACGTCATGAGGCAGCGCCACCACGTTGACCAGTGGCAGCAGCAGCACAAAGGCCGCGTAACAGGCCAAAGACCCGTGCATCCTGGCGTCCAGACACAGCTGCCGCCCCGCCATGACCATGTACAGACTCATAACCAGCAGCGTGGACATGTTGACGACCGGGAAGACGAAGCCCACGCGGTCTTCCGGGTACTTGGCGTCGAAGAAGGTGAGACACAGCGTGATGCACGACCACATGGCGATGGAGCCCGCCCCGCTGAAGAAGAAGGCACAGTACGTGACCCAGAAGCCCGCGCGGTCGTCCAGGTTGCCCGTGGGCAGCTCCGGGTCGGCGTCTTCCGTCATGGGCAGCGTCTCCAGGTCCAGCGTCACACTCTTGGGCTGTGGAGCCATTTCTCGAATGGCTACACACTTCAATGGAGGTGTCAGAAATAGAGAGCAGATGGTGATCGGATATCTTTAGCTTTTCGGTGGTCGCAAATGTACTGACGAGGTTGAAGTGGGGCTCTATTGTTATTGATTGACCAAATGCCCCGAGTTGTTTGGCTAGAAGACGACGATGAAGAGGAAGATGACGAGGATCAGCACGAGGAAGATCTTGAGGATCAGAGACCGGTTACCCTGGACCATGTTGAACAGCTTCAGCAGTTCGCCATGAGCAGCCTCCACGTTTGTTTGCCTGAAAGGATATTGTCAGTAATGCAAGCTATTGCAGACGCGATGCAGTCACGTACGCAATGTCCATGTCGTCGTCGATGCGCGTGATGATCTCTCCTTGCTCAGCGACCATTGTCGCCATCCGCGTGTACATGCCCGTGATCTGCATCGCACAATTCAAGACGTTTGAGCTCACGCTTCCTCTGCACACACTTGCAGCCGTAACGTACCTCGACGATAGTGCTCTCCACCTGCGCCGCATTATTATACCTTGTTTGGGCGTCTTCGCGAGGTCGATACTGTTGCTGCTGCATAGCTGCCCCACTGCCTGGAGGTGTTGTGCGCTGCTGCATAAATGGACTTGCTCCGAGGTTGGCACGGCGACGAAGACCCGCCTCTGGTGCCGGTGGACTCAACGCTGGTGCAGCACCTGCAACAACAAGTCAGCCACATGCAAAGAAAACAATTGATCTCCTACACCGTACCTGACTTCGTCGGCGGTGCAGGTGGAGCCTGAAATCCACCTCCTTGTCCAGGCGGAGGCCGAAACGGAGCTGCAGTCGCCCCATTGTTCGTAGGCAGCACCTGATGTCCATTCACACCCGAGCCAGTGCGTGTGAACAGCGGTGCATTGATATGCACCATGGAGTTACCTCCTCCGTGCGAAAACTTGCTGCGTCTGGAGCTGCGTTCGCGGATGGCTGCTGTGTGTTGTTGCAGCGCTTGCTGCAATTGCAATGTACACCACCATCAGTACCAGCCTCTGCACCTCAACAGCATCAACCACTCACATGAAAAGCCTTGACGCTCTTGGCGCAGCGCGACTTAAGCGACGAGCACACGATGGCGAAGTGCGCCTGGTGGTGCTGCTGGTGGCGGCCTCTCTGCGCGCCCACGTTCTGCTGGAACGCTCTGATGTTGCGCTCCACCGCGCCCAGCTCCTTCTTCAGCACGTCCGTGAGCGTCGCGATGTGCGGTGTCGGGTCGTCGCCCAGGATGCTCTTCTTGGCCACGAGCTCCTGCAGCTCGCGCAGACACAGCTCCTGCTGGCGCAAATGGTCCGCGATCTGCTGCGCCAGACGCGCGTCCCTGGACAGCGGCCGGTGCGTCTGCGGGCGTGCATGGCCCGTGTCGAACAGCACCGTAATGCCCACGAAGTCGCGCGTGCGGTCCATCGTAGCTGCTCGGATCAAGGGCCACGTTGACAATAACCAGATCGTACTTAGTGACTTCTCCGTTTCACTTGATTAAAGTAAGCAACTGGCAGTTGGGAATCAGAGAAGAAGAATGGAGGAGGCGACGTTGCGTGCCAAGATTCAGGCCATGAAGAACCTGCTGGAGGCCAAGCGCCAAGGCGACGCGGCGGCTGTGGGATACACGCAGTCGAGGGCGCCAGCGACTGCGAATCGCTCGTGGACGCGCGTCCCGCCGTCTGTAAATCAGAGTCACGCGAGTGCTAATAAGGTCTGGAGACGGGAAGACGCGGTTAAGTCGCCAATTGAGACTGGGAAGCACAAGGCGTGGAAACGACCGGTGGGTGGTTGAGAGAGTGGAGCTGTTGAGAGTGATGGTAATTAGGTGTGGATGGCAGGTGAAGGTGGCGGCCAAGAGCAGACAGCTGCAGGTGCTGAAGCTGGAAGACGGCGAGTACTCGAAAGCTAATGGCGGCTTCAGTCTCGTTCGGGCGGGACACAAACCCAAGGCGGCTACTGCTGCACCAGCAGCGGTGCTGATGCCAATATCCCAGTCAAACAATAGTGAGTTGTATTTGCAGGTTCTTGTCTTTTTGGGGTTGAGTTTTAGCTGATGAGTGTGTGGATAGATTCCGTCCATATTGGTGGGGTCAAGTATGTCGTGGCCAACGGTGGGAAAGTGCTGAAGCGATGCTCGGAGGATCGCAAGGCGGCTGCTACCTACCGACCAGGCTCAAGGAGTTTGGTGCCCAAGAGCGGAGCTGCTCGCGCCGCGTGAGTGTCGACGATTGTTTTTACCTCTGAACTGGTTCGTGTTTTGTTTCGCCTGACTCGGTGAATGGCTTGTGTGTTAGGCTTGCTCGAGCAAAAGCTACTATTCAGCGGGCACGAAGCAAGCGCCTTCATGCGGCAAAGAAGACGACAAAAGTCCGCACGGTGTATTGCTCGTTTTACAACCGCTTCGGCAAGTATTCAACCGCAGTTTGGCGTTTGCAGTCGCTGTCTGACCCAGTGAATGCTTCTGATGATGGTGTGTTTTGACGATAGGTTTCTGCAAGAACAAGGATGCGTGCAGGTTCATCCACGACAGTCGACGAGTGGCGATGTGTCGGAAATTCCTGAAGAACGAGTGCAGCGACCCCAAGTGCTTGCTGTCGCACCAACATGACGAGGTGGAGAGAACGACTACCCTTCCTTTACTCGCTCGTTGATGCCCCTTGTCAACGAGCGAGGCTTGCGATGGTTTGTGTACTGACTTTTGGTGTTGTGCATAACTTGTTGTGTATGTTTCTCGCATCAAACGTGTAGAACAAAGTTCCGGACTGCAAAATGTTTCTCCGCGGAGCTTGCACGCGGGAAAACTGCAGGTATCGCCACGTGAAGGTGAGCGCGACGGCGGCGCTTTGCGAACCATTCACCAAGGGCTACTGTCCCAAGGGAGATGCATGTCCGCTCCGACATGAACTTCCTCTCATCAATCGCAAGCCAGCGACCAGCACTCCAGCGAAGGACACGACAAACGCTTCAGGTACGTTACGATCTCCATGTTCATCCAGCCAAACGTCGAGTAGCGGAAGCCCAGCGAACGCCAATTCCGAGCTGTCGATCCGGCCAAACATCCGCTTCGCCTCCAAGCATAGCGCAGGCTTCCCGTCGCTTTTCGATGGGCTTCGTCGAGCACCAAAGTGAGCTGTAGTACGTCTTTCAGTAGGTACCAGGTAGATGGGCAGTTGTATACCTAACCGAATAAGAAACCTATTCATCAACATTTGATCAACTGGTGGACGCCATGAACCAGACGCAGTTCTTGTCGTTCGTGGCACAGACCAAAGGCGCCACCGGCGTACGCGAGTTCTTGCAAGGTATTATACTGTACGTAGCTGTTGCAACTGCAATAGCTGCTGCCTCTCACCGTATTTTGTGTTATTGTGAGCAGATCACCGGCAACAGGTTCCCGATGTCCTGAGGGATCTCGGTGTCCCCGTCCTGCTAGACAATGAAAACACTGAGAGCGGTAGAGAAGCCCCGAGTATTGAGGACTTTGGTATTCGCTTGGAGCAATTGTCGCTGCGAGTGCAGCGCGAGATTTGGAGCGCGCTGGCGAGTGGCGCGTCTCCCAGTGAAGAGGCCGCTGTGGCTTTGGCGCGGACTTTTCTTCGGGTGGCTGCGCGGTCGCGAGGTCGTGAGAACGATGCAGTGTGTGTGTCACTTGCGAGGATGGTGGTTATTGGAGAGGAGGAGAGGGAAGTAGCTGGAGCGGACACGGCAGACGCTGCGTTCCGACGTCGGATGCGGAGACTGACGCTGAGTCAGGTGAAGTTTCCATCGCAAGACGAAGACGAGTTTGCTCTGCACAAGGTTCCCTCGTCAAGTGTTGCTGGTAGGAAGGTTGAGGTGGCTTCTTCATTATTGAGCAAGCGTTTTAGAGCGGCGATGGACGAGATGGATGAGACTGAGCAGGATTCAAGACCCAAGACTGCACCGCAGGCTACAAAATCGCAGGAGCGACCACCGCTTACCAAGCAGGTTTGTGGAAGCCCACCTGAAGCTCGCGACGCGGTGCCTGGTCGTGAGCTTACTTTTGTTGTTGTTGTTGTGGCGATGTAGATGGAAGATCGTGCATCGACGCTGGCGAAGCAGTTAGTCCAGGTTTCTCGCGCCGACGCTACAGCAGCAGTGGACGATGTTGCTACGCGAGCGTTTAATATTCTGGCTGAAGTTGTGAACGACGTCCACACCACGTATGCGGCCAACGAGCGGAGTTTTCAATGTCTGTGCCAAATGCTGCGCATGGATTCTACCAGCGATGAAGCTCTTCACCAGATTACCAGGTTTGCGGTCTATGAAAGATGCGTAGCTAGTTTTTCATACTAACGGCGAACTTTCTTGACTGGTTTGCTTTGCAGTGCATTGGTAGATTCCAACTGGAGCTCGCGATATGCAGCGATCTTCCTTGAAACTAGCGTGCTGCCCAAGATCCGTGCAGCGGACTCGGTGATTTCGCGTGTGCTGCTGCAGACGGCGCTACGCTTTGGATCCAGTTATACTAGCGCGCTTGTTGGCTCACTGTTGCTACCATTGCTCGTTGGTGATAACAATGCTGACCCTGATGATACTTTTGGCCCAGCACAAGCAGAAGCAATAACACGTATCTTGCGCAGCCCTGATACCGTTCCGGCGGACCAACTCGATGAATTCATCCAGAAAAGCCTCGCAGCAGTGGCCGCCAGTGAACAAAGCAACTTGAGGCCGCATTTGCTCTCAAATGAGTCAGCTTTGCTGGTATTTCAAAACATCTTGAACACGAAGCCAGTGCTATCACCACTGACCGTGGAAAGGTTTGTTGGAGCTTGCGAGGCCGTTTTGGAGCGCCCTGAAGGCGCGCAGCTTCGAGGTTCACTGAAATTTGCCACCGTCGTGTTTACTCTCATCTCGAAGTATGCACATCAATGTGCTGGGCACGTGGAGAGCCTCGAAGCGATTACCACGCAGCTGACGTCCATCATGGCCAAGACAACCCTGCGATCGCTGCAGAAACTCAAGACAAGCAAATGAAAACACTGAAGCTGCGAGGCCAACACTACATGAATGATGCGTTACTTGTTTCTGGTGTAGTGGGTGCGGACAATGTGGTGGACATCGATCGAAGTCATATACTTCGAAGTATTGGTGAAGCTGCTCAAGACTTGTTGCACTCGTAGTACCGGCCAAGGCGATACTGCATCGACATTTCCTGTGCCGCTGGTGGATGTGTTTTCAAAATTGGTCCACAATCTCCTCCATGCTGTGCAGCCTCAAGAAGTACTTGAGCTCCTCCGGGATGTATGCCAAGCAAATCTGTCACGTCGAAGACACTGTCATCGACCCGAATCCAGCATGAACTCTGACTTTGGTGCCGTCGCAGCTCGCACGAAGAATATTCGCGTTCGATGTTACAAGAGCTTTCAGTGGACGACGGTATGCGATGTTGCCACGCCACTTCGCGCACTGTTGGCCCAGCAGCAACTGAAGAACGACCGAAAACTTCTTTTAGTTGATACTCTTTCTCCGCACAGAAGAAACATCGCTCATTAGTGCACACATCGTTGCATCCAATGCAAGCATCGCATTCGTTTGCAGTTCGACGCGTCCCAACTGAAGCCTGGAATGGCTTGCGTTTGGCCCGTGGTGATCGCGCTGCGGTAGGTACGTGGGCACTACACAGAAGAGGGACAGCCGAGTCATCTTCGTCATCACTTGTGAAAAATTCGCTCCGACGTCGCTGCTGGTTGAACGTACAGGGCTTGTTCTGCCGACTAAAATCTCGACTGATGATGGCAGTGATGGTAACGTTAGATACACGTGGCTGCTGTCGCCTGAGGCGAGACTGTCGAAAGTGTTTTGTTTGTTTGGTTGCTCCAAGGGCTTCTTGAAAACGTTTTTCTCCTGTGGTTTCGTGTTGTAAGGTTCTAAAGGCTTTTGCTGGGGCTCCAAAAATTGTTATAGACCTCCTGCTTCAATGGCGTCACGTTGGCTTCCTCTTCACGGGTTGAACTCGGTGGTTCACTTGGGTCAAGGTACTCAAGTCTCATGGATCCGTTCGACATCACCGTTCCGATGCGATTAGTGGCGCCGGGATTTAGCAACCTCTCCATTGCAGCATTCGTGTAATCACTGCCTGTTGCTCCGCTCAGAGCATTGATCGGAAACTCAATTGTCCTCTCTGAACCAAAGAGTAGTGACTGGTTCTCCGCTCTACCTTCGGTGACGGCGCGATAATCATCAAGGAACGAGCCTAGCGTACCAAGCCGCCTCTTTCGAAGAAAGTCTTCGTCACTGGTATGCGATAGCTGGTTATTACTTGGCGATAGCCGAATTTGACTAGCGCTGGTCTTCGTCGCGAAGTGACTCAAAACAAATTTTACGAGTGCCACCGATGTTTCAGCCATACGAACAAGGCGGACATCCACGATCGAGTCCATTAGAAAGCGGTGTTTTTCCAGCAGCTTTTCAGCAAGTGCATTCATTTGCTTCTCGGCTGGTACGTCACTGAAGGTGTCGGAGTGTTTATGATGAATTCGACTGTTTTCTGCAATATAATTTTGCCGATCGCGCGTAGCTCGTTGGACCTTCGCAGTGCTGCGCAAGTACACCAGCAAGTGGTGCAGAGTGAGCAGTGTCTCGTAAAATACAACATTTATCTCATTCTGCACCCGGGCTTCCTGTGTGCACAGAATCGAGGACTTGGATGCCGAAAGACTAGAAGGTGGGCTCCGCACAGCCTCCGGGTCAGCCATCCAGAAGGCTGAACCGATGGTGGAGGACTGTGCCATGAAAGATGAGCTGTTTGATGCAGCAAATGAGGCTGGTATAAGGTCAACGATGGCGTGCTGGAGCGTTCCGTTGTGTACAAAATGCTGAATCATCTTGGCTCGTTGGTCACCCTCTGCATTAGAATCCGCAGCAGTGTTCGGCGTACGGATACCCAAAAAGCAGTGGAGCAGCCTGAGGCACCAATAGCAAATGAGCACGTCTTGCTGGAGAATAAGCTCATGCACGGCGTCAAATACTCGGGGATCTGTCGCACCAAGCATTAGTGTTAGAATAACAAGGCCGACACAAGTTTCCAGCAAGAAGTCGCACCATGTCGTCTGCGAAGCATGCATCTGGATGGTGATACAAGCGCACAAGTGCCTGCAACGTGGTAATAAGCTCCGAGTTGGAAGTATCTCCGTATCGTCGCTGAGCTGCTACCAGTGCCACGAGATGCTCGAAAACGAGCTCCATGGCCCTATTCACGACTTCAACCTGCTCTGGGCCACTGCGCGTGAGCTCGTCAAGTGGAAGATTCGCGTTGAACTCCTCCATAGCAATCGTGATGCTCACACTCTCGTTCATGGATAAACCTGAATCGACGGAGTTGCGAGATTCGTAGAGGGGCTCTGCTGTTCGATTGTCCTTGCTAATGCGTCGCTGGAACCATCCGCCACGGCTGCTTGAGTCAGACCTAGCAGTGCGAGAAGTGTCATTATTTCCTTGAGACGCTCTGAATGCCGATACGCTTCCACTGCGTCGTCTGCGTGGAGACCACACACTGTTGCCTCGGGCTCTTCCACCATTGGCATCTTCCGGGCGAACGCTCGTTTGCATGATTCTCCCCAGCAGAAACATCTCCATCGACGCGCCTGCAGTGTTGTTGGCATCCTTCGCGACAGTGTCCGCAGCATGAGGATGGTAGAATCGGCAATAGTTGAGCCCAGAAGAAATCAACACGATATTGTGCTGGCCCGCTTCGCGACACACCAACAGCAGCAGCGTCACAAGTTGATCTCGGCCGTCCACATCAAGGACCAAGTTATCTTCTTGCTTAAACTCCAGCACAAGCGTCCTCGGGTCCCAGTCTGCGCGAACGATCGCCAACAACGCGCTGTACGGACGCGCAATGACAGTGCGTTTTGATCGATGCATCTCCACGACTGCGTCGCCTTGCAGAATCAGCTGAATATTTTTGAACGCCGCCTTCTTGACGCCATCAGCGCCTTCACTTTCGGGTGCAGCATCGCCATTTTTCGACGTGGTTCTCGCTTTCTTGACGTCGAACCGAATGACCGAAGGACGATCCAGCACCTGCGTATTCTGCAGCCGAAGCTGCAACGCCGTGATGGGACTCGCCGTCTTGTACAGCTCCACACCCGCTTCATTCGCCGCCGCCACGATCTCGTTCATGCACTCGTGTCTTTCCACACACAGGAAGAACCGGTCGTGGAATGCCGTAGACAGCACCATTCCGTCATTGTGCGCAGTTGAAAAAGCCACTTTTGCAAGTACAAGAAAGGCAGAATTTGCAATCGACGTCCGCATTCATCCAAGAAGACGATGCTGGACACGGTCACTTGTAAAAACAGCAGCCTGTTCGACGCATTGGCGAACTTCTCGATGCAGCGGTAGTGCAGTCGCCGGGTGGTCTCGACACGATACAAGAGCACCTTCCTGTGAGCCTGTCGACGCAGCCGAGCGAGCAGTGACAGCAAGTGGCCGCGAGCAAAGCACGTGAACTTCAACTTGGGCGACCGGAAGCCAGACTTCTCGAGCCGCAGCACGAACTGCCAACACAAATCAATGCAACAAAAAGGTTAAAATATTCTCTCACTCTTGCAAAATATTCGTACATTGTACCTGGTTGTGCGAGGAGATCTCGACGCTCTCGATATCAGCAATTTCCCACTGGTTGGTGCACTCGAACGTCTCCGGGTTGTACGTGCTCAGCGTCGAGGCCGTGACGATCAGGATGCGCGGGTACGTGGCCCACCAAGCCACTTTGGTCACGAGATACTGCGCGATGACCGTGTCGCCGCCACCAGCCAGCGACGAGTCGCTCTCTGGGGACGCCATCAGAGAGAAGATCGGAAAGTGAGCCTGGGGTGTTACAGTAGACATCTCGGCGGTTACTTTGCTGACGTACGTGTCCCGGCTCTGAACGAGAAACGGCTAACAGATCTGATTCCGACATGGCTACATTTCTGATTCTATAATGCGCAAAAGACATGGACGTGGAGGACGCCCAGACACTGAGCTACGAGGCCTTCTGTGCGCGTTATTTGGCGACTAACCGCCCGGTTCTACTGCGTAACGTGACCGACAAGTGGTTCCCTAATACAGCGCAGTGGCGGGATGGGCAGAAAATCAATTTTGTGCATCTGAAGGAGCTTTATGGGGCGGCAGTGGCGCCTGTACGTGCGAAATGCACTTATTTTCGTTGTTTTGGAGGATTTTAGAGTGATTTTGGGGTGACATTTGAAGGTGGCGAGTGGAGATGTGGCGGAGTATGGCGCGGAGGAGCGATGCACCATGAGACTCGGTGAGGACGCAGCTTACTGGAGTCTGTAGCTGGAAAAAGGTTGACGGAGTGGATTGATCTGAAGACGAGTACTTGGAGATGGTTGAGAGCGGCAGAGCGGGCAAGAAATACCTCAAGGACTGGCATTTCGTGCACGCTTTCGGGCACGATATCTATGAGTACGTCGGTGGGTTGGTTGAGGGAGTGGCTGTGCTGACTCGGTGATGATTGTAGAACACCCCGTTTTTCAAGGACGACTGGCTGAACTGGTGTGGATTTGGTTCTGTTTCAGTCTTGTGGTTGTAGACTAACAAGTGCTGTTACTTTTTTTGCGCTAGGTGGTGGGACCACAAGGAAAAGAGCGAAAGTGATTATCGCTTCGTGTACCTTGGCAAGTTTTAGAAAAATGGTGATGATTTGAGCGATGGCCATAATTTGCATTGTGATCGTGAGTGTAGGCCCTGCTGGAAGCTGGACGCCACTTCATCAGGATGTATTCCGCTCGTATAGGTATGCGCTCGTCGTAGTTGTACGGTATTTTTGTGCATTTTATCATTTTATCTTTTGCCTTCAGCTGGTCAGTCAACGTTTGTGGTCGCAAAGAGTGGGTATTCTATCACCCGGACGATGTAAGGATCGTGATGCCTTTAAAGATCTCTACAAACGGTGTTTAATATGTTGTGATTTTATTACTGAGCAGGAATCAAAGCTGAAGGACCGCTTTGGCCGCTTCGTCTTGCCCGATGTGACGATTGGAAATGTTGACAAGGAGATGTATCCCCAATTTCACGAAGCAAACCCGGTGCACGTCATCCAAGAAACGGGCGATGCGATATTCGTGCCCAGCGGATGGTATCACCAGGTCAAAAACTTGGTGGACACAATCTCGATCAACCACAACTGGTTTAACGGGTACAACGTCCGTGAATTGTGGGGTTTCTTCAAGCGGGAATACGCCGCAGTCGAGCACGAGCTGGAAGACCTGAAAGAGATCGGCCTGGTCGGACACGAGTTTGTAGACCAGTGCCAGCTAGTAATGCTTGCCAACACTGGAATCAACTACGTGGAATTCCGCGAACTTTTGTACGCCAAAGCCAGCGAGCTGCTCTCAAAGCACGAGCACTCCAGCGATAAGAATTCGACAGCTGGAGGAAGGGACCTCCTTGCGCACTTGGGCTATGTATGTTTGCAAAAATGCTAGCCTGGCATCATGTTTCTGCAGATATTAATGACGATTTGTTTTGCAAATGTGTAGGTACGCGATATTCTCCAAGAATTGAACGCAGCTTTGCAAGCTGTGGATGAAGCTGGAGATTCAAAGTGAACGAAAAGTGGCTCGATGCTGATTTGCAACTGGAAACTCTGGATGGTGTATCAAATAGAAGGTGAGCGCAGCGGACACAAGAAAATAGTTTCTTCGCCATCGATCTATTTTGGCTGGGGTGTGCTTGTGGTTTGCGAGATTGTGTTTTCACTTGTGTGTCTAGGAGCGAAGCATTGTCGTCAATGACGGTCAAGACACCCGAGGAGGAGATTGCTGAGCTTCGTCATGCTAACGATGAGCTCTATCGAGAACACGCAAATGAGAAGGCACATATGCAGGCAGCAGTAGAACATGAACGACTACGGACGGCAGAACTGACTCAAACCGTTGAGGTTATCACCGAGGAGAATGGACAATGGCGTGAAAGCTATGCAGCCTTGGAGGAAGCAAAACGGTATGCAGAAGAGCAAATCGAAGAGACCAGGAAGTATGCGGAGGACCAATTCGCGACTGAGAAGGGAGAACTGCAGGAGCAGATAGCTCAGCTCGAAGAAAGTGTCCAGAATTGCACGGCACAGATGGTGGACGACCTCGCGGAGCTGGAGAGCCTTCGTGCCACGGATATATCCCATGAACAGCAGGAGGCAGAACTCCAGCGATTGCTAGATGAGCGTGATGATCGCTTTGCACAGCTTAGCGCCGAGTACGATGCACTTCGAGTGCAGTATGATCAGCTACAACAGGCTCAGGAAGACACTCGAAGGTCTCATGAAGATGTTCGAAGGTCGCATGAAGACGAAATTGCTGCTAAACACCAAGAGCTGGAAAATGGTTTAAGCAAGAGTGAGGAACTACAAGCACAGATTTCGAGTCTGGAGAGTCAATTGAAGGCGGTTGCTGCAGACGAAGACGTTCGTGAGGTTAACCAGGGTGCACTGTTGCGGCGTTCTGAGCAGCAGGTTCAAGAGAAACATGAGAAATTGAATGAGGCCAAAGCGCGCGTGAAAGAACTGGAAGATGAAGTAGCGCTGCTGTCGCTCACTGGACCCGGTAACGATTATGCTGCACGGGTTCGGACCCTGCAACATGAGGTATTCGTTAAGTCTGAGCAGCTCGTGCAGCAAGGGAGAAGCATCTTCGTGCTGCTAATCTACTCGACAAGACTAAATCGGAGCTAGCACAGCTTCGAGAAGAAATAGGCAGTGTGCGACGCGTCCTGCTTCGTGGAATTGGCCTGGATCCTACGATTTCCAGTCAAGATACGAGTGAAGATGACATGCTTTACCAGCATGTAAGGCTCGAGGAATTAGTACGCCTACGTCTGAAGGCACAGGAGCACGAGTGGCAACTTGCCGGAGGTCCACCGGCTTCTTCATCATTTGACCCAGCAACTGATGATACACAAGATGGAGCGGAACCATCATCTTGTCACTTGCCGAACGTTGAGAACTTCTCGGCTCTAGATGTGCTGGGGCTCGGCGGCGTTGGACGATTGGAACGCGAAATGCGCGTACTACGAAGCCGCAACAAGCGGCTGACTGAACGTACGGAGAGGCTCGAAAGCGAGTTAGATACTGCTCAAGCTGGGATTCGCGATCTGCAAAGTATGCGTGAGAAGGTTGTAGAGATGGTCGGTCGTGAACGAGTCGAGAAAGAGCTGCGCGCGAAAAGTGAGCTGGTCAACAAAGAGCTCAGTGAGAAGGTGGCGGCTCTTTCAGAGCACGTGGAGAAACTCATGGTTCATCTAAAGCACGAAGCAGCAGCTAAGACGCGCGCAGTTGATGCGCAGCGTCGTTTAGACAAGGAGCTTCTTGAAGCGAAGGATAAATTGGCCACTGCACTTCGCAAACATGCTGCTCAGGACGTCCAAATGGCCGAGCTGGAACAAGGCGCGCGCATCCTGGAAGATCAATTGCGCCTCATGGACGAGAAGTTCATCGATGTGCGCAACAAATTGGACTGGACGCGAACTGCCGCACGCAAGGAGAACAAGCAGCTCTCTGCAGAACTCCGGTCGTTGCGCATGAAGTGGCAGATGGCCAGCGACTCCGGATCCCTCGCAGCTTTACCAGACTGGTCGTCACCTGCGTCCGTAACTCGTTTCTCCAAGAAACCACCGCTAGGAACGAGTAGCTCGGATTCGCGACTGCCTACCACCAAAGCTTCCAACAACGGACTCTCACCAGTAGTAGCTGCTGTGGTGGAGGACGCTTTAGCCATCGGCAACGGCGCGCGTCAAGTTTGACATCCCTAAACTTCTACAACCAGAAGTCGACGCTGGTACACCATGGTCCGACGCCAAGTTGTCTGTGCTGCAACGTCAATTCCGTAGAGCCTAGCAACTTATAGCTTCAACAATCGTACAAATGGCTACAGTTTTCCGGTGGTCGAACAAAACTTCAGTTTTCATTCGATTAATTCCGACCACGCGTGACGGAGTTTCGCTTTCTGCATCGCCATCATGTTGCGTGTTCTAGCGGCGCTGGTTGTGCTGCTCCCGCTTGCTTCAGCCATTTCCCTACCTCGTGACCGTGGCCCGCTGTTCAATGGGTCGTTGGTAGTGCGTTCGCTGGACGTGGAGGGCTACGAGGCGATGCTGAACGACTCGGACGCGGTCTGGATTGTCGACTACTACTCGTCGTGGTGTGCTCACTGCCGAATGTTCGCTCCCGAATGGGAGAAGGTTGGGGATTTCTACGCCGAGTCGAAGGTTGTTCAAATTGGAGCAGTTGATTGCAGCCAGCACAAGAGCATCTGCACTCGCGAGGAGGTCCACGGGTACCCTACTGTCAAAGCGCATCATGTGCCATTGGGATCGAGTGAGAAAGTGAAGATGGAAATTAGAGGACGAAAGAAGATGAAACCTGTGGTTAAATGGGTGGAAGAGGTGCTGGCAGAGCACGACATTGAGTCTGGGATGGATGTCGCCACTATTGCTGAAGAAAATAAACTGCGACGAAATGAATTGGAAGAAGCAGACACGGAATCGTCCAAGGCTAATGGAGCGCTGAACGATGATACTTCTATTCAGATGAAGTACAAACGACTACGTGATGCTGGCAAAGCCATGATGCTATCACTCGAGAGCAGTTTTTTCATGGGAGTACCTGCGTTAGAAGGCGAGAGGTACGATGCAGCATTGACGTGGGTGAATGCGCTTAGTGCTACATTTCCAGTGAAAGGAAACCGCGAGGCCATAGCGAAGCTTGCCGATGCTCTAAAACAGAAACAAAGCTGGTCTCTAGCCGAGTGGAATGAGCTTATCACTGCATGGAGGTCCACCGCGCAGGAAACGAGCTTTCCCGTCGACTTGTTCGAGTCCGGAGGCGATGAAGACTCCGAGTGGGCTGTGTGCAAAACTTACACATGTGGTCTTTGGACTCTGTTCCACAGCATGACGGTGCGAGACACAAGAGCTGCAGACTCAGAGGGATCTTGGAAACCCAGCGATACTATGGCGGCAATTCGTCTGTATGTGAAGTTCTTCTTTGGCTGCGAGGACTGCCGGCAGCATTTCATGGAGGCGAACCCAGAGAGTATAGTTAAGGAGCTGGCAGCCAGCGACACAAATGGACCTCATGCCGTAGTAATGTGGTCTTGGAAGATGCACAACAAAGTCAACAAGCGACTCCAGAGAGATCAATGGCCAGCTACGTCCGACTGCTCCAGCTGCTACATCGATATCGGCGGCCCCGTGTCGATCGGGATGTCGCTAATTCACGAAGACGGAATGGTTTCCTACCTCGCAAGTGTCTACGGCCACGAAGACAAGACCCTCTTTGACGAGATTGGTCTCACATCCACATACGAGGGATTTAGCGCCATAACCGCAGGCGCACTCCTTTTCGCGTTGGTTGGCGTGGTCTTGAAAACCCAAAGACATCGCTTTGGCCCTCAAAAGAAAGCGCCCACCTAGCTTAGCCTAGATGCACGTCCAGTTGATAATTGAGTTTTTGTGACAACGAATGTTACAGTATGCACAACAAGTCACCACTTCAACTTCAAAAGTAGTCTGATTAAGTGTCTATAAAGTTGAATAAAGTAACGTGAAGTAACGTAAAAGTAACGAAATTCATGCTTGTCATTTTCTGATTTTCCAATAATGGAGCGTATACCGCTCCGTCAACCCGACACCTCGCGCTACGGCAGCGTCGCTGAGGTCTCCCGCCCCCTGTAACGTACCCTATCGTAACCCCAGTCATTAAACCTCCTGCTACTGTGAATTTCTGCCCTCAGACTGCCGCCGCAAGCGCCAAACGGCGTCCGACGCCAACGTTTTCCACATTTTCGGCGATGCGCGTGACATTGAGCGTATCAGTCGGTCAGTAACCTTTAAAGTAGTACAATATTGCTGTTTGACTTGTGATTTTCTGACTGGTTCTGTGATATTCACGATAGGAACCTGGACAATGGTAACCTGGGAGCTGCTATCGACGCCTTCATGGCGCTCGTGTTCTGTGGTCTTTGCGGGCACGTACATCGCCAACACGTACATCCCTCTCAACAGTGTGAGTTTTCTCTTTCCATTTTTTAAACTTGTTTATGTTTTTTTATGAATTAGGAATGTTGTTTGTAAATTGTAGATGCCGCACTCGATCTGGGTGATTGAGGTGATTTGTGCCTCGTTGTTCACTGTTGACTTCGCCTTCCGAGGCGTGTATCTCGCCGCCAACCGACGTCGGGAGTATCTGCTGTCACTGACGACGCTGGCCTATCTTGTGAATATTCTGCCCGTGCTTCCTGCTTCTTTCTTCACACGCTACCAGTAAGTAGAATCCTTTTTAGTATGATTGCAGTAGTGTTCGTGACGCTTGCTTGTTGTTGTTGTGTACAGCACATTTTGGTACGGCGAGTCGTGGTGGCGCTTTGTCTACCCCGCCCGTTTTGCCATGTGCTATCTCACGGGCAGGGCGGTGCTGAGTCGATGCCACGCGTACTTGACCCCGGTGCGTCAGTTCGCGTTCCTATGCTACCTGCAAATTGCGTGCATTCTGCTTGGTGCTGCTGGAGTCATCCAGGTCGCCGAGACGATGGACGGCACGCTCTCTGTGAAGAACCTGGGCGAGTGGACATTCTTCAACTCATTCTTCAACTCTGTAATGACATTTGTGACGATCGATAAGCCTCCATCGGAGAACGCACTCTCGAAGGTGTTCGTGGGCGTACTCGTCTGCATTTTCATCCTGGTTATCCCATACCAGATTTCGAACGTGATGGATCTGAGCAACTCCGTTTCAGCGTACGAGCAAGCCAGCTACAAGCCGTCATCCAACAACCGCCACGTCGTTCTCTGCGGAGACCTCACTGCAACTCGTATCAGCCACTTTTTCCACGAGATTTTCCACAATGACCATGATTTTGTTGGCGTTCACGTTGTTGTGCTCAGTGAAGACCCGCCAGCGACGTCGCTCCAGGCGCTGCTCCTGGACCCGTTCTTTGCGAAGCGCGTGTGGTTCATCCAGGGGTCTCTACTTGAAATTGATGACGCGAAGCGTGCTGCTTGTGACTCTGCCGATGCCATCTTCATGCTAACGGACCGCGTGGGAGATGAAGAGTTATCTGTCAGTGACCATCGCACACTAATGCGTGTACTCGCGGCTAAACGTCAAGCCCCCAAAGCGCACATTTTTGCACAAGTGCACCGGTCCGTCCACTCCCAGCTCATTCGCGACATGGGCGTTCAGAATGTGCTCTGCCTGTCAGAGGTAGCGTTGTCCCTGCTTGGACAAAACTGCATTTGCCCCGGCTTCTCGACATTCATGTACAGTCTTACGTCGACCTCGAGTTTTGATGATGACAACGATGAAGGTCTCGGAAGTGATGCCAAGCGTACGAACCGATCTAAGGCGATAGATAACGGTGAGGGCTCGTGGGTTGACAGATATCTGCTCGGAGCAAGCCATGAGGTTTATGTGGTGGAGCTACCACCGGCGTCTGTCGTTGCCTGCAAGACTTTTTCTGAGTTAGCATCTCTCGCTTACTCTCACTGCAATGGAATTATCGTATTCGCTGTCGCTGATGGTCCTAGAGGCAAAGTGATCCTGAACCCGGGTGACACATACACGTGCGTTGGTGGCGAGACAGCCTATGTGATTGCACAGACTCAAGCCGATGCCAGTGCGCTGACAGAAATGTCCCCAAATGCCTCGATGCCGCTTGCTTGGCGAGAGATGCAAGTTTCATCCCCTTCATCTCTCGTGCGCAGCGAAAGCAGTAAAAGTGACGGTCGTGACTCAGGAGCTCCTCTTAAACGGCACCAAGCACGGTTTGAACGCTGGCAAATTGACACCCCGGAGCCCGAGAAGGAAACGGAAGGCGAAGAAAAGAGTGAGAAAGTCCCCGCTAAAAATCCTCGAAGTCTGTTGAGGATGCTGTTGTCGATGACGTGCGTGATCTTGGATTGGCGGTAGCTCCTATCGTGGTCTGTGTTACCACGGAATCTACGTTTGCCAACGACCTGGAACATCTTATCAGGCCCTTACGCGTTCGTGCCTTAAAGCAGTACCACCCAGTTGTGATTTTGACGGCGAAGCTTCCGGACGACGACGCCTATGATGGTTTCAGTCACTACCCTGACGTGCACTTCGTGGTTGGCGATCCGTACCGTCACAAGATGCTGACTCGTGCAGGTGTCATGGAAGCGTATCGCATTTTGATCTTAGGTACTTCCAGTGCGAAGTCAGATAACGACTCGGAGCTGATCCAGGATGCGGTACGTTGCCTCTCGGTTGATGCATTTCACCAATGTTTTTGTTGCTCAGTGATGCTGACGAGGCTGCTGTGTGTTTACGTAGGAATCTGTTGCCCTGCACAAGTTTATCACGAGTTTCATTGGGGTGAAGAAAGCCCCGTGTGTTATCACGGAGGTGGGAAACCGTGCCAGTGTCCACTTCATGGCCCAGAACCTGCTTGCCAATGGCTGGTTCCCCGGCTCCGACGGCGAGAACGAGCTGACAATGTTCTCGTCCTCGGAGACATTCTCGCGTAACTTCTTCCTGTCGCCGGCATTTACGTCTGGCCTAACTTACAGCACGTCGTTGTGCGACAGCTTGCTTATCAACCAGTTTTTCAATGGCCGAATCAAGAACATCCTCGGAGAATTCATGTTCACATCCCGTGCCAGTGGCGCGTGGGCTGCTTTGCGTGGTGATACGTCGAAGCCAGAGCTCCAAGGCAGCTCCCTGTTCGCGGTCGAGGTGCCGCTGGACTTTGTGGGTCGCTCGTTTGAGTATGTCCTCCATTATTTGCTGTCGTCGGATGACATTCTGGTTCTCGGGCTTTATCGCTGCCATCCCTACATGGACGAGTCTAAGGCTCGAGTTGAAGTGCCTGAAAGCGAACGCAGCGTCCCGTTTGGCTATGTGTACGTGAACCCGCAGCCGTTCGAAGTCATCACGGGTGACGATCTGCTGTATGTGCTATCGGACAAACAGCCGTGCTGGGTGTTAGGTTGAACAACACAAGAAGTATCGTTCTAACGTTACTTGGAAGTGCTTGGAGCGAAGGATCGAAATCGCGATTCAATGTGTGTTTACCAAATGAATGAATGATCAAAATGTTAAACTCTCACAGACTACATGTAGTTCACTAAACAACCGCAGCAACAACAGCAGCTACAAATGCAGACACGACAAACTGCAAACCAAGCGAAGCAGCAGACGACGTAGTCGTTGCAGACGAGCTCGAGTCGACAGTAGATCCTGCAGTCTGCTGGGATGTGCCGGCGCCACTAGCACTACCGGTAGCACTGGCACTGGCAGTGCCGCTGCTAACGCTCCCAGCTCCAGCTCCAGCTCCGCTACCTACGCCAAAGAGCACAAACAACACTGTCAAGACAAATTTGCGAGCTCAATCAAACCCAAGCGTACCTGAAGTTGCATTCTCCCATTCGCCTGTCACGTCGACCGGCTTACTCACAGCGGAGCCTGCAGCAGTATATCCATCCGAGATAGTTTGTCTGGGGAAGCTTATCTCATCTTCTTTCTTCCACATCGCACTCGAGGGTTCATGAGTAGCATCTGAAGCGGCAGACCCCCATTGCCACTCTAACGCACTTTTCGTCGCAGTCAAATAGCCATAACCATACTTGGGGATCAACGTCTTCCATGTAAATCCTTGGATGTTGAGCTCAGCCTCCTCACGAATGTACTCGTTGTTGCCCGGACTGCCACTGATGATAATCGGAGGAATGTTGTAGCCGTTGAAAGTCGACGCCTCGAACATCAAATACGTGTGCTCATGCCCCGCCAGGTACAAGTCCACTTGGTACCTGCTCATCAACGGCACGATTTCCTTGGCAAATCGATTTCCAGTCGCGCTCAAGCCTTTCGGCGTCTTGAAAGGAGGTCGGTGACCGCAAATCACGACGTAAGGCGTCACGGAGCGCTTCACTCGGCTCAAATCGTACTCGAGCCATTTCGCCTGCGCAGTCCCAGCCGCTGTCCTGGCTGCTTCATCAACTTTCCACGTAACCCCATCGTTCTGCAACGCCGCATAGGCTTCATCTCCGTACACTTCCGTGTTGATGAACACGAAATGAACGAGCCCCGATGAAAAACTGTAAAATTCATTCGACGATGAACCACTTGCAGCTCCCGCACCAATGGTGATCCCTCGAAACCGCCGATAGTAGTTCTGAACAGCAAAATCAGGAGACAATGCGTACTGGTACTCGTGCTGTAGCAACAAAAACGACATCAATTAGCAATCTTACCACGAAAAGTCAGCTATTTGTTCTTACGTTTCCGACGGTCGTCATCATTGGCACCTGCGACGTGATCGACTCGAGCTCCTCCATGTAGTTTTGTCCGTTTGACCCCGTGAGTTCGTACGACAAGTCTCCAATATTTAACACGCCGTTATAAGCATCGACCGACAAAGCACTCTTTAGTGCTGGTAGAGACACTGCCGCTGCATGACCCTGTACGGGTGCACCCACGTCACCGAAAACTGCCCACGTGATCTCTCCGTCCGGGACTGTAAAGTTCATCGTCTCACTGGCAGAAGACTTGGACAACGCATCAAAGCCCAGTGAACTGGTGGTTTGCTGCTCTTCGAGTGCGTAGAAGACTGTGGCGCCTGGCTTCAGATTAGCCAACAATGCCGACCAACAGGCCACGGTCTCACCTGCTGACTCGGTGACTAGTCCTGCACTTTTGCCATCAATTGTCGAGCTGAGGTCGTCTGCAGACGTGCCGAAGAGCAATCGTGAGGAATTGACAGTCGAGGTTGAGACCCAGTCCAGCATATACATGTACTGCACTTTCCCATCGTCCTGCTTCCCCACGAGACTCAAATGGAATTGAGAGGAAGCCGAAATGGCCGGCAGCGTTGCAACTGCAGTGAAGACGGCGATGCAAGTGCTGAGCTTCATTCGTGGTGCTCAAATTCCTCCAACGGTTTTCGAGTCTGGTGCTAAAGTGCAACTGGCCAATTCACCGGATGTGCGAACAGAGAGCGCGTAGTCTATGCGCCTGTAGTGCTGGGCGCGGCGCAGCATACGGATGAATATACCCGGTATACTACATGAATGCCTACCGAGCTGGTTCATCTTATCGCGCTTGAAGAACCCTGGCATTGCCAGCGGTACAGTCCATGGATATGGTAGATGGCGAGTATTAGCTTAGCAACCGCCACAACGAAATCGATCACAGATTGAAATTGTTGTCCAAGTGGCACGAAAGCAAAAGCGTGTTCATTCTCAGCATTTGTCTGGAGGCTGCATGACCCACAGCGACACTCATTTGGTTGCCAGACAGCGGAATATTGCCCCAGCATGCGACTAACCCGGAAACGCATTGACAACAACCCTGGCAAATGTTCCATCATACTACGCAGTACTACCGGCTGAGCTCTCTGCGATTCTAGCGGCAGCAATCACTGCCAACGCATGGACATTACGGCGTCAGCGCCAGCGAGTTCGTCTTCCTCGGCGTAGCAGGACCACGTTCTTCGTAGTTGGTCGTGCTGCTCATATCATCAATAGCTATACGATACCAGTACTGTTGTGCGCGTCGCGGTCGAACTCATCGCAGTACCGGTACGTTGCACGTTGCAAGTTGCAAGTCTTTATTGACAAGCGGACAGACAATCCCAGCATCTTACGACGTGGATCAACACTTGCATCTTCATCTTCACCCGACCGCTTCCGTTCACGAGCACAAAGTTTTGTCAGTTTGACGACGCCACGCTCTTGCCAGGCACGACCGAAGAGATGCTGGCATCGCAACATCCAACGCGAGCCAACATCAAGTCTCGTGGTGACGACATTGTGCGGCCACGCGGCATCTTACGGCAGGGCATGCGGAGCCCCTTTTTGCGTCCGGCTAGCCGCTGAGGTTCCACCAATCAGCGTGCAGCTAGCGTCAGATATCGAGTCTCACAGTCCAGTCCGACCTTATCTCGGCAGTTTACACCTGGAAACACACTGATTGGCGGACCGAATACAAAAGTAATATAAGTTATAGCAGTCCGGCAGTTACGCGGCACCCGTCCGCTCGACACATCCAGCATTTCGAGTTTGGTCGCCGCCCCCAGAGACAACGAACGACCAAGAGACACTTGTATCAACTGAGTACCATGGCCCCCAAGAAGATCGAAGACGGCATCTCGGAGAATGAGGTGCGCACGCTGCTCATCGGCAAGGACGGCAACCTCACGCGCGACTTCGAGGCCGTGCTCACTCGACTCTTCATCTCGTTCCTCGAGAAGCCCACGGACAAGAGTCTGACGCTCGACAAGCTGCGCGAGTTCAGCAAGATCTGCAACGACGGCAAACCCTTCTCGGACGAGGAGATCAAGGAGATCCAGACGTACTTCCAGTGCGACGAGAACAAGGGGCTGACGCTCAAGGGCTTCAAGGACATGTACCACACGCAGTCGAGCGCCGAGCCCATGGAGACCTGGCGGGACATGAAGAAGCTCAGGTGAGTCTGCAATTGCACCCTTGGCAATTAGTGGCAGCTCGATACTGACGCTGTTTGATTGGTTTTGTAGCTTCGACAAGGAGCTCATTGAGAAGCGCGATGCTGCGCTGCGCTGCCGCGTGTGCAAGGGACCGTCCACCCTTGTGTGCTCGCGCTGCAAGACGGTGCGATACTGCGGCGCCGACTGCCAGAAGCAGGACTGGAAGGCCGCCCACAAGCAGAAGTGCAAGCCGTCTACGGTCTAAGCGCGTCCGACCGAGGCTGAACCCTCATAGCAACAGATGTCATACTGAGGAGAGTGATACAAAAGAAGGTGGCGGCGGCAGCCTAGGCGACTCGAAGGAGAGAGATCCCGGCTGCGCGCGCTTCGTTAGGATAGAAGCCGTTCGCGTTAGTGTAAGATCGAAACAACAAGAAACAAGAGCGAAATTGAAGTGATAAGCGAGAGGGTTGGGCGGTCTGCAACATGACAGGCCATCGGACGTGACGTTTGAAGAAGATGGCTACATTTGCTACCCGTTCGTTCAGTCCACCTGACGCGATCGTCTCCACGAGAGACTTGGCTGTCGATTCTACATGTAGCAGCGTCCAGTCCAGCCGCTCGCACGACACGACAGACTCGACGTGGGTAAATGATTCAACCAGCAAGGCAATCCAACGATTCCAGTCACGTAATACCAGGAAAAAGCAATTGTAATTAAGCCTACAAACGGTTGCCCACCTCGCCACGCACTCTGGGCGATAAATGTATTGACGTCCAAAGTCTCCGCTAATTAACCTTAAGTCAAGTTGCTACCGTTACAGTTGCGCGAGTCAGTTCCGCAGTTTCAAGCGGCGCCGTGTTTCATTGGCCGAAACTCCTTGTCACAATCACAAGAAGCGGAGGGAGAGCAGAGGCCAGTAGTGACCGCTTCCAGGCGTCTCCATGGACGAGGACAAGCGCGTGTTCCCGCTGTCGGCGCGCTCCAACGGGGCCTACGCGGGTCTCAACCTGTCGTCCCGCTCTCGACCCGCCAGCAGCAGCAGTAGCCGCTTCCCAGCCACGGAGCGTTCGCGCCAACTAAACCTGAGCCAGGTGTCGACGCTCACGGGCTTCGACGAGCTGAGCCGCGTGAGTCGCTACTCGTCCGTGTCTTCAGCTTCAACATCGTCCTCTGCGTCCTCCATAGCCGACCGCTGGGCGCCGCAACACGCGTCCAACTCGTGCAATTTGTGTCGAGAGAAGTTCTCGCTGTTGCGTCGTTCGCATCGCTGCCGACGATGCGGCTACTTGTTCTGTGCCAAGTGCTCCAGGTACAAGGCGGCATTGACAGGCCACACGCACAAGTCGCGGCTGTGCGAGACGTGCTTCCCCAAGGTTTTATCCGGCAGCAGACCCCCATGAATGCCTTCGTGCACGCCAAAGCCTGGGTGCCGCGCGGCGTGTTCACGCACATGCTGAGCTACTTGAACCACGTGGACCTGTGTCTGGCCTCAATGACGTGCAGGTTCTGGTACAAGCGCGCGCTGCTGGACATCACGTGGCGCCCGCTCTACATCAAGGAGTTCGGCGACGACGAGAGCAGTCCGCAGCGCGAGTCGCTCGTGGCTTTTCAGCGAGACGTGCACGGCATCGGCTTTGAGAACTTGTCGTGGTACAACAAGTTCGCCATCCGCTGGTCGGCGCGAAAAGCCGCCGAGAAGAAGAAGAGCTTCCTCGTCATGTCCAGTCTTCTAGCCTCGCTCAAGCTCAGCAAGTACGCGGCGCTCTTTGAAGCAGAGGAGATCGATATTGAATCCCTGTGTTTGATGAACGCTGGCCATTTACGCGACCTGGGCATCCCGTTCGGCCCGCGCATGAAGCTGCTGAACGCCGCTGCGTGTCTGGCTGATTTTAATGAGGATGACGATGATGAACGACCGTCGATGGAGTCCAAGCCGATCACACCTGTGGCCCGCTTCAAGCAGAAACGCGCCGAGATGAAGCACTTCCGCGCCGGACTCGTTCGCCGCGTACAGCAGTCAGCCGTTCGAATTGCCATCCTGACCAACGAGGGAGAGCTGTGCAACGTTGGATCCGGCATTATCATCCACGAAGATGGATTGGTCGCCACGGCACGGCATTGCCTGCAGGGTGAGCAGTTCGACTGTATCTACAGCGACGAGTACATGATCCTGGTCGCGCCCACAGAATCCACATCGCTACCACCATTATGGAAGTATCATGCGCGTGTGATCCCGGAGTGCTGTAACGAGGAATTGGACTATGCGCTGCTGCGCTTGGATTGCGAAGTGATTTCGGACCCGCCTAGTGGATTGTACATTGGCGACGTGACGGATCGCATCATCGCGCGCAACTGGACGGTGACAAAGCTCGAAGGCACGTCTCGAGACACGATCGGAAAGCTCCCGGCCGTGCGCATTGGAAATTCAAACAACGTGGAGCCAGGTGACGAGATGTGGATGTTCGGCTACCCTAGCAGCGGCCACAACACCATCACCGTGCATC
This sequence comes from Phytophthora hibernalis, assembly GCA_012656075.1. Taxonomy (NCBI): domain Eukaryota; phylum Oomycota; class Peronosporomycetes; order Peronosporales; family Peronosporaceae; genus Phytophthora; species Phytophthora hibernalis. Next base: position 55,648 of record JAAKBF010000154.1, on the reverse strand, counting down.
ATGCAATTTGTTCCGGAACAGACTCACAAGTCTACGATGGCGAAGAAGTCGACAAGGCGATGCTCCGAACTGCAGCGCAGTTGGACAACGGCTTCAGCGGTGGCGCTGCCGTGGACAAGAAGGGCCAGCTCGTGGGACTGATCTCCTTCAGTGTGCTGCGCCAGGACCGCGTGCGCGCCATCAACATGGTCAAGGGAGCCATCGAGTGTGCCAAGCGCGAGTATAACTTTTCATGAGGCGCGCAGTCACAGCGGTGAGCATGGCTCTGTGCATCAAACATGGCCATGTCACCCTCCAGTAGGAATGATTCGAAAGCGAAGACTGGTGTCGGACGCAGCCCAGAAAGACGTCGAAGCGAAGCACGCGGAGCAAACAACCCGTGCTTGCGTAGTTGTCGCAGAGCGTGAGTAGTGTCGTAGTATTCAAGGTGGACGGTGGTGATTTTTTTAATGAAATAAGGTGAAGCTAGCCTCGCTAGCAATAAAGTATCAACGAGTTACAGGTAGTTCACCAAATCAACCTCAACAGGAACAAGTTGCCTTTTAAAGCGTGTCACTCTCTTGGAATACTGACATTTCGACCAAAAGTGGGTGTCTTTGCGGTACCGGTATTGGCCACCCCATTTGCCAAAAAGCGTCCAGGTCGACGTCAGGAAGGCTCGTCGTGTGCAGGCCACAGACAGCGGAAGGGCAGGGCGTTGGTCAGTGTATAAAGACCGGTACAATATGGAGGAGAAGGGCTCGGAACCCGTGGGCGTGACGCTGTACCCGGCGGACTACGAGGCCGTGGAGATGGTGACGGACCAGGGCAAGGAGATCCTCCAACAGTAAAAGACCGCCGTTAATTCCTACAAAATTGCATTAATCAATAGTGAAAATCTAACGTCTTATTATGAATTTCTACTATTATCAGGGAATTCACCGAGGCGCAGCTGTTCCTGCATTCGATCCAGGAGTTGGAGCGTGTCCGGATCGAACGCAAGAAGAAAAAGCAGAAGACGGAGACACAGGAAGAACTTACAGGTGAAGAGGCCAATGGAGTCAAGTTGGAGCAGCAGGATGAGCTCATGGAGGTTGCTGAAGCTGTGGAGAAGTTGGAGGAGCCGGAGCAGGACGTGGAGGAGGAGGAAGAAGTCATCGACCCTAGGATCCACTATCGCCCCATGGTGGCGGAGCTACAGGCAGCAGTTGCAGAGCTGCACCAACTGATCAACTCGATCGATTTGATCCGTCAGCGCGACTTTCTCGAGGAAATGCGCTGCATTCGAGAAAATACAGCGCCTAAGAGGGAGGAGCTGGAGCATCTGGTAGAGTCCAAGAGTGCGCAGGTGAAGGAGAGCAGCTCCATCTTGCTGGATGGCGTTGAAGCGCTGGCCAAGACGGTGGAGAAGGAGAGCGTCTTTTTCCAAGGTATCACGCAAATGCTGCGCAAGTGGAAGATCTGTGCACCGATTCATGGAAACATCCCCAAGCCGTTCCGCGCCGGTGAACCTCTGGCGGTGGATTGTGGCTACGCCAGCGGTGAGTTTTGTGCGGAACATATTAGCTGAGTGCTTTGTCTGACCGTATTTTGTGTGCTCCAATAGCGGGGTCATTTTTCGTACCTCAGACCCGATCAATTGCTGATCTCGCTTATGCGGAGGTAAGTCGGGGCCACTCCCTGGAGGGCATCGTGGACACTATTCCTAATGCTGTGTCGTACTGTTGATAGCTGAGCCGCACGGAGAAGGGCCTTGTTCGCGCAAAGACCCCAGAAGATTTCTTGGCTCGTACGATCCAGGTAGGCAAAGTTTAGTGTCGCTCCACGTGGTAATCTCGTCGCTGACTTTAATTTTTGTACGGGTCTAGCTGAAACTAGAATCAAAGGACTCTGGAAAGGAAGGACACTATACCTTGCCGTCACCCTCTCTTATTCACATGTACGGCCGATTTCTGTATCATACAGATAATTGCTTGCCATGCTAAGAAGAATGCCTGAAGTACTAACCGATTTGATTTGTGTTTTGTTGGCCACACAGGACCAAGGCAGAGATGGATAAACTCGAGGATACGCCCGAAGATCTTAAAATCCTGGAGGAGCGCAACGTATCCGTTCTCAAGGCTGTGCAGTTCTCTGTCTTTTGCGAGGAGCTCTTCTACACGTTGATGAAGGAAGCGCTTCAAAACACATCAAAATGGACAGATACAGTGTACAATATCAGCAACTACGTTGTGAAGAAGCACGGCAAGGAAGAAAGTCCGGCCACAGACACAAACATTTCGGTCCTTCAGGTGCTGGATGACGAAATCCAGCTCCGGGTCAACGAGAGGTACCACTTGACAATCAAGCTCGTTGACGTGAAGAGCCTGTCTAAGAACAAAGACGCAGCGTCAGAGGAGAATAAAGTGACAGACGAAGTGCTGGTGGACGCGGCACAGGAAGCAGAGCCCACTGCGGATATCAAGATGGAAGAGCCCCAAGCACCGACTAGCAGCCCAGTTAAGCCTCGACGCGCAGCATCAATCTCGTATTCGACACCCGCAGACAGTGACGAAGCTTTCTTGACGCAGACCTGCCGGTATACTCTATTGTTGCTACAACAAGAAATCCGGACTCGTCACGGGCGAAAGGAGATTTCGCGAGCATTGCTGTACACAGGATCGGACGTATCGACTGCTTCAGGGGGTGGCTCGAACTCTACCAACTCTGGTGCAGGTGGTGCTGCCGGTATGGGCCCCGCGAGCGAGATGGATAAACACGATAACACACCGGGGACGCTGGCGACAGTGCTATCTGTCTTGGCGCATAATCTGCTGAAAAACGAAGTGACTTTGTACCTGGACGAGGTGTCTTCAGTGCTTGCATTCCAGAAGCTCCAAGTATCAGCATCAGGTCGCGTTCTGGACGACGGCTTGCTGCAGCCAATTTGTGACTCGGTGCGTGGTGTGTACGTTAGTCCGCGATGGAAAACGTGCGCGTACGACTCGACGCTGTCGGCGTTTGATCTTTGCATCGGTAAGAACTTTTCTACGGAGGTGCTGATCTCAGGAGCGCGGATTCTTCTTCAGACCGGGATCGCGTCGCAACGCGAAGTATCTGGCGTCGAAGGCCTGCGTGAATTTGTAGAGATGACGGTGTGCTCTCAGGTGGCGCTTGCTCTGCACCGCGACGCAGCGTCCTTTGGCCTCAAGCAAAGCTCTATGAATTTGGATCGCACGAGTGTCCGTCTTGTTGTCACCGGTGAGTGGGACGGCAGTTGCATCGGCGAAGGGCGTGTTTCCGATTCTCGTGCAGTGGGCTCGATCTTCTTAGAGCCATACTTTGCGACTGACGGCAGTTTGGAAATTAACTGCTTGTTGCAAGCGGTTGATGTTGGCAAGCTGAATCCTGTGCAAGCTACGCTGTGTCGATCGGCAACTGGAGAGGTCCATAAGGTGGAGTGGAAGCGGATACCTGGTTTGAGTGATGCGGGCAAGATGTTTTGGCTAATGCAAAAGACGGACGTGTTATCTGCCCCGTTCAAGGTGCCAACAAACGCAAAGGAGACGCAGCTATCTAACGGCAATTGAGTGCAGCCTGCGATAGCACTGTCGAAATGCGTTTGAAAGGGAGACACCAGCAGTAGAACGTAGAAAAACAAAGAAGCTTGGAAGCCTCCAGCGCAGGCACTTCACAATAGCAGCATTTCTTTTGATTTAGACCTCAGCATGTCATGTCATCAACGAACAATACACGAGAGTTCATGCGTCAACTTAGTTGCGAGCAGGACGCGGGGCCGCATCGGTACCGGACAGGCGCTTGAAGATCGCGTCCAGCTGATCCGCCACGAGTTCGTAGCCTCCGTTGCCCTGCAGCGCGCGGTGCACCTGCTCGTTGAGTCCGCCGGGGGTGGCAGCCTCGTCGGCCATCTCGCCAAAGCCCTCCGTCGACTCAGCACCGGCCGACGCCAGCGCGTGGAAGAAGGACCCAATGTAGTCACGAGACGCCTGGTCACCTACTCAGACAGATCACCACGTCAGTTTTTGACCAACCAACCAGCCTCCAGAGCCACGTACCGACGCCGTTGTTCACACACCACTTCTGCGTCGTGTCGCATGTGGCGTAGAAGAAGGAGATGAGCGCCGTAATACCCGTCTACACAACCAAAACAAAAAGATCAGCACTCCACCACAAACCCTCCACATCTCTCCATCCTACCAGCTTAGTGATCTCGGCTTCCTCCGCCACCATGACGGGCGTGCCGACCTGAGCGAACAGGTCACGAGCAAAGGCATTGTCCGGATAGGCCAGGATGGGTCCTGCGCGGTTGGCAGCAGCAGGCAGAGGCACAGAACGCACGACGCTCTCCTTGGGCAGCTGCACGAGCTGCAGCAGCTCGTCGTACGGGATAGTGGCCATCATGGACACCACCTTCTTTCCCTTGAACGAGAGCTTGGGCAGCTCCTCGCGCGCCACGTGAGGCAGCAGGCCGATGAACACCACGTCGCTCTGGTCCACGATCTCCTGGTTGGACGCGCCGATGCTCACGAGGCCCGGGAACTTGGCCACGAGCGCCTCCGCCTTGGCCTTGGTGCGCGCCGACACGTACGCGTGCTTGGGCTGCCAGCCGTTGGCGCCGCAGAAGCCGGAGAACACGGCCGAGCCGATCTTGCCCGTGCCCAGGAGGCCTAGTGTCGTGTCAGCGGAAGGAGCCATTATTGAAAGGAGGTAGGAAGATCACTTGAGCTCTTGGAGGAAGATTGGCGAATGACGTACATTTGAGGGCGATAAGGAGACCGGTATATCGGTGGATACCGGTGTTTTGGCGTGTTTGCGACATGTTAGCGTCCATCAAGTGGACAGTTTATGTTGCGAAGTGGCTACATTTTGCTTGCTGTATTCATTCTAACTACGCCTCGGCCCTCTCTTTTCGTACATACACTGCGCCAAGTTACTGCATACCTCTAGTACTTAAGTATGGGGGTCGCTGGGTTTTCGCTCGAGCTGCAAAGGTAACGAGCCGTCGGTGGAGCTGTTCAGGATCTCCAGCACCGCCTCGAAGCTTGGTCGCTTTTCGGGAGAACTGACCCAGCACAGCGTCATGAGTTTCTTGAATAGGGGCGGACAGTTCTCGGGAACTGTTGGCCGCAAGTTGTTGTTCAGCACGCCGAGTGCCGCCTGGATCTGCGTGAGGCCCTCGTACGGGCACTGCCGTGTGACCGTTTCCCAGACCACGACGCCGTACGAGAACACATCTGCCTTCTCCGTGTACTTTTCAGCGGCCAGTACCTCGGGCGCCATCCACTGCGTGGTTCCGCAGTTACCCGTCATCGTCTGGAAGTGCGCTCGAACACGCGCCAAACCGAAATCGGAGATCTTCAGCGAATATGCTGAGTCAATCAACAAGTTGGGGCTCTTCAAGTCACGATGTAAGATCGGCGGCTGGAATGAGTGCAGGTAGTTCATGCCAAGAGCTGTGTCACGTGCGAACCTACAGATGAGCACGAAAAACAGTGAGAAGAGAGAACAGCGGTAATATCCACTCAGCAGGGGCAAATCGACCGCCATCTTACCCGTACTGCTTGCCCATGTCAATGACGACGTCTTGACGAAGCACATTCCACAGCGATCCGCGTGGCAGGTACTCAATCACGAGGCAGCGTGTTGGCGGCTCCAAGCAAGCGCCCATCAGCAGGCAAATATTGGGGTGTCTAAGAGATAATCAGAAACAACCTAGTTAGTTCCCAACTCCGTAGTACTTGAAGTACAAGCTACACTGGACAACCAATTAGCCAAATAATGAACGTAAGCCGTACCTTAATATGCTCATGATCTGCACTTCGGCTTCGAATTCTTCGAGGATGTCCGCTGTCAGATACTGGCACACGAGAATTTTTACGGCCACTGCAGTCCCGCGCCATTTCGCACGGTGCACCGTTCCGAATGCACCCTGGCCGATCATCTCCTCAATTTGCAGCTCCTTGAAGTCCACGTGCAAACTGTCATTCTTTGCCTTCGACAACTTGGGCCTTCTCCTCCTTGAGTGGTCTCCACCTGCATTATCCCCAGTTCCCCCTCCTGCCCCACCAGGACCTGCAGCAGGACCTGCTTGCACTTCACCATTTCCAGCCGCTTCTCCTGCTTGAACCTCTTCGGTTGCAAACTCCGCTGCAAACTCAGCATCAATCTCGTCGACCAGAGCGTTCGCTGAAGTCTTCACATACATCGGCGAATGCAAGAACAGCGGAATACGTGCTTTTCGTGCGACTTCCAGCTGCATTTGCGCGGGCGGCGCAACATCCCGTACGAACTGACGCTCGATGCTCGTCTTCAGAGTCTTCGCATCAGGCGAGGCCTCCGTTAAATCAGGTGCTTCCAACAGCGCTCCTCCACGGTATTGCTCGCCAATACGCAGTGTGTTTCGTACGCGCTCCGGCGTGTCCGCAATCCGGAGCAAATGATCTTCCTGAAGATGGTTCTCCAGATCATAAAACCCATCGCCCTCAGCTTCAAACGACACACTCTCGAGCGAATCGTCCGCAGCCTCAGCATGTCTCGGTGGCGACAGGAAGCCCATTTCTTCATCATAATCATCGAACGTGATCCGGTGCTGATTGCGTCCTGAATCCTGCGGCTGTCTCTGCTGTCTGAATTGGTCGTAGTTGGCTCCTTCGTAGATCGTGGTGGGCAGTTGGTCCATGCCAAGTTCTCCACCGTCAGTAGTAGCCACTGCACCGCTCTTGACCTTGTTGCTTGGTGGAGCAGTTGATGTGGCAGTAGCGCTGTGCGTCCTGCGCCGCATCGGCTGCTTCTTGGGCAAGTAGGTGGCTCCTGTAGCTGCTCCAGGATCGACTCCTGCCGCCACAACAGCGGAGGAAGCCTGCTTGAATCCTGCGTACCCATGATGGGGTTGTGGTTGCTGTTGTGTGGCCTGTTGCTTCTGCTTGACCTGTTGACGTCCCTGACCTGCTCCTCGGATCTGCTGCTGACGTCCTGCGGGGACGCAGGATGCAGGAACGGCATGGTGTCGTCTCCGTCCACTGGACTGTTCTTGTGGTCTGACAGCTCTTCGTCACCCCACGGCTGCTCACGGATAAACTTGAGGTACATGGCGATGGCCAGCACCAGGAAACACAGCGAACCAGACAGCACGGGGTCCATGCCGAACATTCTGCGGGCTAAAGAGGCGGAGGCGTTACGCTGCGCAGCCAATAGGACGCGTCACCCGAAGACACTCCACTCTGCAGGACCGCAGTACGTGTCAGAGCGTCCTGTCCTGTCCTGCGGTGCTGCTCTCGCTCGCTACCTGCACCTGGCGAAGTGACACTATTTCTTCCCCCTAAATTTTAGGTTGGAAACATGAATTGGCAATGATTATTTGACCCGTCTGAGTGGGCACAGTAGCAGTAAGTTTTATAATATCATCTATACACATCCGGATAAAGTAATATTTTTTGATAAACGCGTTAATGCAATACTGATAACAGTGCACAGAGGGATGCGCCAGTCGGGGAAAATAATCACTCTCATGTCAATTTTATAACGGCTAGACAGATGGCTACACTTGGTGACATGGCTACATATGTTCGTCTACAGGCCATCGGCGCGAGCTCCTGGTAGTTCCAGCGACAGGATGTGATGCAGCGCGGCTTCGAAGGTGGCGAGGTAGTAGCCTGACTCGCTGCGTCTCTTTTCCGGGTCGCACAGGCGGTTCAGCAACACTTGCGTCAGGATCGGCGCCTCCAACTCGCTGTGGACGATCACATAAATAAAAATGGGCAGGAAGTCGTCTCCGCTGAGCACGTCCTCCTCCTGCTGCGTCTTGGCGTCACCCGCGGATGTCTCGCCTTCTGCTGCGCCTCCATCATCTTTCTGTTCTTGCTTACCAGCTTCGATCTCAGCGGGCGCTTCACTCTCGTCGCCGACGGTCATGCCACGCGACGATCTTCCAGAGCTGCTGCTCGCAGGCGACAGCATCCTGTTCATCGCCGGAGAAGAAGCCGACCAGATAGCAGCAGCCATTGGCGTGGAGTTGCGACGGCGGTGGTGCGGTGACTCACTCAGGTACATGGTGCGTTCGGCCTTGTACAACACGTGGATCTGATGCGCTGTGGCGACCAGCTTACGCATCTTGTCCAACGGAAGGAAAGCACCGTCAATCTCCTTGATCACATCCACCACAGAGCGCCAACTGCTCAACGAGATCTTGTCCATTGGGATGCCGAAGTAGCTCTGGGGCTTACCCTTCAATTGGAACACACGCTGACGGAATTGGCGCTCTTCGTGCTGCACATGCCGCCGCAGGTTTTGCGTCAGGTCATACATAAGCGGCACGCAGATGCGATCTTCCAGCTCATGTCGAATTGCATCTGACAGCATCTGCTGCAGTTTATCCTGGTTGCTTACTGCATCGGTTGTCATGAGGCTCACGAACGAGCTGTGGCGACCCAGTGCTGGGTTGCTGGCACTAGCAGCAAGAATCTGCTTCATCAAACGTTGAACGATGACCTCCATTTCTTCAAATCGATGCTCGAGCATGTACTCCTGCACACCGTCCAAAATATCGCCAATTTCATCCAGCACATTTTTCCCGGAATTGAAGCCGTTCTGCTTCATTTTAACGAGAAACTTTTGACACGCTTTTCCCTCGGGAGATGTCAGATCATTCACGGTGTGATACACAAACACTCGAAGCTCTCGCGAGATAGGCTGAGTGCGATTGCGCTCAAGAATACCCACGTGCGGAACATCCAAAAACTGCTGCAGCTGCTTGAGAGCGACACCATGCAAAAACGTCAGGGGTGACGGGGCTACAAGCGCTGCCGTAGTACGCAAAAAGTTCTCCAGCACTGGTGCACGATCGTAAGCAAGCTGGTTTGGAGAGTTTCGGCCGTGTCCACGGCGTGTTGGGAAAACACATTCATTAACTTGCCCAGATAAACGGCTCAACTATACAAACAGAGAACCAGTTAGCATGAATAGGACGCGAATTTCAACGATGCACAATAACGTACTTTGCGGTGAAGCTTGTGGAGCTCTCGGAAGCGCTTCCGCGTAAACCATACGACACCACTTTCCACATCGACAACACGAACAATATACTCCTGCAAAAATAACATAACACGATCGTTAGCTCACTGGTCATCGTGACGACTGAGATTGGGGAGGATATTGATGACGACGTACCATGTGACTACTATTCCGCGCTGGTTTGCTCTCTTCACGAAAGATACGAATGCAAAGTGCATGGCGAATTCCTGACAAGGCACGGGTGTCAGCTCACATCAGTCTACACTTAAACTGTAAATGGATGAGCTTACCTTTTGCCTTCAGGATAAGGAGGTGCCACTCGTGATCAGAAATCATGCCATTCATGTTCATCGTCATATCCATCAACTGATTCAAGCACATCGCAGCAAGCCGTTAGTTAGCAAAAACACCACGAGCATTCAGACAATCTTTGAGCATAAGCATCAAGTCACAGAACACGCACCATTTTCGTCGGCTGGATCCTTGACAAAATCATGGATCGCAGATAATCGAGCTCCTGGCTCGAGATGACGCCGCTGCGGTAGATTTCACTCGCCTTCGACAGTAGTTCAAACACGAGATGCGGCTCCCGGTGTCGAATGCGCTTCTCCGCCTCTGACAGGTCGAGTTTGCTCTTCTTGATCACGTCAATGTGCGCGATGTCAAAGATGCTTGAGCGCTCGTTGCGCAGCTCCGCGGGTAGGAACTTCTGGTTCATCGAGTCGGCCACGATCTTCTGGTTCGCGCGCATCGCTGCGTCGTCCAGCACCGGAGTGACCACTTCATCCGTCGAGGCCGTATCATCGTCAAACTCCTTCCCATACAGCGTGCCGTCGTCCTCCGCCAGCGTGCTATTGGATCTGTCCGAGCGCATCTCCTCCGCTGCATCCGAGCTCGAGACAACATCACTTTTATCCTCCATCTCCTCCTTCTCACTCTCATCACACTCCTCCTCCTGCGCATATTTCACCTCATCAGGCAGCTACAAAATAAAAACCCTCAAATGAGTCTCTCATCCCCTCACAACCTCAAGTCACCCAACTCACCCTCAAAAGTCGTCAGGCAGTGGGTTTTTCACGGGCCAACAGGTGCTGGTACGACCCGGGTCGGGTCCTTGCTCCGTCTCGGCCTCTTCAGCCTGCTCCATCTCCAGCACAGCCGTGATTGTGTCCTCCATGATGAACCCGTTGGCCTCCAGCACAACCTGCAGCGTCTCCGACTCCCACTTGGGGAAAATGGAGTGCAGGATCTCCACGCCTCGAGCCACTGCCGCCGGGTTAGGCGTCGGCGGGGGCGACTGACGGTCGTAGGGCTCTTCTTCTTGGAGAAAATGGCTTCCAGGAGGCTCTTGCGACCGTCGTCGCCTCCTTTCTTGAGCTTCAGCAGGCCGCCGCGGTCTCTACGACGCCGAGGCGGCGGTGTACCCGCGTCCTCATTGCGGGACGCCATAGACATCGACTAATGATCCGAAAACTACAACGTACTACGATAATACCGGTAATACCGGTACAACCGTCCTGCAGGACGGTACATTTCCACCACCTACCCCTATGTTGAAAACTGGTAGTACCGATTTCAACCGCACGAACTCAGTGCATTCCTCTTCCCGCAGGACGTCCTGGCGTCATGTTCCTGCAGTGGATCTCCAAGTGCGACCTGGTGCCGCAGTCTGCGGACACGTACGTCCTGAAGGTATGTCCCTTCTCCTTCTACCTATCACCCCTTATCCTGACGCTTCGTCCTGATGGGACAGAAATTCTCGGACAAATGTCAACGTGGTTTGTGCTCCATGGTCGTGGGCTACCTCACAGAGGACGACGTGGACACAATCAGTGTTCTACCTAGTGGACACCATATTCGATGGTCTATGGAGGTCCTGGGCCACTCGTTCGCTCTGCCTATGGAGGACTCGGACGTGATATCTGGCTCATTGGCTATATACCAACGTTGGCTTGGAGTGGACGCTGAGGCACTTGAGGGCAAGGACAAGAGACCGGCCTGTATGCAGAAGGTGGAGCAGACCTTTATTCAGGACATGTTGGGCCAGATGACGCTGCTCTTTGAAGAGCGCTCGAGCAGCGGTGTCCCTAGTGGGAGCGTCGAGGGCAACATGGCTACACATGTGGCATTGTGTACCAAGTAGGGTTTTGCTTTCTTGTTTGTGTTTTGTGTTTTGAGGCTGACTAGTTTTTGTAATTTGTGATTTAGGGTGTTGGAGACGTTTGATGCCCTGGTGAAGCACCGAGGCGCGCAGCTTTCGAATTCGACGTGGGATCGACTGATTCGACTGATTTTGGGAGCTGCGGATGGACTGCTGCACAATTTACGCAATCAATTGGGCAACCAGTTGTGTGGACAGCTTGTGAGGATTCTGTTTGAAGTTTATGTGAGGTCGCTGCCGCAGTGCGGACCTCGTGGAGAGCTGTGGAGTTTGCTGCAAAAGTTTTGCCGACGCTGGATCCACCGCGCACTGGTTATTGAGCAGTGGAATGCAGTCACGCTGGGACTTTCACGCAGCCTCATGCGTCAGCTTCACGACCGGGACGCTTCGAAAGAGGTCGAGATCATTTGGGCGGACAACCGACAGCCGTCCAAGTTCGAGCTAGAGAGCCCGATGCTTGCTTACGCTTGGTACCGTCTGCTCCGCGTGATCGGCCACCCTTCCGCGATTTTCGACCCGGATGTGTACCTTGCTGCAGTGAAGGGAGTGAGTCGACTGGCTGACGAATTTGCACGGATTCAGAAAGTGCCCCGGGTTCAGTGGGAGCACGTGTTGGGTGCTCTTAACCAAACGCCGAACCGCAACAGCCCCATGTTCCAAGGAGTACAGAATGGTGATGCCGATGGAGCTGACGAGCTGTCCACAACAACCCATCCGACGGCTACGGAGCAGCCTCGAGCTCCGCCTGATGTCAACACAATTCTGAGACTGCTGGGTCCTTGGCTGTTTGACGCTTGCTTAACCCGCAAGCCGCGCTTTGCTGCAGGACGCAGTGAAGCGTTGCGCTGCCTAGGAAAACTCTTTTGTCATTACTCAAATGGCCGCTCCAAACGCGTTAACTGGGCTTACAGTGTTCGCAGTCTGATGGCTCTTCAGAACGCGCTGCTCGACGATGATGAACGGATTGCAGCGTCGGCTGTGTACAACTGGTCAAACGTATTCAGTTTGTATGGAAACCACACTCTACGCGGCGCTGGTGTCGTTGCAGGCCCGTTCCACAAGGCTATCGAGCGTGTATTCCGTGCCGCGGAACGTAAGGACGCACCGTCAGCTTCAGCTTTAAAGGCAGATGGTCGACGTGGAGGAGACTCATTCTTTGTTCAGGATGACCAACATATTGGCGGGATCCCTATCGTGCTGCTCCGACGTGCAAGTATCGAGGCCTGCAGTTCGCTCCTCACTATCCACGCCCACGTTCCGCGCAATCTGATTAAAGAGGCCGAGAAGGAGATCGTGGCGCCTGCAATGGCTGACATTCCTGGGTTGTATTCGACCTTGCCGAAGTACACCAGCTCGAACGTTGTGGCCCTCCTGATGACAGCGATAAAGACCGAAACGGACCCCACGAACCAGCAGATGATGATGTGGATCATGACGGTGGCCATCCAGCAGGAGGCCGCTTTCTGGACAAATGGTTTGGCATCCAGTCGCAATTCGCAGGTACCTTTCACAATTTTGCTGATTTGCTCCATCATTGGCAAGTCCCAAAAGTACAAGCCGCCGGTGATGTTCACCGCATTTGAGTGCCTGCGTCACTTGTCGCTGGTATGCGAGGAAGTGTTTTCCATCACGCAAATTCTGTCGTTCACCTGGTGAACGCGTGCTGCGACTTCATCAGTAACAGTGCACCGATTCTTCGTTCGAGAACGGCGCCGTTTTATCTGGACAGTCTGATGGCGGCGGCATATAATTGCATTATCGAGTGGATAGTTGCTGCGCCTCTGCTACTGAGCAAGCAACAGGTTATTGCGAAGATTATCACGACCATCGTGGATGGCAACGAGCGATTCCAGTCGTTATCACCCAATGCCACTAACATGGCGGTGCGCGAGGCTGCTCAGAAATTGGTGAACATGCTGATGAAGCATCATGTATCGCACACAAGCAACGCTGGTTCCATCGACACACATTCATCAGGACTAACTGAAAAGGTATGTTGAAGTGATGGCTGGTGGGGTGGTATTGGGGCTCAAGATACTAATGCTTTCTTTGTTTAGTCTGTGCTTTCACAGTATTGCGATCTTACGGATTCCACCGACATCTATCGTCACTGCCGCTTCTTCTCGGTGAACAAGAACTCTATTCTGACAGTAATCGAGAAACCTGCAAATGCGGCACAATCAGGTGAAGCAATCCTAATCATGCGGGACTCTACAGGGCGTTATGTCTGGCGCTCCAAGCCTCGACACCGCGACGGACCCCGACCGAAGAGTATTGCGGATTTCGAAAACTTCTCTGAAGATTCTGCTACTCAAGTTCGGAGAGACAGTGACTTCGACTCCGATGCAAACACCCATGAAGACAGCGATGATGAAGACGACTGCGAAAGTGAGGAAGAGTCTGGCATGGAGGACCCGCTGCTCGCTGCTATCCGTGACACCCACGCTAAGACTCCAATGACGAGCTGGCGTTCTGCAGCTCCTGGTGTGGACACAGATGCTGACACACGGAAGATTTTGTCAGGTGAAGGCAATACAGGAATGAGTACGATCGAACGTAAAGCGCAGGCTGGTCGCGATGACGCTCGGGGTACTCAAGACGCGGTGTTCATGAGTTTGCTGGTGTCACAAAGCAGTGAGGATATGCTTGCATCAGAGCCGAAGGGTGCTGAGCGTGGCATGAAATGCTTCAAACCGACACCTCCAGAGAAGGACCCCGCACTCCAGACTTGGGAAGTATCTCGCCGCATGATGAGCGAATTGGGCTTCCTGTCAGTGCGCAATTGGGGCTCTGTATTCGCGATGGATGCAGCTGTCACTACGGACTTCCTTCGTGACCTGGAGAAACTGGACAAACTTCCAGAGCGCGAGACGTTTGATATTTCTGTCGCATATGCATTCACTGGTACTTCTCGCGGCGGCTACGACCAGATTCATTTGGCTACGTCTACCGATGTGCGCGCTGGCTACGTCGATCTTTCAAAGGACTACCAGCTCTTCCTTTCGTCGATCGGTGAACAAGTCGGTGGTGACGACCACGCACACTCGGGCTTTGACACTAATCTCGTGAACGGTCGGATGCTACACTACTCGCACTACAGCCACGAAGCGTGCATCTACGTGCCTACGATGCTTGTTGGCGGAGAGGAAGACAGCGACAGCGACAGTGACAGTGACAGTGATGCCGAGGATACCGAAGGGGCGAATGCTAGAACATTGTTCCAGCACGCTAACGTCCTCATCGTTTGGAACGAATGCCAGCAGACGTACCGTCCGGGAAGTGTGTTGTGGGACGCCGCATTTAAGCTCCCCATGCCTACTTCGGGTGTCGTGCTGATTATTGACCCGTTGGGTAGTGATCTCTACTGCGTGCACGTGAGTCACGAGTCGTCGCCGTTGTTCAACCAACGAGATGTGATTGCAAACGAGGAGGATGCCTACGTGGATGAAGCCGACGTGTACACTAGCCGTGTGCTGGGTCCGTTGCTTGATGGCATGGTGGTCAACGGAGCTTGGCTCGCCCCCTTGGTGCGCCAAACGGCCATCAACGCCGCTATTCTTTCACGGTCCTTCCATCGCTACCAACATGATATTGGCGCGGTTTCGACTTCACCTGTGGGTGCTGAGGCCAACCGCAGCAAGGTGATTTCGTCGTTCGTTGAAAAGCACATGCGTCCGAAGCTTCCTGGCGAATTCTACGGCGACTTGTTTGCGGATCTGACCAGCGAGGTTTAAATGCGCGCTTTCGTTGAGAAGGAGTGGCGTCAAATGTGTGAGCAGTCCAGTTTTACTCGTTTTGTTTTTGCTTTACCTTGTTTTTAGATGCTGCTTTTGCTGGGTGAATGGCTTATCTTGCTCATTCTTGTCTTGCGGTTGAAGGAAGAGCTATGTTTAGGCAAAACTCCTCCAAGCACGGCAGGAGAGCTCAAGTTTCCTGCGCTGGTTGATCACAAAGTGATTGTGCTGCCAGGCAGATTGAACTGCTCCCTTTGGCTAGGCTTTTGGCGCGCGTAGGAATCAGCACAAGTGGCAAGAATGAGGGCGGCGGGGCGAAGCTCATTTTCGTTTGTGTCAAGATCTTCCTCGAAAAAACTTGAAAAGAGGAAGGGACGAAGACGGCCGGCGATGACGACGTGCAAATTGACAAACCGTTGAGCGATGCCGGTACCGAGATAAATGATGCTGCTTGCGATGTCGACCCTAGTGAACGGAAGATGGAAGGGTTTCTGGTGTTTCGTAAGCGAGTGCGTCGACGACGCTATTGTATTTTGCAGGGTCGAACGATGCTTGTATTCAAGAACAAACCGAATGCTGCGTCGCCTGGTATTCCATACAAGCAGATCACTGTGGTTGGTGTCAAGGATGCCATGGAACTTGAAACGAGCGTTCGGGTGGCGCTTCTTGGCAATGGCGCGCCTGGCAGCTTTGACAACACGCTAGTAATTAGCTCACAGAAGGCGAAGCTTGTCGTCGCAGAAGCCGATACCCACATCGAGAAGGAGCGCTGGCTGCATGCGATGTCCACACTTTATCTGACCAGCGGAGACAATGAGAAGGCATTTTTCCAGTCAATACTTTCGGCTGACGGCTTCAATGCACACGTGGCTGTGACTTTGTTACACAAGCACCGAACCAACACAGTGGCAACCGAACTGGTGCTCGATCGTTTGGCCGCTTACGCAGAGCAGAATGTCGATGACGTGGAGTTTACATCCAGCAGATTGTCCACTTGACTGTCAACACCGAGTCAGCCGCGACTGATAAGCTGGTGAATTTACTGCTCTCGATATGTCGAGCAAAAGCCTATGTGGAACACCTGGGGAATTGCATCCACTTGGCCTTGCAGATCTTTTGGCTGCTGGAAGCCAAGATAGCTGACAATGATCCGAAGACGTACAATTTGTGTGCCAAGCTGCTCATGTCCATCGAAGCTAAGGTCGTCAACCAACAGTTCGAGCTGCCTAGTACACAGACTGCAGATGATGTCACCCGACGACTCATGGATATCCCTCAAATGAAAGAGAAGCTAGAGCAAATGTCCGTTCAAAACCAAAAGAATGTCGCCGAAAAGGAAGAATTGCCACGCCCAGCGGAAAGTCTTATGCCCAGTCGGATCGAAATGGAAACCGGAGTCACCTCCAGTTCAGAAACTTGTTCGCAGCAGTCCGCGCTACTCCTTCAGTGGATGGAGAAGGAGCGCCAGAAGCGGTACAAGTATTTCCACCACCAGCGTGACTTCGTTAAAGAGCTCTCCGACATCTCAGAACGAATGCGTGCGGTTGAACCACCGCAGAACCGGAAGAAACTCCTCCCTGGCGAACTAGAGACTTTGATGATCCCCGATATGGCTTACGTGCCTCTCGGTCGAGTCTCCGACCCTTTCTGCCGCATCACTCGCGTGCTCACGGAGGAAGGAACAGTGTTTTCAACGCACAGCCGTGCACCCTGTCTGCTGTGCTTCGAGGTAATCGAGGACCAAGTCAATTCTGCAGGCCATCGTAGACTCTCCACGGAGCTAAATGGACCGCTCGGATTTCTTCGTGGATCTTCAGCTGACTTATCTCTTGCAACTCAAGAAGCTGAAGTTTCCAGCCTCATCAAAAAGTTTGCGATCAACGGACAGCTCATATGCGTCGAAAACCCATCGGTTCCTGATGAGGATGAAGATGACGACGTCGAAGCTGGCGACGACGATAGTGACAATCACAGACCCAGAGAACCCCTGCTCTCGCTCTCCAAGACATCGAACGTGCTTTCAGCTCTCCGCCCTTAACGCCTCGGTCGGCGGACAGCACCGACGGCTCGATGGACTCGATGTCTGAGCTGAGCGGGTCGAGCTCACAGCAGCTAAACCTCATCCGGGGATACTCAAAGACAGCTTATGAAGTGGGTCTATCCAAGTTGCTGAGTGCAAGCGAAGTGTTCGGAGAGGGTTGGCAAGCGAAGAAAGAGCGCATTCGAGCCTCATCGCCTCACGGGCACTTGCCTGGGTGGAACGTCATTTCACTGGTGCGTACTTGCTGGTCTTCTGCTTGTCTTGTTCATTTGAGCTGACCTTTTTGCTGTTTGTGAGCAGATTTCCAAGAGCAATGACGATATACGTCAGGAGGTTTTCGCAATGCAGCTCATCACAACGTTCCAGACTATCTTCCGTGACTGCGGGCTGCCGTTGTGGTTGCGTCCGTATCGCATTGTCTCCACGGGTCGTACAAGCGGGCTCCTCGAGACAATCACAGACGCGCAATCTCTGGATGGTCTGAAGAAGACGACCGGTTACGCCGGTCTGCGCGCACATTTCGAGAGCACTTATGGTGCTGGAGATGCCTTGAAAAAGGCCCAACGAAACTTCTTGCACAGCCTTGCGGCCTACTCGGTCGTATGCTACTTGCTTCAGATCAAAGACCGGCACAACGGAAATATTCTGCTCGACACGGAAGGCCACCTCGTGCACATCGACTTCGGCTTCATGCTTGGCATCGCGCCAGGAGGCAACTGGAGCTTCGAAACAGCACCGTTCAAGCTTACGAAGGAGATGGTCGCGGTGCTAGGCGGTGTATCGTCCCCACTGTTCGGCGAGTTTGTGCAGCTGGTGACGTTGGGGTTGATAGCAGCTCAGCGCCAAGCCGAGAAAGTCGTGGCACTCGTCGAAATCATGATGCACAACTCCACCTTCCCGTGCTTTCAAGGGCGTGATGTGCCTCGAGATCTGCAAAAGCTTCGAAGCCGCTTCCACCTTCACCACTCCACAGAGAAGACCGTCAAAGCTGTAGTAAAGATGATTCGCACGAGCTACAAGAACAAGTGGACAAAGCGCTACGACCAGTTCCAAAAGATCACGAACGGCATCGTTCCATAGGACCCATGCACATCTGCCTCACCATTAATCACTTCATTTGCGTCTTCAAAATTTGATGGCTGATGCTTGCCTCGAGTGCTTGGCTTCTGGGAAAAGTGTAACCCATATTGATCACGACCGCATCCTTTTAGCTGGGTTGGCGTTCTCCGTGTTAGGATCGTAATCGAATTGGGAGAGGCTAAGGTCCTCCATATTGTACTGAGCGTTCGGTCGAGCTTGGGCCGTTGCAGTCTGCTCTGATTTGACGATAGTTGGCGGGTAATTGGAAGTCATCATGCGCGGCGGCGGCGGAGCATTTGATGAAGCCCAAACCTGCCGCTGTGGGCGGAACGGGCTTGTTGAAGAAGAGCTCGACACAGTTCCAGCTGTGGCGAGTCCATTTGTCGCACTTGTAGCGTTACTGGTGGCTGGACTTTGCATTGTCGAGCTACGAGAGGTGGTCACATTAGCCCCGAATTCTTCTGAGCTGGCTGTTGCTGCATGGCCACAGTACTGGATGGTGGGTTGCGCGAGACTAGAGGTGGCTTATATTGCTGCTGCTGTTGGTGCTGTTGCTGAGATTGGTGTTGTTGCTGACCGGGATGCAGTGGTACCTGTGGGCGTTGCTGTTGCATCTGCTGTACAGGTTGCTTTAGTGGTGCTTGCTTCATAGGTTGTGCTGCAGGAGGCATTTGCTGCCGTGGTTGATTTTGAACTTGCTGTTGAGGCTGAACCTGATTCTGTAGTTGTGGAGCTGTTCCAATAGGAGCAGCAGGCGGTCTATTCATCACTGTCGGTCCTTGAACTGGCTGCTGTCCCGGGAGAATTACATTCGGCGCCGCCGCCAATGAAGCCATGGGTTTGTTCGAGTTCACGTCCTTGATATGCTCCTTGTCGTAGCACGAGTTGCCCAGATACTCTCCAAAGAGCCTGAGCGCCCTCTTCCTGGCGTCCGAGATGCTGGCCTTCTTGGCCTGCTCCAGAGCCGCACACAAGTCCCTCTGGCCGTCGGAGGAGCCAAAGCCCACATCCTCGTGACTCGTACCGTCCTTCAACTCAATGCGCACCAAAGAGCTGAAGGCGATGCTCCAGCGATCACCCTTCTTCTCCTTCTGCCCATGTCATAACCTTGTCAGTTCTTTTTCGCCTATAGTGGGGCGCGCATCCTCACGTACAAGTTCCTCTTTGCACTCGACGATGTGACATGACCAGCCATTGAACCCAAACGCGCGATTGGCCAATTCGATGGCCTTGCAGCTTTCGATGTACGTGAGTTTGCGCCCACCCGGGCCGGGTCGACGGGTCAGGTTCTCCTTGCCCAGCTTCTGGCGCAGGAACACGTTCACGCTCTGCTGCTCGGGCGACGCGAAGGCCACACGCCCGAAGCTGCGCGTGGAGCCTCCACTTAGTAGCGCGCTCGCCACCTGCTGCGCTACGAGCGCCGCCACCGTCTGCTGCAGGTCGTCCGCGGGTTCCGGGTCGGGTTTCAACTCGGGCTCGCTCAGTCTGCGCTTCATCGTCTTGACTTGGAATGGCTAATGCCAACTGCAACAAATTCAAACGAAGAGTACCGCTGGCAGGGTACAGTTATGTGCGCCACAGTACTTTAGTGATATAGCCGGTACTGCTTGACACACGTGGCATTTGCAAAGCTTTTCGACCAATGAAACATCTCGATCTGGATATACATCGCTATGATTGGGTGAAACATGAATTGCCGGTCTTTCATTGGCTGAAAAAGAGAACTCGCGATCCGGCAACGCCGCGTGGCCTGCATTTGTGTCATTCCCCCGTTTTCCCCTAGCACACAGTACTCCCGTACCTATTCGCTATGTCGGACGTCAACACGCTCGTGTTCCTGCCCCTGAAGGAGTTCTTCAAGAACAGCCTCCACCTCGTCAAGAAGTGCAACAAGCCCGACCGGAAAGGTGCGCCCACCCTCCATCCCCACCCTTCAACCTCTCAAACTGACCTTTATGTTGCCTTTTACAGAGTTCGCGCGTATCGCTGGCGCTACGTCCGTGGGCTTCCTCATGATGGGCTTCATCGGCTTCTTCGTGAAGCTCGTGCACATCCCCATCAACAACATCCTCGTGGGCGGCAGCGCCTGGGCATGCGGCTGTCAGTTGCCGTCGACGCGGCAAGGCGTTATCATATGTCACCCAAAGTGACGTCCGAGGCGTTATATTATGCCACCCAAAGTGACGTCCACGGCGTTATGATGTGTCTCGTCGATAATTCAATAGACAGTAGCTTTTTGATATTTGTACAACAGTCGGTTATATTTCCAGTATCTTACCATGGACGACAAGGGGCAAGCGACGCCCGAGCAAGAAGAACGCGCTGCGAGGCTCGAGAACCAGCGACTGCAGCTTTTAAACGGCAACCCACTCACTGCCAGAGGCTTCGCAGCACACCAGAAGCTCTGCCAGTGTCCAAGTGTCGATGTACGCAGCAAAATGCGCTTTTTCGGACTGTTTTCTGACTTTTCGTTGATTTTAGAGCTTTTTGGGGCTGGAGACCGAGCTTTTCTCAGTCGAAGCTCAAGAAATGAACGGCTGCCTATTGCACACACAAGTGGAGGGTTGTTACCATTGCAACGAGCTGTCGAGTTGGGTGATTTGAAGTCGCTGGAAGCTGCTTTGGCTACGGAAGACTCGAATCAGTCGCTGGCGAGAAAGTGCAATGCCTTTGGAGAGACGCTACTGCACACGGCTGTACTCCACGGACAACTCGGGGCGGTGCAATTGCTGCTGCAGTATGGTGCCTCGCCGCTCGTGAAGCTTCCGGACAATTTGAACTTGCCACGGGCTCAGTCGACGCTGGAGAGTACAGCACCTCGAACAGCCAACTTCCGTTATAGCCTCATGCTGGATGCTGCAGAAGCCACGCCACTGCATTATGCGTGTGCTGCTGGACAACTGGACATCTTGAAGCTGTTGTTGACGTGTGCTTCACCGTTGAACGACGTACCGAAGCGGTGGCGACCGGGCAGTTTGCTACTGTGGGCCATCACGAGTGCTCAGCCCAGTGTAGTGGAGTTTCTGGTGCTGCAGAGTCGTCTGGAAGCCGACTGCTTTGATGAGGACGGGAACAATTCAGTGGCCATTGCTGCTCTTGTGCTCGCAACGCCAGATTCACCCGAGCGACTTGCAACGCTGAAGATGATTCTTCAGTTGTTACTGCGCCGTGATCTCGAGGATGGAGGGGTCGACGTGAACCACAAGAACATGCACGGCCTCACGGCTTTCGATGTGGCGGAGGCACCTGCGTCGAAGCAAGTTCTAGCACAGCTAGGAGCCAGCACTGCGCGCGTTGTGCCGGTGGAGAGGGTGCTCCGGTGGGATCGGGATCGATTCCGGGACGAGATTGAGTACTTGCCACCCCTGGACGTCGCCGCGTTATCCTCCGAGAACAGACAAGCAACCAGGACAATTAATTCAGTTCTTCGTCGATAAGAACAACCGCTTGGGTGAGGACAGTCTCGGCTTTCGCTTCTTCTTGGTCTTCTTGTGCGTCTGCTGTCCAGCTGCAAGCTTTTGGAGCCTCTTGGTCTCCTGTTGAGCAACAAAGTCGTCCAAACGCTTGACGATGTCCATATTTTCAGCGATGCGAGCAAACATCATTGGAGTGAAGCCGTAGCAGTCTTCTACATCGCTGCGAGCATGCCGTTCGACGAGCAGATACTCTACGAGGTCCGGGTAACCTTTCAAGCAAGCTAAGTGTAGTGGTGTCCAGCCCATGGCATCTTGGCGATTCACGTCAGCACCAGATATTTCGACGAGCTGAGCGACGATCTCCAGATATCCACGCACGGAAGCCCAGTGCAATGGTGTGAAGCCTTCACGGTCTGCCAGCTCAACGTCGGCCCCAGCTTTGAGTAGGCGTCGAAACAGGGCTTTGTTGCCCATGATGATAGCGTTGTGGACTGGTGCCAGCAGTGAAACATCATCTTGCTGGTTCACATCCGCGTCACGATCGATCAGAAGACGAGCAATGGGCTCGTGTTGCTGCTGGATGGCAATGTTGAGCGCCAACTGCCCTGTCTCGGGGTCACGCATGTTCACGTCAGCTCGCTGCAGCAAGTGCATATGAACTTGAAGGATATCTCCATCCCAAACAGCCTCGGGCAGCGAGCTTATAACGCAAGGTAGCCACAAGAAATGCCGACGAAGGATCATGCGGGTCAGCGATTGACAATTCCATCGCGTGCGAACGCGGAGCTGATACCCTGGTCGTGACTTCAACGTCAGACGCTCTCGGATATTGGCCACTGCTTCTTGCCGTCGCTCGAAGTCTTCCTGCACGTAACCCAAGTGTACCAGATCGATACGCGGTCCTTCAGCCCAAGCATGACCAATCTGCTTTTGCTGAGTAATTCGTACTCCGGCCCCATTGTCAACAGGTCGTTGAGGCTTCGGACGACTTGGCGGAATCACGTAGGATGCAGCACCACCTGCCAACACTTTGATCGAGCGGGTAGGAGGCTTTCGCGTCTGCTTTCTCTTCCTGGAATTGGTTTGGTTATCTTTTTCTTCATCATTTTCAGTAGCTTCATCGTCACCTTCGTCCTCCTCTTCTTCTTCATCACCATCGTCGTCTTCAACATCTTCCAGAGCTTCATCACTTGGTGCATCTAGATCCTCTGGACTACCCGAAGTCATCACCACGACCACTAGCCGATCTACAACTAAGTTGTCTTGTTTGTGGTGTCCAAGAAAAAAATAGTTTGATGGTACGTTTCAAGGTTTTCAGCGGAAAAAGATTATTTCCGAGCAAATGGCGGATGGTTCGCAAGCAAACGGGCTCAGAGGTGGTTTTCCGAGCAAACTAAGTAAGCCAAGCAAATTTTGCAGATAACCGAGGGTGATATTCAAGCATTAGAGTAAGCCAAGCACATTTCTCTTATTCACGAAAGTTGGGTAGTTTTTGGCTCTTGTGACTTGATTTGTTTGAAGGAAATTGCAAAATGCAAAGTATATTAGTGGATAAAGGTGGTCCCTAGTTCGCAGCACCCTTGATGCCTACTACGTCTAGCCTCCTTTCAACCCGTTACCACCAAGAAACACGCATGGAGATAAACGTGCGACCGGCTGGACCACCACCTCAGTTTCCATCTACTGCACAACAGTTCCACCTGTGGAGTGTGTGTAGTTGATCATTTGGCGAGTGCCTCCATGTCGACTGTCTTCGGCTACTTTCGTTCAAATTCAACGATCCAAAAGTACCTTCCGCTCCTGTTCACCCAAGACTTCACAACCCCGGGCAAATTTTGTACCTCGCCTTCACTCTCAAATTCTTGAACGACAGTCCAGTTCAGAAAACGTGATGGAGACCTTGTCAATACCGAAACTAAGTTCTCCACTGTGTAGAAACGAAGAGGTAAAGTACCTGCTGTTTGCGGTGTCGACCAGGTGGACGACGTGCTTAAATTGTCGGTAGGGACATCCTATAAAAAACAATGATTCCCAAAGTTTAATTAACTGTACTGTACAGTCTGTACACAGCTGTGTTTTGTAAAATAAAATCACTAAAAATAAAAACACTGCTTGAAAAGCCACCTAGTCTCACTAAGTTCGCACCACTTGCTTGCGAACCATCGATTTGCTTGAAAAGCCGCCACGAAATGGACTTGCTTGAAAATAAACCTTCAGTTGCTTGAAAATAAACCTTCAGTTGCTTGAAAATAAGTTTTCAGGCATTGAAAACGGCGCTTCCTGGACAATTAGTTCGGCATCCATGCTTAGGCCTTAGAAAGTCGGCGCATTTTGCTACGGGTCATGCAGTTCCGGGCGGTGGCGCAGGATGAAAGTGACACGAAAAGCTTTGAACTGCATCGAGGTGTTCCATTCCAAGGCAACGCCACTGAGCAATGGACCGATAACAATGACGCCGAGCGATCTACAGGGGATGAAGTTAATTGGCACATTCGACCAGGAGAGTTGCAATCAGTTCGCCAGTTGCAGCATTTCAAGGCTCATCAACAGGTCAAGATGCAACGCGAAGCTAACCAAGGCCATGTCAAAGAGGTAAGCCCAACGAGGAAAACTGTTATCGACACTTGTCCAGCGAAGAAACTCCGAACGACATTGGACTTGGCACCAGAGCCTATCAACTACTTAAAGTTGCGTCGAACGGAGCAGAGCATGCGGGCCTCAATTCGCAATCGAGGTGCCATTGCTAGTGTGATCGCACAAGAAATTATCGCTCCAGTTGCAGCTTCACCTCTTCGAGCTGCTGTTGTGCCACATCAAGAATTTCGGATGCCATGTCCGATCCCACCAAAACTAGTAGTACCTGAGCTTTTACTGAAGATGGAGGAACAACCTAAAGGACGAATCGATTGCGCCCCACTCGATGCAAACATTCAATCTCTCGCTCGAGAGCAGCATAAGATGCGACTTGAAGCTTTCCAAGAAGACACGAAAGTTCATGCCCTACTTGCAGATATCCGTGCCTCGAGTTTGGCGAGTTTGTACAAGTTTACACCACTGTTCAAGCTATATGCTCATCAACGACTGCGATCGCGCTGGAAAATCTGGCTTGGATACGTGGCTTGGCACGCAGAAGAACAGCGACGTCTTGAAACACTTGCTCCATTCGCGATTCACATCCAACGCGTGTTTCGTTTTCGTAGTCAACGGTGGAATCGACGACGCCGAAACTTGAATGCGCTTTATGCACAATGGGAAGCTAGTCGCACGATTCAAAGTTGCGTACGCAAGTGGTTGCGCCGACGAGAACATGTACTCCAGCTGACGGTGATGCATGCAGCTAAACTCCAAGCAGCTTGGCGAGGTCGATCAACTCGTAAACAAGTCAAGCGTGAGCTTCAAACCCAGTTGAGGATGCTACTTGCCTCAATTTCTCCAACTGGAAACCTGCATCGCCTACACGAAATTGCACGTGGGGATCGAATTCTTGCCGCAAAGCTTAACGCCATGTTGATTCTTGTCACAGAGACTCATGTAGCTGTCGAGGTGACTCGAGGTCAGCAGAGAGCACCAAAATCCGCAGCAATTGCAGCACGCAACGCAGCACGTCCTGTTGAAGCGACACGTCGACAACTTTTTCATGCCGTCCATGAACTGCGTCAACTTGTAGCAAAACGTGAACGAGAATTGCAAGCAGCAAAGGAGCGATTCCTGGAAGCGAAACGAGTTCGTCGTGATCAGAAGCGCGAAGATCATGAAGCAGTCACGAAGAAAGAACTTGCAAAAACAACCGAGAGGCTTTCAGAGGCTCGTGAACGTGAAATGATGCACCGCGCAGACCTCGAGACTCGTGAATTTATGCGTGCATTGCGGACACTAGAGGAGGACATGCGACTGCGTCAAAAGCTAAAGCGTCAACGTCGCGAGCAGGAAGAGAACGCACTCATGCTAGTGGAAGAGTATCAAATGCGCTACGTAATAGCTGAGTCTCAACGTCGCGAGCTCGAAGCTCGAGACCGGTTGATAGAGTTGTCAAGGCGCGAAAATTTCCTGCAGGAGCAAGCGCAACAACAACTAAGAGAGGTGAAAGAAATCATACGTGCTGATGTTGAGAAGAAAAACGAACTGGAGCGTCAGCGTTTGCTAGCGCACGAAGAAGAAAAAATACGTTGGGCGAGTTTGTCTAAGGCAGAGAAGGCAGATGCACAAGAGCGCTTCTGGCGACGTGAAAGAGAGGAAGACGAAATGCGATGGCGAATTGAAGCTGAACAAGACGCCGAGATAGCAAAGCTACGTGTGGTTGAACGACAAAAGGAAGCTTTGAGACGACAAAAGCATGAGGACATGACTCGAGAACAGTTTGAGAGAGAGTTGATGGAATATGCGGACAAAAGTAGTCGTCGATGGCATTTTGCTCAGAAGAAGAGTGCGGCAGCTGAGCAGTGGGAAGCTAAGCGCGAGAAAGAACGAACAAAGTACTCTCTGGACCCGCTGGAGTTTGCCAAGCTGGAGGCACAGAAAGCTTTGGAGGAACGCCAACGTCGTGAAAATAATTGGATGCGTGACGAGGACGCGCTAAGTAGAGCTGTCGAAGAAAAGCAGCGCAAGGAGCAGTACTTCAAGCTTTGCAGAGAGCGGAGACGGCTTCGAGACATTGAGCGGCGTCGTGAGAGTCTTGAAACTTCGCAAATGCAAACTGAAGACGATCGCGAACAAGAGAACCGGAGGATGCTGCATCAAGCTGAAGAGTACAAACGAACACTTCAGCAGATGCAGCAGATGGCTGATCAAGTTGCAAACAAACAAAAGGACCGATTGCAAGAGGCGAGGAATCGCAAACTGATGTACGATGAAGAAAATCGTCAGCGTCGCCTTCATCAAGCTGAACTGCAGCTGGATCGTATCCTTGAGAAGCACGAACGAGAAAGCATGCAAGAGGAAGACCGCAGAGCACAGAGTCTTGATATAAGTGAAGCTCGCATGCAAGACAAACGTATTCGTGAAAAGCGTAACCTGCGTATGATGCGGGAAGATGTCGTCACCATGGAGCGTCAGGACTGGGAGGATGAGGGTACTCGTCTGGAAAAGTTGTTATGGTCTCCACAAGAAGCTGCAGCATTACGCCACCTGGTCATTGACTACCCAATATTTTTGAAAGTGAACGTCGAAGTTTTCATGGAGCTTGCTGAGAGTTTCAAGGGCCCACCACCTTTGGATTTGGACTACGAAGCTGTCGCAGCTCATTTACCAAACGAACACAACCTCACCGAAGACAAGGTGCCACCGAAAAAGGAAGCCACGGAAGTTCTTCTATCACGAGTTTTACGAGGAAGATCCAATCATGGCACGAATCTACAGCCGAAGGAATCCCAAACCTGAGCCACCAAAGAATGGGCCTGGAAGTACGAACAAAGTTACTCGGGATCGGTGGAAACGTGTCGCTGCGCATTTCCTTGGACGCTCATGGGGGTCCGAGGCTTCTCGAAAAGGGTTTGAGCTCATGCACAACAGGCAATATGAGGCTGCTTGTAGGTGTCTTCTGGAAGCCGTTCACAGCATGCAGTATTCTCGATTCGATGATAATTCATCATCTTCGTCGTACTTGGATGTTCCACCCGCGTTGCTTCGACAGCTCGGACGGTGTTTTCTCAAGCAGTATGAGGTCTGCGCGCAGTGGGAATATCTCAACAAGTCGCTGTTCTTCTTCCAGCAGGCAAGCACACATCTCGTATTTCTCAGTAGTCCGTCGTTCTTGCAAGAAATTGCTTTCGCCCTCGAGCTCAATGGGGACTATCGGCATGCAGCAGAAATACTCGGAGGTATCATCATGTGCTTTCCTCGGTATACTAGACTGACGGAGGTGATCTTCCGCGCTGGTATTGTGATGTTTTCACTGAAGATGTTCCGCCAAAGTCGGGAATACGTGCTGCATACTATGGATGGCGCACCTTTCGGCTGGGAGCCATCTGACATCGTCTTTCTTGCTGCTCGAATAATGGAGTTGGAGGGTAAGCCCAGTCGAAGACTTTGTGCTGTTGCATATGAAGACGCACACCGCAAAAACTTGAAAGGATCCTTGCATCACGGGTACAGTACATGGCAAGACTGGATAAAAGTTCCACAGACGTGGCGCGAAGTTGGAGACCGGTACTTTGAGCGACATGAGTTTGTGCTCGCAAAAGATGCTTACCTCGTGATGAGAAAACGCCAGACACACAAGCCATCAGAATTGACGTCCAAACGTCGAGCTGTTGTTGCTGCACTTCGGCGACAGCAAACCAAAAGCGAAATTCCTGTCTCTATGTTCGATGATGCGGACTGGATGCGGCTGAGCTGCACGTTTGCGATGCTGAATGACCGGTCGACAACTACCACTGCTATGAGCAACTGGCTTGCAGCGGGTGGTGGATACCGAGCACGGATATTGGAGCGATTTTATCGGTGGCCACTCGTGCGATGGAAGATATTGACAGGAATGTCCGTACCGAGGAATGTGACGCGATGGATAGAAGATAAGCGAAGAGCTAAGGCCGAAGATGACACTCGGGGTCGATCGGAACGCGAGGCAAAACGGCAGGTACGAGAGCGAAGAGATCGTTCACAGCTCACTACACATGCATGGGGGCAACAAGATGAGCGAACGCTAGATGCTATCGATCAAACCGCGGAAAACGGTACTTTTATGCCGTGCTTTGCCTGGGAAGCTCTGGATATTTATGAGTAGAGTGGGTGCAGGCATAGTGAAAACAACATTCGAAAATTGTGCTGTCATCCTGGAGTCAATTGTTTTTTGGTAGGCGTTCTCTTTTGGAATGAAGTACTCTATGGAGCCTGTACTGCATTTACAGCGGATTTGACCCCTTTTGGAGTTTTTCTCGGTTTGCGGATTGGTCGATCCGCCGTCTCTAAAAATCATAGGCAACCCGGGGCGCAGGTCGATAACAAAGCTTAAACCATAATTAATTTTGAAACAAAGGAGATACCTGGTAACGAAGCTACATGCAATTTATTAATCATTCTTAAAGTCATCGCATGCAGCACCGCGAGTTGTACACAGTGCTTCCTAAAAATATATACTGCCATAATATGCGGCGCATAATTGATTTCTCTGAGCAAGATGATACCCTACAATAATTGATTGTTCAACCTGTTACTTAACGAATTTTACCCAATCACGAGTACGAAAAAGTGGATTTTGACCAATGAAATCATCCATTAAAATTGCAATAATTGATGTTGCAATAAGTGAGGGGCTTCCATAGTATTTTAGGAAGCACTGGTTGTTCATGTACAGTGGGCTTGAAAATTGCCGAATAAACCGAACAAACGTGCTTCCACTGACCCCCTTAACCCCTTGGTTCCCGAAAAAGGCCGCTGAACACGTAAGCGAATGTCGTATCTTACGACGTAGTCATGTATATAGGAATTCGTATGTGGCAAAGGTACCACATGCGGATAGGTGTATAAACTTTCAACAGGTTTCTCGATCAATGTCGTAAGATATACACCGTTCCTATTCCAAGAAGAGCGTCCATGTCGTAACTTACCCCCGTCCGACACTCGGCAGGAAAAGAAAAAAAGCCAACGTGTTACAATGCAAGGTCAGTGAGTTCAGTCATTTCAGAAAACAAGGGGAAGAAGGTACGTTCATTCAAGCAATCGTGCATAACGCCATAGCGACAGCTAACAGTCATCATGTGCTACGCAACCTACTCAGCGATGTCTCCCTCACTGTCGCTCTCACTTTCATCATCAGCGTCTTCAGCGCGAAGCTGGAGCTCACGGCGCGTCTTTTTCTGCACAGCAGCCTTCTGGCCAGGTCGCCGCAAGACCACACGCTTCCCGAGCGTAGGCGGGATCAACTCGCCGGCGTCAAAATCGTCATGCCAAATCTCGAAACAGGTTTTCGCCACGCCCTTGTATTCACGGCGTATCTTGTTGCAGAGCCAGCACTTGGCATCGTCGCCCGAGCAGCGCTCGCAGAAGTAGGTCGTGGCGAACACTTCTTCGCTTTGCTTGTCCGCAGCAGTGCGCAGACCTTACACGAGCGCTGCCTGCGCTTCTGCATACCGCTCACGATCACCCAATCTTCCGACTGCTCGGGCGCGTGCGCGTGTCGAGCTCGTGCTCGCTTGCGCTTTTGGCTTCCGATGGTCGGGGTGGCGACAACTCCGGCGAAGTCTTGGGGTTTGAGTTGGAGGAGCTGGTTCTGGAGAAGGCTGAACCACTCCCCACGCTTCATGGGCTGTGTCCCAGCCATCCTAGTTGCTTCTTTATGCGATAGGTAGGCATTTACCAGCGCCATGTCTACCAGTCCGAGGAACAAGCTCTTATAGTACTTCTCGAACTTGGTCGAGGTCTGGAGAGTATCTTTGCAGGCGGAGTTGATCGTGCACATCAACTCCGCCCATCCAGCGCTGGTAGTCCGTAACTGCGCTCGGGAACGGCACGGTGATCGTCCCGACCTACTTGACCTTTCGCCCAATGTTCGCCTCCGTCATCACGGAGCCCGTGCACAAGTAGTGAACGGGCTTACGGTCCCACCACTGGAAGGCGACCATGTTAGGAACGGCGACCGACCGGGAGAACTTGAACGTGCCACGCGGGATGCTGGCTGGTCGGCTAGCGCGATTCGCCTTCACGTTGGCATCATACCCGAGCCTGTTGGTCTTGATTGTTCCGATGACGTATATGCCCATGCCGAGCAACTCGATCGCGAGGAGGACGGATGAGTAGAAGCGATCCACGACTACCGCGTGCAACGGATGGCGCTCGTTCGACTCAAGCACAACCTTGAGATTATGAACGACTGCGGCGACGCCTGACTTGTTGTCAATTGGTGCATCTCCACCATCACCTGCGTTGCGCTTGCCAACATATAGTTCAAAACTAGTCAGGCACGACATAGCGCGTTAGGATGAGACCTCAAAGTCGTAACTTACGACATAATCTCCGAGCGAAAAGACACCCCACCTGTGGCAGTACGACGTTCTCGAGTCGCACGTCATTAACATCTTTGACACGTAGCGGTGAGGCTTGTCCGGCATGAGCATGCACATGGTGTTCCGCTTTGATGTCGACGAAAGCACGCCCTCGTCGAAGGAGAACACTGACGGCAGAGACCATGCCGACAGGAAGCGTTTCTGGAGCCTGTCAACGACCGGACGAAGCTTCCACAGTTTGTCCCGCGTGATCTCCGCCTTGTTGTCCACGAAGTGCAGGTCGCGGTGGATATCTTGACACCGGTTGCGTCTCATTAAGCGGCCAACGTTGCCGACCGGGATCGCTCCGCCCTCGACCATTGACCAGTGGTCGGCAAAGCGCCGTTTCTGGGGGCACAGTATGTGCGGCATCTAGGAGACCTACGACATGAAGAACCTCGTGTGTCTCGTAGGCGTTCTTTAGTTTCAGCCACCGCTGAAGCTGCTTGAGCGTCTCAACCCGCCGACCGTTCTGCGCGCCGCCTTCGTCGTGGTCGTCCGCGCCGCCGCCGTCGTGATCTCTGCTGCCGCCGCTGCATCATTCATCTCGTCCAATAGCCCGACTGCAACGCGTGCGCTACTAGCGAGCTCTCCCCGACAAATACCCCTGCACCATCGGGGCTTACATACCTTCCCTCTCTTGCGAGACCACTCGTCCGCTTGTACGTCCACCCGCCACCCAAAGTTGCCGCCAGAAGTGTGGGAAAAGTCGATTTCACGGGCGACGGTGGTGGTGGTCCCGCGTGCGCTGGTCCGGATGCGCACCATCCAGTAAATTCTCGAATGAGTGGCCTCTGGACCCTCCAACTGGCGCGCGTGGAACCTAACCCGGATTCATGTTGTCATCTATGTTAGCTCCTTTGATTTTTCTCAAATACCCTCACAGTCTAATACTTTTGAGGAGGCCACAATTCACTTGAACAAAGCATGGGAAAATGCTTGTTGAGCCAATCCCTGTTGTTCCGAATTCAATGTCGTAACTTACGACATAACAAAAACGCTATGTCACAAGTTACGACGTCGGGAGCCAAGGGGTTAAGTTCCTCACCATCAAAACCACGCAGCGTCGAGAACACCAACACAATTCTGATAAAGGGCTGCTTCTGGATCTTCTAAAATAGCGTTCGGGCTTCAGAAAATGACGCAAATCACGATTCTGTAGCAAATTGAGAGCAATATTGAGATCACTTAGTCCTTCAGTTGTGTCTGAATTTTGCGAGTGCGCCGAGATGAAAGCTACGCGCATATCACACAAAAAATACCGGTAGCTTGTTGGCTCTGACGATTCTTGTTGAGCGGATCGATGTGCAGGCGGTGGTCTCGGCAAAAGCGGCAGCGCCGTGGCATCGCCGCAGGATGATCGTGCTGCTGCTTCTTCTCAGAAGCAGCAGCATGAAACGAAATTACCTCACCGTATTATATCAAGTCTACAGGATCCTGCCGAGTCGACGTTTGGCAGTAACTCTACGAAGGATGACACCCAGACAACTTCGTGTCGGCGGCTTTGTTCGAGGCCAAGTTCTACCAGACCAAGTGGCGACTCGGTAAGCGTGCCACCATCCAAAACTACGCATGTTGCATGAAGTGTTAGGTTGAGTTCTAGTCTAAGCTGACACTATCAAATAATTGCGAGCCCACCCGCAAATTGCGACTGGGCTGACGTAATTTGCAGACTGCAAAATCGTCTCTGCAAAATGCGAGCGATTTTGCGACACCTATCCCTTCATTTTGCTACAGGATTTGTGTCCTGCCCTGTTTGAGATGTGCGTCATTTTCTGAAGGCCACCACTGGGCACAGACAGTCTACGACCAAGACTATTAATACCGTCGAGATGTGTTATAAATATTCTCAACCGTCGCTACTAGTCTGCTGCTAGTATCTATGAAAGTACAATGCTTGGTGAAAGGCCTTTCATGCTACGAACGCGTTCGTGGTTGAATCCATTTTAAAAATGTACCCATGTTTAATAAACTAAAATGTCTACGGCCAGATCTACGTTGTGTCGCCGCCAAGATTGTCCTTGACCTGTTAAACTCGTTTCGGCATGGAGTGATAAAGTTTTTGATCGATCACGGCGGCTGCTGACTTTATCGGGTACTTCTAATTTTGGGTGCGATTGACATCTGAGCATTATTTCTGTATCGGCTTTTCATTGGCTCAATATCTAGAATACCACTTAGCTTGGGTTACTTGAATATTGTTCTAAGGCGGCTGGGTCAACATTCGTGTGAGGTGGCTTGAATGTCGATTGAGGCCGACTGGGTCAACATCCACGTGTTTTCAGATACAATATGGCAGTTTTTAAATTATACGACGGTCAATGTTGATAACTGTATGTGGTTTAGGTTGTCGTAATTACATATATATCCGTTTATGTGGTTTTACAGGATCTTGGACGGTTCTGGATTCGATCTAAAACTAGATATAAATATCGAGATAACTAGGATAATATCATAAATAAAAATTAATCGAGACCACTTCAGCATAGTAGCAATATTCTACACCAAAGGTTTCTAACGCCGTATAGAAGCTTTCATATGTAGAATAGTTAGCGCGGTACACTTCCTTAGCCGTGTAGCGCACAATTCAATTTTGGCAGCACGCCAAGCCGAGAAGAAGCTGCTGGTGGCCGCAGCAGCCAAGAACGGACTGCGCATCCCATGTGACTCAGATGACACCAGTTTCCTCCAGGCGCACCCAGTCAGTTACGGTATTGTAACGAATCTTCTTCTGTTTCCCTGCACGCCGGGGTTGGTCGACACGGTACCGATTCCGCCTAAGTTCGTCTGACCATCAGTGGGGAACTTTCCGTCCACCGCGCCGGTGTGTACCCAACTGGCAGCAGCACCTACTTTATTTAACGTCCTTGTCAATACAAATTCGCTCGTTCAAATTGCTGTGTCTCCCTACGCTCCGCTACCGTACAAGAAGTCCTTGAGGACGGTCAACGCTCACTTAGCCACGTGGATGTACACCTCAGGCGCCTACCCCCACGTGCAGCCGTCAGCAAACTCGCGTAGACACAGCTACTCAGCACCAACACCGTCAGATGTCCTTGCTTCACGTTGCGCACGTTACCTAACAGCCGCCCGTCCACTCGTCCGTCCAGATGCACCGTCCACACTCTCCAGTGCAGGTCGTTTCCACTTGCGACGCTCGTTGCAAGTTTCAGAGTGAGAGGCTCAGCTCGCCGCCCGCTCCGTCGCCCTCGCCGTCCAGCTTGATTCTGCCTCTTTCGTGCTCGCCGATCGTCGCCGGTACCTCGCGGTACCACTCCTCGTCCAGCCAATCTCCGAGCGCGCGTCCATTCTGCTGGCACGTGTCCTCGCTTCGCCCGCTCTCATTCGTCTGCCGCTGTTGTTCATCATGGCGCGCATCGCCACGTGCCTGCATCACGCTGGTCATGTTACAGTATGATAGTGCCAAGTAAAAACAAAAAAGTTATACCGAGGTCATGACCTTGTGACTTGGTATTCGCTCATACCAGCCCAAAATCACCGTTATCTTCCAGATATCAAAAAGAGGTCATGACCTGAAAGGGGCATTGTAATTGGCTCCCAGTCGCTTTTTCTCCACCAGCAAAAGAGAATACAAACAGACCGACCAGAGACCACCGCGCTGGTGATGCTGTCTTGGCCACACCAGCTTGGCGCGCCACCTGGACAAACGACGGTAAAGTTGGCTACCACTGATTTTGCTGACGTACGCGTACGCTTTTATTTGACAGATGACGCTGCCTTTGCGGTAATCCTGAAGAGTCCGTCGGATCCGTATTATGCCTTGGTAAAGTAATATCAGACGTTGTCTCTAAAGACCCACCCTCGGGTCTACCTTCAGATCGAAGAGTAAGTCATGAGATTAATCTGGTTCCTGGAACCAAGCACTGCATGACGTGGAAGTGGCCTTTACCACGGGAGCAGTTTGACGTCATTGACGCGTGCTTCCGTGCAAAGCACGAGGCGGGTGTGGTGCGCGAGAGCAAATCCCCACACTCCACACCGACGTACTGTGTCAAAAAGCCGAATAGCAAGTGGCGCATAGTTTATTCTTTTAACAAGATTAACCCATTAATGCTTCCTGCCGCTGCCACCCGTGAAAACACCGTTTCCTTGTGGGCGAGTATTGCACCGATCTCCACTAAAGCGAGAGGAGATCACCTCGCCATCAGACCACCGGCACCCCGCCGAAACGATCTGCTCCCAAGCGTACTCCTCAGACGGCAAGCAAGCCACCAAGAAAGTTAAAACGCCGCGGGTCAAATCTATCGGTGCAAAGGAACAGTGATAACCAGGGGTTGACAGTACTGACACTTTTTTAAGTATTACCAACAGTTTGCCAGTAAACGTTTCAAATGCAACGGTCTCCATGGGTTGAACGCTTCCAGTACCTTTCGAGAGTACTCTCGTATGAAACGCTGGTCTCTGCGCCCGATTCTGTCGTACACACTTCCTGTTAAAACCTGACCTCGATAGAGTCTGAATTCTTACAAAGCATGACGCCCAAATCCGCATGGACAGAAAACCAGAAGGGTGTCTCGTAAAGTTTGTAGAGCGCAGCCATGGGCGCTACTACTTGACCATTAGTGACTGTGTACAACATGGAGCCTAAAATTCGGTACCCGCGCTCCATATCTGACGTGTCGACTGGTAGCTCATTTTGTTTTATTTACAGCTTTAGCGAATGCTGCTAGCGACAATGCGGCTTGGTTCTCGACATGAGTTTGGGTTTTAAAGCAGTACTTGACAACATGTATACTTTGAGCCACTACTGAGCACGAACTGAGCGTCATGATTGCATTTCATTGCCGTCATTACTACACGGTTGTAGTCGTTCACATACTCACAACCCAATTGGACGATGAAGCCGTAGTTTGACACCCTCCTCGATAGTAGTTGGGTCTAGGTGAACCATTTCAGATTTCAAAATCTACACACACTTCCCTGTGAAGTTCGAATTGTTTTCTGTGAGCAACAATAAAACACAAAGCAATACAAGGCGTTAGTAGAAGACACGCTGTAGGAAAATTGAGTAGATCAGGGATAATACCTTGAAACACGATCTGCAATGGTTCCAACCCGACTAACAACGAAGTTGCAAAGGTACTTTTCAGATCCAATTCTGGAGGCCGAAATTTTGCGAAATCAATCATTTGCGCATTGATATGAATGTGTTGTTGCTCTTCTAGCGACGCATCCACTATTTCTTTGAACCTGAAATTTGTCTTGCAGGCGGCGCACGTTGCTGTCGGCGCCGATGATCCAGGGAGGGTCTTCGAAAAGCATCGACACCGGGAACAACAGAATTAATTGATTCGTTAAGGTGACAACAAGGACATTTCACCTCGTCAGCTAAGCAAAGTGGCGTTGTAGATAAAACTGTATCCGAAAGTTGGGTAAGTCTAGTTCTAAAATCGATATCACCGTCAATTGCGTGTGCCAGCTCTAAGGAGCTAGACGGAAAACGATGTAGCCAAACCGCAGAGTAAGCATGTAAATCCTACATCTGGAAACAGCTTCGTACATACTTCCCCTTGTGCAACGATTCATACGAATTCGATTTTCGCACTAAAAAGTCAACAAACTCTGGATGTTGTCCTTGAGCGAGAAAACTCTCCATCCATGTGCCCTCGATAGAGCTGTCAGAGTCATTTCCTGTACAGCAGAACCGAACGTTGCATACGTGCTACCGTTTCGGATGTTCTCCAAGATTGTATCACCTTCAGGAGTTGTTGTTTTGTCAATAACAACCACTGTTGTAGACATGATCGCTCGAGTAGACAGCGCTGATGGTCAAGTATGACGCTGGCGGTAAATGCAATTTTCCTTGTCTAGAAAATGAAGGAGCTTCACGCAAAATATCGAGATTCAACTCATATCGGTTCTTGCAGGTAGCAATCTGTGCTGGAGTCATACTGCCCACCATTGTAACGACGAAGCATCTGGACGATAGGCCCTTGAGTGTTACGAACGACGTAGTGGTGTGACTTGATTGTTCTGCAGGACCCACCTGTCACTACAGATAGAGAAACACAGGGCTTCATGCGAGCAACTGCCTGCTTATCCGTGCGAGTAAGGTTGTTAAAACGAGGGTCCAAGTGTCCGATATAGTCTCCATTCCCAATGGCCAACCGGGTGGAGAAGATAACTGGCGCCGCGTAAGATGCTCGTAGAAAGTTCAACAAATGTCAAACACGATCGAGAGATTTACCTGACGAATTGCTATTGACAAACCAAATGTCATCTACAAAGATCATTCATGAAAATAATAACTTTTCCTTGTGCCTGGTGGATATAGCAGAACGGTTTTCAAGCGCGGGTCAACTTCGACACGTCATACTGCTCGCGCACAAAAGATGGGATATCTGCATTCTCCGGCACGCTAAGACAACGTTGCATTGTCTGTCATGCGGTAACATTAGTCGGCAAAACGTTACTTGGATCGTAAAATCTACAACAACTAATCTTACCTCAATAAGTTCGTCATCTAGTTGGGTTTGGCAGATGTTACTTGTACGACAGCTTAGCCGCATACCAGCAAGATTGTATCGATTCTGACACTGCACGCATAGCTTTGATTTCGTCCTTCTCAATCTGATTCAATTTTTCTGGTGTTTGAATGACTAAATTGTATCTTCGTCACCTTCATCTCGGACGCTGTGTAGAAACACCTAGCATCAAGCATTTTTAACGAACAAGCTCCGCTTAAACGATAATTGTTCCGAATATTAGATCTCCTATTCGTTGCACCATTTGAAGCTCTGCGTGCAGGTTTTCTGCTCAATGATACCCCTCCCGCTAAGCACTCTTGTAAACTCAGTGATTTGGATGGTGTCGAGCTCGAAATTAATTCAGGCTTTGTTATATCTGCTCTTCTCGATCTCAGTGCCGTTTGTTCTCGAACAAGGGTCCAATACACTTCGGATTTACGAGCTTCTCTAGTCGCTTCGGATATCTTTGCTTTTTCTTTGATGGCATGTTGCACGTGGTGCAGTATGTAGAATGATATGTACCAATGAACTCCACTGGGGTAGGTATCGGGCTGGAGCGGTTACGCTTCAAAACTTGGTGGGTACGCTTGAAACTCCTGACCTATTTATATTTATATATAAAGTCAGAACAACTTCGAAGTACTGTTTTAAGAAGGTTTGTTCTGAGCATTATTTTCACGAAAATGAAGGAGGGTGCGTTGTACACTATTATTTGATAAAACATATGCAATCCAGACTTTGCAACAAATAGTGGTTATGTAGAAGCTTAACACCTAAGCGTAAGCTAAACAAATGCAACGACTGGCGAAGCTTAACAACTGGATTCTGCTAATGGACCATCTTGATAAGAAACTGCATAACCCAACCATCATTGGGGTTTTGGCTTCAGGCGGATATCACGCCTCTATCACTAAGACATCAATGCCATCGCGCTCATTTTGCGAGGACGTTTAGGCGGTGACCCAACCGATCCAACCTTGTTGTCGTCCTTACGGGTCTAACGCCTCGTCGTAGTCACCGTAATTGATCCATGTTGGGCAGCAACGGCAGAGCCGCCGTCCAGCTGCAAATTGTCATCTGCGCGACCGGCATTGAGCGCATCGGACACAGATGAATCCGTGCTTGATGCGTCCATAGTATGGTTCACACCTTCACGACGTAGTGGTGGCACATGGACAATCTCATCACCTCCGACAGCTGGTAGCGGCTCCGCACGTAGACACTGTCGAATCTGCATGCTTCCGACCGAGTTGCCATACATGAGCTTTAGCGAATGAACCCTTTCAAATCGGTAGCTGAGACCCGCGCGAAAGTCGATGGTGTTCATCAGTGGATTGCGGTGTTTCCAGATCGATAACTGGAAAACAAACTGATTGCGGCGTGCAACGTCCAAGTGTTCGTACGCCTCTCGGAGATCTTGACATTGCGGTTCAAGTTCTTGGTCAACCAGCTGCATGCGCCACAGCGTGTCACAAAATTCAACACCGAGGACACACATCTCCCACGTTATGTTTTCTTGTGAAGTAGGTTCGTAATTGTCAATGTAGACCTCCACCGACATGACCTCGTGGAATGATGGGCGGGCTTATTCGGCTTCTTGGGTTGCCACTTCAGCTTGTATGCGCTCCAAATGATGGCAAATTGCAAACTGAGCGTCTGCATGCATTAATCGGAAGCATCCTGATTTACTACAAGCGTGAATTATCGCAAATGGTGTTTAAACCACAGTAGTTGGCTTGTATCCACCCCCAGAGACACTACAAACTGCTTCATACGAGGTGTTGGGCGTCACAGTATTAACATTCTTGCAGAGACCAGACTTAATTCTTCTGAAACTGCATGGCATTGATGACACCCTGGTTCGCGGGTTACCCGATGGTGTTATCGGCCTTCCGCCACTACATGGTTGAGCAAAATTCGAATTTATCCCAGGCGTCGGTGACGGTGACTCAGTTTGCTCTAGTTCCTGCGTTTGCCTGAACTACTGAAACGTTACAGGGTCAGACATACCACGATGGTGTCATTGTCACCCCGCTTGATCGCCGACACGCTGTCCCGTGTCCTACACTATATGTAGCACTTACTCGGGCAGTGAGTTTAATTGAACTTACACTTACTGAAAAAATCACTCGGTCGTATCTCGAGAAGGTCGTGTCATCCGAATCAACAGCAAGCGACATGCAGCGTATGATTGACATAATAGTGTTGCCCCCGTATATACCTGCCTCTGAAGCTTCCCTCTTCCGTAACTGGAAATCGAATAGTCATGTAAACCCACCAGGTCACGTTTCTGGGCGGCAACTGCGTTCAATTGGTTCTACTGGATATATATTATGTGGCATGGCAGTAACTAAAATTAAGGCGGATACCACAATCAAATACAATCATAATTATGAGCATGAACCAAGAGAACCTCATTGACGAATAATACCACGTCTACCGAAAAAAGTATCACAACTAATCTCTTGAACTTAATACGGCGGAGCCCAGTATCAAACACGAGAGCGACGATTTTAAGGGAAATTATTTGGGTCAGCGGATAAATCATAGCGTTTAAAAATATGTTAATAGCGTGGGGATGCAGCAACAGCGCCACGAAAATGGTCGGTCAGACATACTCCAGGTTTGTGCAGATCCTGATTTCATAAGAAATGGACATCCTTTACTTCTCTGTTTGAATTTGTTGTTTTTAAAACAAAAATTCCGTAAATTGTAGTTGTGCTTCAATCTAGTCCGAAGATGCAAAAGGCTCCAATCACGGCCGTACCGGAACCTTTAACTGCCTCGGTGGTTCTACTAGAATTTCGTAACCCGTCGAAATAAGGCCTGGGCTTCTGTTATAGATTTGCTATCAATAAATCCACCCCGAAGCGATAGGAAACATCTCCTCTAAGGAGCCAAGGAAGGATTGGAAGAAATTATAGGCCCTCTAAGCCCTCAAGCAGAGATCGAGACATGTGCCTAGCGCGTAAGGCAACAACGTAAAGGGCGTCAGGGAACGTCACGTGCGGTGGCGGGATTGCTTCGCCCAAAGATAGTACTGAAGGAGCAACACCTGTCCAAGACTTACGAGACAAAGTGGGTCAGCTCGTTCGCAACACCGGAGGCCGTTGCACTGATGTTGTTGGGGAGGCAGTGCACGAAGGAAAACAGCTCACGAACACAGTCACAAGTCAAACAACTTTCGCTACACCGAACGATTTGTGTAAAACCCAACGCATCGGGACGCATACGCACCGGGGCGAAATGATGGAGCCCTCAATAACGGCAACGGCACAGTTTGAAGAGGCGGTTCGGGTGGGTGATGTTGCAGATGGAGCGATGACAACAGTTTGAAACGCTCCAATACTTGTATGCCACTATGTAACAAGTATGCCGCAACCAAAGGAGCATCGTTGACACACGATGAGGGTAAAGCACCATGCGTGGCTCTCAAGAAGAAATTGGGTAGTGAAAAGGGCGACAGACGCCAAAATGGGCGGCGCACCTTTTAGGATCTCCGACATCCAGCTTATGCTGCTAGCATATCGCTACAAAGCAGCTCTGAACAAAGGACGAGCTGT
Source organism: Phytophthora hibernalis (assembly GCA_012656075.1). NCBI lineage: Eukaryota > Oomycota > Peronosporomycetes > Peronosporales > Peronosporaceae > Phytophthora > Phytophthora hibernalis. The sequence goes on along the minus strand of JAAKBF010000154.1, from coordinate 15,199 downwards.
GGACTACGCTAATGCAGCTAACAGTACCCACTTCCCGACATTCAAGGGCCACCCCGAAATTTTAAAAGATAACGTGCCGCGTTTGGTGGGCCTGTATGGACAGTTTACATGTTAAAACATGTGACAGCCAAGAAAATAGAGGGTTTCACGTTGTTTCAAGATTTCACCCACGGGCAGAAGTAACCAAAATTTAGCCAGTTAACTGAGAGGCCTCGCGCGCGACGATCCTCGAAGAGACTCAAGCTTGAGCTACTGTTCTTTCAGCTAAAAGCTGAAAGCACAAGGGTTTCTAAAGGGGCCCGATTTAATTTTTATTGATTTTTAGCTCGATTTCGCAGTTTTGCCGCCAGTTTTATACCATTTGACCTCGCGTTTGTATGGTTCGCGCTCGCATGGGATGCACAGAATCTTGACGCTCGATCGCGGTAGCAATTTGAAACCGTTTAGAAAAGTTCTTGTTAATTTGACGACTCTCTCTCGATCAAGTAGACAGCGTTTGCAGGTCAAGTCCCGTGGTCTCTTTAGAAATGAGCTTTATTGCTGTCGTGCGATAACCCTAAAGTGTATTAACCCTTTTGTTGCCCATACATTTGCTTTTGAAAAAGCAATATTTTAATCAAGAAAAATTACAAAACGAGGCAAAATGCCTCGTTTTGGTATTACTTTCCGGTCGCTATATTCAAAGGTTTCTGAAATGTCCAGAAAATGTTTCGGGTGACATTTGTATAACGTGGCATAATGCATAGTTTTGGTTTTATTTTCCGGTAGACATCTTATTGGTCAATACTAAAATCAAAATGTTTGATTGGACTATTTTAGTAAAACAATGCATTATGCCACCTTTTGGTCTACTCAGCAACAAAAGGGTTAACGACTCTTCAGCAAAGGGGCTTCGCGCGGCAAAAGCCAAAATATGGTAGCAACTTTTTGAAAAAGCGACACAGGAAATGGTTGGGCAAGGCGAAGTAGATCTACGACAGCAAATCCTGGGATGGTCTGCTGCTGCAAGACGAAGTTAGTCTACGATACCTCCCAGTACCCGCGACTACGATGCTTGGATAGTCTTTGCGTGGGTTTAGCACGCCACAGCTTTTGCGACGGGTTCTTTTGAAGGTCAACTCATTGAAATATGCAACACCGCCATGGTGCAATATGAGAAGATATGAAAAGGCTGTGTAGTGTACTGCTCCTTTTCATGAGCGCTCCTCTATGATATTATTGGTAGTTGTTTAGGTATCGCAGCCCTCTAGCGTCAACAGCTCCATCATTGCAATCATGAACAGTTTCAATGTTGATACCACATCACTGATGTTACGAACAGCACATCGTTCCTTTTGACCGTGATTCATCACGTGATGACTACCTATCTATTAGTGTGCCCATGTAAAGAGCTAGTTCAACGATTTGACCATCTCCATTTCTGCTACCGTTTATAAATGTAACTAAATGGGCTATTATAATAATGTGCAGCACGTAAATGTGGCGCTGGCACGCATCAGAGTGTTGTTGTGCACAAATGCTTGTGAAAGGTTGCCGAAAACTAATACTTGTTCTTGTGATAGATTGCTGAAAACTAAAAAGAAATGTAAAGACTACAGAAAAAGAATGCCGAAAACTATAAAAGGAGGGAAATAACTGAGCTGTAAAAGGGAACTAAGCTTGTGCGCTTAGCGCGTTATACAGTACTGGTTTTGTAAAGTCAGCCATCATTCTTATCGTACTTAATTGTTTTAAAGAGTGCAGGTCCCTGTGGAATAAATTTGGTTTCTGTCATTCGAGAATTTGGTGCTGAAGACGATGGCCCCCAAAGTCTGGTACTGTGTTGCGGTTGACGCTCAAGCGCCTAGCGAGGATACGTCCATTAACTCGGAAGACGAAGAGCTACCATTGGAGGATATTGTTAATTTCCGAGCTGTACTTGCAAAAGAGCGACCGGCCGAAGTCAACAGCGCTAAAAAGACGTACCAAAAGGTTTTCTTGAACATGGAGACTTTCTCGAACCGAATCGGAGTTCAAGTTGACGACCGAGCTGGAGACCAAGAGTCTTTGGATGAAGATGTGAAGATAGACCTGTTGGGAAGTCAAAGCAGAACGCGCTCATCTTTTCCGTTCGAAGGTGTGGTTCAGACTAGTAGCTGCCGACACTAGAGATGAACTCTCAAACGCAGCATTCGTCCATCTCACTGACAAGAACAACATTGTGGGACTACAAAGCGCGGTGAAGGAAGTGTATAACGACAGTCGCCTCGTAGGGATTGCTGCCTCTGACCTCAGGATCTATGAGAATCCGGAGACGGAGCCTCTGGATCTGGAGTCGGAGATGGGCGCCCGTGGCAAAACCGAGAAAACTGCGATAATTGTGGTAGGGTCTGGAAAAACAACGTCGATGACCATACGTATTGAAGAAACCAGTACAACATATTTACAGGAAAATACAACGGTACCAGCTTCGTGGTAAACTCATCCGAGAGAGCTGCCAGGACCGTTGTAACGAAATCCTGGACAAGATTAACGTTATTTATCGCGAGAACCCTGACACACTTCCTTTCATTTGTGTGGAAGGATTGTCGGGTATGGGGAAGTCGCAACTCGTATTTGCTTTGGAGGGTCGGCGGCCGTTCTTTTACTGGCTTGTTACTCTAGTTGTAGACGGCTCTCAAAACATTTACTAGAATTTCGTGTCGCAATCGTCAGCATTTCAAGAGTTGCGTGAGGAAAGATGGCCCAGCAAACAAGTCCGTGTTGAACACCTTATCTCCCGCCTACGAAGGAAATAGATGGACGTATGGCTTTATTTGCGCTCTACTCTGATATTGTAGATCGGAACAACATCAACAATGATACGTTTTGAAGAGTTGACAACTCTTCACGTGGAAACGTGCAGCCGATCCACCACCCGGGCTGTAGCTCACAAGATGAAGAAAGAGAGGAAACTCTTGCCTTTCTTTGTTTCGGATGAGATGACACCCAACTCCAACAGTTCTGGAGGAAAGAACCTTGCGGCTTTCCAACGCAACGTGTTCCGTGTGTGGGATGGTGGTGATAGTCATGAGTACCGACTCGAAGATCACCAATATGGTTGCTAAATCGCAACTGTCCAGGAACCATTTGCATGCTTGGGTGTCGGTTGTTCCGAGTTTACCAAGCAACCAAATTGTACCGAGTGCCGGAATTGACCATAAAGTTTGGTCGCACGTTGTAGCGCAATATTCTGTCGTGGAATACATTGCGTAGCATTCGCGTGGAGGATTTGCGACGCATTTCATTGATGTAGTTGTGCGTGCATTTCGTATGTAAGGCTGTGTTGAACTGCCGGATTTGCTGGATTTCGCATGTGGTCATGACAGCCAGGATATGCAACATGAAAAAGTTTATGTCCTCACGCAACGCAAAAATGTCCCAGGTGATGGCAATCTCTTTCACCAACACAGTGGATTATGAGGTTGTAGATAGTGACCACCAGAACGAACCACCCGCGAAGAAACGCCGGTTGGGGAGTGGGTTCAGTTGCAATGAATTTGCACTTCGAATACTTGGTGGACGAGGAGATCACCGATATCTCACTTCCAGGAGGCGCTCTTTACAAGGACGGCATGCAATGGAAACAGAGATGCCGCTTCCCGACAATTGTCTAAATCTGTTGCTATACCGCGCGATACTAGGTGGGCAATCATGTCCGAGCGACTGTGACGTTTCGGCTGACACGAGATACTCGACGAAGTATATCTTCATTGAAACAAACATCTGTCCTATCGAAGGAAACACGAATGTTGTTTCAAAGGATTACAAGAGATTTGAGAATATGGTCGCTCATGCCATTTTCAGCTGTTCTCGAAGAAATGGAGTCCGAGGAACTCCGTTTATTGACTTCTTCACGGACTTTCTCGGCGAACTTGAGGAGCAGCAGTCGATGACGATGGCTTTGATTACTCCTGATATAGCTTCGGGTACGTTCCAATCTATTAAAGCAAGCGCGGTATTCTAGGGGTATTCTGCGAAAGTTAACCCCCAATTGGCCATTCAATAAACAATTTGGCAAGTAGGACGGTTCCGTTTTAGCTCCTACCAATGCGAAGTCGCCGCCGGAGTGCATTCTCGACACTGACACGTTCCACTGTAAGTTCGGCCATTTGGTTCGTGCCACGAACAACGAGAGATGCGATGTGTACATACAGATTTGCAGCAAATGGATGAGAAGGCGATGTTTGTTTGCGAATTCAAGTAATGGGACCAGATCGTGGCCTCGGGGACGATGCGCAAAATCATTGGTGGTTTGAACAAAGCACTGGTAGACTGGGAGTCGTGCTCGTCTTTGGGGTGAAGCTGGCGACGTTTCGTGCAAAATGATCGAATCAGAGCGTCGGCTGCGTAATGTTCAGCTCTGAGAGTTCCACACGATCCATCGCCATCTGGGTATTTCAACCTGCAGAAAACGATCGGAAAAAGCTGGTTATTGTAGTCGAAACAGCTATTATTCGTCCATAGGGTGTTGTGGGAGTTGAGTTGTGAACGACAAAACCGGTGCTAGCTGTGGTGACGTGGCCAAGAACGGCTGTAGCATCGCGATTAACGCGATTTAATCACGACTAAACATGATCGTTTATGCTCAGTGCTATAAACCTTATCCCGTGTGTATTGAAGGGGCATACGGTAGTGTATTGTACTCGTCATCAGTCATTGGACCCAACTTTTGTAACACGACATGCAAATGGGCCTAACTATTTAAGTTCTTGTCCTATTCAGCTGCAAAATATATTAATAGATAAACGAGTGTCATAAACATCTATTAGTCAAATTGCCGCACCACCGCGATGTCCGAAGCAGAATCCGCGCGCGAGGAACTGTCCCTGGTCAGAAGAAGTATGTGGTCCGGTGCTACACGTTTATGGCCACTATGAAGGAACAATGCATATTTAGAGGGCAAAAAACGCGGGATCTGGTAGCTGAATGCCTCAAGATCGCGCACGCCACGGTAACGACCGTGATGAAGGAGTACAATGAGAACAGGAGACGAAGTTTGAGGTAAAATCCTCGACTCGAGCATGTCAACTATTTATTTGATAGTTAACGTTAACCTGTCAAAATTTATATCTGCAGCCAAAGAGTTCCCAGCGCGGGAAGCACCGCGCGTACGCCTCTGAGGAGTTGGAACCTGTTATCCGCAGCTACATTGACTCACAAAATCGGCTTTTACAACCTGTTACAGCTCAAAAGATCATTATTGAAGTGGAGAATAAAACAAATGTGTCTGTAGAGATACGAACCATGCAGCGACTGCTCCACGAACTCAACTTTCACTACATCGTCGGTAAAAAGAGACACATATCGGCTGACACTCCGGGCAACGTGCTATTTCGCAATGCTTATTTGGAGAAAAAGCTGTCAAATAGGCGTCCGATACGGAAAGGGGATATCAACCCTCGACAAACAGAGGTTTTTGGACGAGTCCTTCTGCAACGTAAACCACGTTGCCGGAAAAACTTGGGTTTTAGAAGATAAAATCCGCTTCAACAAAAGTGGTAAGGGCGCTCGGTAAGTTTTTTAATTATTTTATCGCAGATACATCTCTAACAAATATGCATTGTAAATTTTAGTGCTTGCATTGTAGCGGCCATGTATGTTGCAACTCTAGGTGGGCGAGTTGAAGCTGGCCTTGTCGAGAATTCAACAAAATGTTGGAACTCATCCCTTAAAAGGAAAAAGGACGAAATGGATAAGGATGTAGACTATCATGGAAACTTTGATACTGCTAAGTTCGATCGCTGGTTCACTAAGCTGTGCACTACGCTGAAAGAAAATTATGGAGCCTGCACAATTCACATGGATGGAGCTACTTATCACAAACATCAAACCAACAAAAGTCCAACTATGAGTTGGGTGCGCTCTGAAATGCGCTCGTGGCTGACGGAGAAAGGTACGAGCACGTTCCTGTAGATAAAATATTGCAACTAATCAAACATTATATGAAAAAATTGTACAGGTGTCGCTTTTGGCAATAAGGACACAAAAGCCAGGCTCATGGAGCTAGTTATGCCTTTAAAGAGAAGCCTATATACCTGGCTCAGGTCACAGCGGCACTTCATGGTCACTATCTACTCTATACGCCTCCGTATCAGCCAGAACTTCAGCCAATCGAGCTGATACGGGCGACCGTGAAAGGCAGAATTGCACAAAATCCACCGAAAAACGGCAATGATGCGGTCCAAAAGTGCTGGATGGTCTCCACGCAATCAAACGAAAGGAGTTCATCAGTGTGTACAGACATGCACAAAGCTACGAAAGCGACTACGCCGAGCGCGCTGCAGAAATGGCTGAGCAGCAGCTTATGGCCGCAGAAGACAAGCTGGTATAATATATATCTCTATGAATCAATAATGGATTATCTCCTTTGCCCATCTGGTTACAATCTTGTCCTTGTGCGTTCGTGTGATTGTCGTCATTTTCATGTAATTCCACGTGTTTTTACTTTTCGTCCAATCACAAGTCTCCCTGAAGCTCAACCCTTTTCCCGCAACTATTTCGAACATGGAACGTATTTTTAGGCGCTCTTTTGAGCACAAAGAACTGCGATTTGACCAATTCTGACCTCATTTCTGAATTCTACACGCGAAACAACCCCTTATATCCAACTGTCACTATGGGTTTTAGGTAATCTACCCATCAAAATGGATGGCTACATTTTGGTCCAATGACTGATGACGAGTACGATAGTACTTTTCTTTAACAAATGTGTTTAAAAATCCCCATCGAGCATTAAGTTTGAAATTTGGCGTTGTTTGTAAAACGTAAGACGCTGTGTCTTATGGCGCCTCTCAAAACGCAATTACGTGTATTGTCTTACGAAATAGCATGAATCAGTACTGTGGTCGTACATGTATAATAATTACAATTGAACAATTATATTGTTTTTACCGAGCCTGCCTTCCTCGTACCTGGACGTTCCACCCGCGTTGCTTCGACAGCTCGGAGGGTGCTTTCTCAAACAGTATGAGGTCTGTGCGCAGTGGGAATATCTCAACAAGTCGCTGTTCTTCTTCCAGCAGGCAAGCACACATCTCGTATTTCTCAGTAGTCCGTCGTTCTTGCAAGAAATTGCTTTCGCCCTCGAGCTCAATGGGGACTATCGGCATGCAGCAGAAATACTCGGAGGTATCATCATGTGCTTTCCTCGGTATACTAGACTGACGGAGGTGATCTTCCGCGCTGGTATTGTGATGCTTTCACTGAAGATGTTCCGCCAAAGTCGGGAATACGTGCTGCATACTATGGATGGCGCACCTTTCGGCTGGGAGCCATCTGACATCGTCTTTCTTGCTGCTCGAATAATGGAGTTGGAGGGTAAGCCCAGTCGAAGACTTTGTGCTGTTGCATATGAAGACGCACACCGCAAAAACTTGAAAGGATCCTTGCATCACGGGTACAGTACATGGCAAGACTGGATAAAAACCGGGTGCCAATTTTTAATAAGCCACTGTTTTATTTTCAGGTAGCCACTTTTGTGACTATGGTTCCAACTAGCCACTTCATGTTTGCGAACTAGCCACTAGTGACCACGCGATGCAGCAAACGTGGCTAGTGAAAAAATGAACGTAGCCCCGAATAAATTTGCCACTTGTTTGCCACACTAACCACTCGTGGCCACGCGCAACAGCAAGCTTGGCTAGTAGAAAAATCAATCTGAATCAGTTTACTGATACAGACAACGACAGTGAAACTCGTCCCCCATCGACATTCATTTTCAGTACAGTTGTAGAAAGGTCAGAAGACAAAAACTCGACCCCCTACTGCGGACTTAGCTGCAATTGGTCAAAATATAATATGGATTTTCTTTTTTACTTGAGTTCAAAATCGCACTGAAGGGGTCGAGTTTTTATGGGGTTGAGTTTCACCGTCGTTGTCTGTACATGTACTTTTAGGTAGAACACTACACCCTAAACCCTAAACCCTACCCAGCCAACTTAACCCTAAGGACCCCTCTACCTCCCTCTCAAGGAGAGCACCTCGCTGCGCTCGGTCGCCAACAAGCCTGGGTTTAACCCCGCGTGCTATGCAAGCGGATCTTAAACCGCAGGAAGCGTTCTAGCCTCCATTATATTCTACTCATTTTACACCCTTATCCCTCACCTCCACCTCACCCATCCAACCTAACCTTAAAGCCCCCTCTACCTCCCCATGAGGGAGCACCTCAGTGCGCTCGGTCTCTGTTTGGTGGAGGCTTCGAGTAGAAGCTCCGGTGCAGAACACCAGTACCAGGGCCCATCTGTTCGGTAAGGAGACTGGACAGACGAACCCTGGGATAGGTTCACAAGCACCGGGCCAGACATATTAAATAAAGTAAATTGGTTTTAGTATGCTTTATAGTCAAGTGTCGATCATGGTCTATGGTACAGATTAACGGATTGGAAAGGAGCGAATAAGGATTGGCTCCAGCCTCCTCTCTAGAGAGGCTAATATTTGTGCGATGAGGAACGGAAGCAAATCCAGGAAGGACGAGTGTCCTCACTTCGGCTTTTGCTTCAGACTGAGCACGTCTGTTAGATAGCATTAGAATAGAGGCATAAGTAATCAATAAAGCAAATTGAACGAAAAAAGGGATTTATTCACTTTAACATTTCAAGTGTGAAGTACAAGACATTACGAGGAATAATGGCCTGTAACTCAGCTCACGGCTCGTTTAAAAGACTGGTCTTTCCGACGGACGCCAACCCGTTTGGAGTGTGGAAGGACCTGATCATCGGCCATCTGCGACAGAAAACTGTAGCGATGCGCCGCGAGGTTAGCTAGCCGAGCCAGCATTTGGATATGAAGATTTTTGCGCAACAACTGTCAGATTGCTCGTCCGATGCACGACGACGATGAAGTGGCGCAGAGAGCGTACCGCGTTCAGCAGGTGACACTAAGCGACCAAAATACGTACATTCGATAATCAAAGAACTTTCTGACCGAGCTCCACCAGATACCCCATTACTATCTTGAACGTAGAGTCCTGACACCATGCCTCCCTCCGGAACCAACGAAGTTCGTGCTTTGCAATGGGGCCAAACAAACTAGATACGTGGGTTCCTAGGTCCACCTCGTTTAGCTGAGAAGCCAAATCGCGCTATGGGACTTGAGTACAATCGTTGAATGGGGCTGGATGACTGATACGGTCGTACTTGCTCGAATGTACCCACAATGATAGGTCGGCCATTCCCTCCAATATTTCTTGACTAGTGTGCCAGTCAAGCATAGTTTGTAAGTCGGTCTGCGTGAAGATTCCAATAGAAGGTATCTTGATCCCAAAGCGTCTTTGTTTTCGTAGGTCCTCCGTGAGCGTGGCTTGATATGAGCGAATCTGGGCATCACACTTATGGGCGAATTCCGCCGGGAATACTTCCGTAACACTTGTTAACGGGGCATATTTCTTGGACAGGATGATGGGTTTGGCTGATTTCAACGGGGATGCAGCACCTACGCTCAGGCTACCTAAGACTGGCGTAGCGCAAACTACAGTGGATGCGCTAGCCAAAGTGGCACGGACCGCTTTTAAATCTTTCACTGGGACAAGTGTGCCATGTTCCAGACGTGTAGCTTCCGCTACAGACCTTTTCATCCGTTTTCTTTTTTCTTCGCGTTTCTGCGTTCGCTTGATTGCCGGTCTTCCTTTGCTTTTAACGGTCTCACTGACACGATAAGAGGGTTTCTTGCATTCACTGTCACTCAACGCATCTATGAAATTCCGGACTTCTTCATCTTCTCGCTCGATTCGGAGTAGTTGTCCTCGCTTTAATCGCCGGGCGGATCGTAAAACTTTAAGACCGGGGTGAGTACCCAATTTTGGCGGAGTAGAGTTGAGTAGGGTGGATCCGTCTGTACGGGTTTGTACCTGGTTTGTACCGATTTGGACCTGGTTTGTACGGGTTGGTACCTGGTTTGTACGTGTGCAATCAGGGACACCCGTCGCTTGTGTGGTCCCCTCAGGTGGTCGCTCTTCATCACAGTCCGAGTTGGAGGGGGAAGCAGCAACACCTGCGCTGGCATCCGATACATATTCCATACTGTCATCCGAGGCCTGGCCAATCCCTTCTCCATTATTAGTCTCTTTTGGGACATACACAATGGGTACGACTCCTCTCGTTACAAGCTCGTCGGAACACCTCAATGCCGCTGCCATTTTGCGAAAATCGGGAGTGCCCTGTTTGCTCATAGTTTCACATATTCTCCCGGCGATATCCATTGTCGTCTTCCACTTGGTAGTGCCATTTAGAACGGCATGCTCAGCGGACCGCATGTGAGACTCACTGACGTGATACGAAGAACAAACACGATCATTGTCCTCTGAATCTGCGACGGGTTGGTTCAGGGGTGTGGTAACAACCCATCGTGGATTGACGTGATTCATTGGAATTGTGTTTTTCTTCTTGAGATGCTGACGTAGGAATATAACATGACGGCACGGCAGTAAACTCGTGCGCATGAAGCTACACGAGCATGTGTAAGTCTACAAAAACCACAGAGCGATCAAACCGTAACGCGTAAACTGAATGGTTAGGTCAGAATGTAGTTAAACGTGCCGCCACGTACGTACCTCTACGTTCACGTGATAGGACGCCCCAGTACGAGCCGATTTCAGATCGTACACCGTAACTTGAACTCGATGAACTTCATAGCATGCTCCACCACTAGCAACCAGATCGTACTCTTCACGAAGAAGCTCGAAGGCGTACGGACTGACCATGGTGGCCACCTTATTCAGTTGGTCATCGACATCATAGTACCTTCTGGAACCAATGACAGCAAACTGTGATGCGTACTCCATCTCAACAGCTGTTTGCAGTATGAGTAGGGTATCCGCACACCCATTTCCGGCTTCAAAATTTCTTTCAATCCTCCCCACGAGACCTCCAACCTCAAGGAATATTCGCTGGATCAGAACAGCAATCATATAATACCGAATCACCATAACGACTACGTACCTGTTGTTGGTATTGTTGCCTAAATGGGCGAGGCCATCCCTGGCGTACGCTGCCCACTTATCCTTACAAGAGTCCCAATTTCTCATACAGTATTGAAACAGAGGGTGTACAGGGTCAGGGAGAACATGACGCTCTTCAAACCCGTCCAATAGGTAGTAAAGCTATCGCAATCCTTTGTCGTACATCGGTTTGCTCGATGCGCTCATCATCATGTCAAAGCTGTCTTCTACTTTGCCGATATCGAAAGATTGTCTGCCTCCATACTCACGCTTTGCCATCTCAGTGCGCAGGTACTTCTTGATATGGCACCAGCATAACAGAACTGTAGCTTGAGGAAACTCTTTCTGCAACAATGAGATCTCACTGAAATCTTTGTCAACCATAAAGACTCTGATTCTATCCCACGTTGGATTCTCGGACTTGAAAGCCGAAATTGCATCTGTCATGCACGCATGGCTCTCATTCTCAACAAGTCCATGCTGCACGTATTGACCCTGTATTCACGATCACAATGCACACACACGTAGATGTTAACATCAGTCGTAAGATATCTAAACAATGGAAAAATCGGATACTAACATGTCCAAAAACGTCGTTCACCATAAAACTGAACAACTTGTAACGTGAAGCATTTTTGTTATGAGTTGAATCAAGTAGCACAACTTCTGGAAACGCCTGGAAAAATCGTCGCATCTGATGCGATTGCAGCATAATAGTCTGCACTGTCTTCTTCTCGTCGATAAATACTGTTGCGGAGCTGCCTTGTGACGTAAACAATTTGCGCAACACGATCTCCAGACGTTCCTCGACAGTCCCAGCCGTCAAACGGCCCCTCTTCAGTTTTTGAACCAGGTTGTGGACATCAATCTTCTTATCTGAAATAGTGTGGACGTACAAACAATACAAAACATACCAATCGTACGAAACAGTTTGAACAAATTATACAATCAAAAGTGACGTATGAAGCAGATAGTGTCAATGCAATACCAGTCGGAATTTGTTTACCGTACCTGTCGTTTTCTTGATGAACTCATGAATCAGCTTCGTCTTTGACCCAGCCATTTGAAGTTCGTTCACGACTTCAATAACACATTCGTCCTGCACTTTCCTATGAGACGAATAATTCTCGAATACTTCCCTTCCGACCGCATGGCTGTGTTTGTACATGCTCCGTGTAATCTTGACGCGATACGACTCGGTCTCCTCACAGAACGATAACGCCGCAGCAACACCCGCAGAGCAGTGCGCACTACGCACGAAGTGACAAGTCCGCTTCCCTTTACCCCTCTCTCAGGTGTCCTTGGCGTGGGTGCACTCGTACTTCCTGTAGTAAGGGCCTTGATCCTCAGGGATGAGATCGTCTTCACTCCATTTTGCCCTTTCGCGGATCTTTTTGTTTCTGATAGCAGCAGCTGTCGAGGAACGTACGCGATACAGCTGACACGTCATTTGCTGGTAGCGCGCGACGTATACGTCGAAACTGGTCCAACCATTGAACCAAACACGATCGACAGGGGGATTCATCTTGGCGAGGAAGGTATTCGTTACCCGACGAGTCGTCGCTCATGACCTCACAGCCCGGCTAGCAGTGTATGGATGCACGCAGTTGTTAGGTTTAGACACACAAGTGAGATGCATGCTAGGGTGCACGTACAGAGGTAAGTTATGTGTCAGTGTGAGCACGTTCAGCGCCTGATGCTAGCGTGTAGATTGGACTTGAGCGGGGAGGGGACGGGTAACACCGGTGTACAAGTGCAGCTCTGGAGAAGCGCGCGCGGCGGGGGGACTTCTGGGGCGTCTTGGGCGAGGGAAGAAGAAGCCAGAATGAAACACGTGGCCACAGCGTGCCATGATTAAAAAAGGTTGTGGGTTGTAAATTTCAATTGCAAAAATACCTGCGTCAAATAAATTTGACTGGCGTAAAATATATTTGACCATCACTCCTGTTTTGTACCATTAGCAACTTCCTAATTAATACTTGTCAAACTTCAAACTTAATGCTCGATGGAGATTTTTCAATACATTTGTTAACCTGGGCGCGCGCTGCTGACCAACGACAGCCGCTACGCAAGCCACGGGCGCCACCGCATTGTCGATCGACAAGAAACTTCTGAAGGGCGGGATCGAGGAACGCCAGCAGCCCGTGGCACTTGTCGCGGGAGTGTTGCACACCAGAAAATGGTTTGCCGAGATTTGTAAAAAAGTATTTCCGGACAGTTGTCTGTCAATTCCATGAACATATGAAAAGTATACACTATCATACTTGTTCAGCGCCAAATATTACATACTAAAAGGCTTCGGGTCGATGTCCGCGCCCACGCCGCTTCCTGCTCCTCACGTTGCTTTTTCCGCAGCCGGCCTGAAAAACGTTCGTTTCCACATGGGTAAACATCGTGCCAACAGGACTTATCCACCGTTTTCCTGGAAGTACCGGTATATTGATAGGGTGAAAAAATTTAATACTTGAAGTATATGAAGTCGCACCCGCCTCCTCACGTTCAACTCATGCTGGAGCCGCCGATGCCGAACTGCCGCTTAAACGCCAAAATGATTCCAGGGTCCGGCGGTTGTAACGAGAAATGTTGTTGGGCGGTAGTTAAATGACAATGACGGCTTGAGCTGCAGGTTTCCCAGGACAATATTGAGTAGGAGGGCAATATTGCACCGTTGTTGATGCATGACAAGCTCGCCCAGCCACTCCTGAAACAACACACCAGTCATCCATACCTTCTTATAAACCCAGAGATCAACACCGGTCTTCTTGTGGTGCTCCCTCTACTATCTAATAACACTGTTGTACTTAATAGAAAGTGCGTCCACGGGTGGTATTAAGTTGGCCAGGGTTCTCTGTAGTGGGTCATGGAGCATTACGCCGGCAGTTTTTTACTTTCCGTAATTTACCAACGAGACCAATCCTGGAACGTTCTTTCGAGGCAGCTGCTATTTCGACGACGCAACCTCTCGACCACCTGAGAGCGAAAGAGACATCTTTTGAATCTTGAGGCAGTTTCAGAGCTGCTCGACGACTGAGATCTCGCCTACAGTTCCAGCTGAGAGCGAGAGGGCGCGTCCCTAGATCTTGGAACACTGATAAATTCAATAGAACAGTTTTTACCGCAAGGAAAAGCGTCTCATGATTGGTTGGAAGTCTATGTGACACGCCGTCTTTTCCGCCCAGAAATTCTCCCTCTTCTTCCTCATTCTAGAATCTGCCGCATGGAGGAAATATGGTGGAAATCTCGTTGAGCGTGCGATTGTAGGCCAGGCAGGCACGTTAGACGTGACGATCGACGATGGCAAGAAGGTTTCTGTGTTGAAGAAGGCGATCAAAAGGAGAAGCCTGACACGATCAAGGGAGAAGCCGACAAGCTGCAGCTCTTCCTGGCGAAGAAGGCGGACGGCGCGTGGCTCGATGGAGCTGCGCGGCAGCTGTGGCGCTCGATGAACGTGGACACCCGCAAGGCTGCGTGCAGATGGATCCCTTGCTGTGGCTCAAGAACGTCACGTACTTTGGAGATCATTTTCAACCGGGTGAGGGCCAAGTTCACGTTCTGGTGGTGGTTCCGGGTCATGTTCGCGTTGACATTGGTGGAACTGCTTCCAGAGCGCTGAAATATAAGCGTACGTATTCTCGCCCCTAATCGTTGGAATATGCTGTTGCTAATTTTCTTGTGTAGAGCAGGATACAGACGGTGGAACATCAACGCTCAATGCTTCGTACCTGTCATATTGGCGGTCATTACAATCATGGTTTTGGCCTTCGGAGAGAATCCAACCGACGAAAAAGGATGTTTAACAGTTCCTGGCCGCTCGCTTATCGTGTGTCAGATGATTGGTGTTGACATTGCGATGGGGGGATTCTGTCATATTCGCAACATTGGAAATCGAAGCTTGACAACATGGTCGAGGTAGCGAAGGACGAGACACCGTTACAAGCCCAGCGACAAGAAATGACCGACCTGACTTTTGCTGCTGGAGCGCAGCATCAAGAATTGACCGAGCACACTTCGCTGCTTCCTGCTACTGAAGCTCAGCGACAACCTCAACAACAACAACCCTCACAGAGCACAAAGAGAAACAGAGGAAGAGGAAAGAGGAAATGATTAATAATTTAATGGAAGCATTGTGTTTTCAACTTCTCAATTACCAAGTATTTGTTGATCGATCGTGATAAATATAAAGTTAGTAATATAGTAACATGGCGTACTCTCCTGAGCAATACCAAGCTAGCAAGGAACGTATCA
>JAAKBF010000153.1:0-52029 GCA_012656075.1 Phytophthora hibernalis | reverse complement strand
TAAACCCTAAACCCTAAACCCTAAACCCTAAACCCTAAACCCTAAACCCTAAACCCTAAACCCTAAACCCTAAACCCTAAACCCTAAACCCTAAACCCTAAACCCTAAACCCTAAACCCTAAACCCTAAACCCTAAACCCTAAACCCTAAACCCTAAACCCTAAACCCTAAACCCTAAACCCTAAACCCTAAACCCTAAACCCTACACCCTAAACCCTACACCCTACACCCTACACCCTACACCCTACACCCTACACCCTACACCCTATACCCTAAACCTAATACACTCCTATTCATAATTTCTACCTTATAACCCTCCACAACTACACTACATACACATCAACTATTTTTAAATTACGCATACTCTACTCTCATTCAACCTGTACCTTATCCCACATCCTTCTTTATCATGCATACTTCTCTACATACATAACATTACATTCATTTTTATCCCTTACCATCTACACACATCATATACACGATATAAATTACATATTCCTCCCCACAACCCATTTTTCAACAAACCTGTCATTTCAACTATCACAACTTGCATCCTAATATCATAACTGTCCTGTAACATTCTTGTCTTCTCCTTTTTAACCTTTTCCTCACTCCCGTTTACTTATACCTCACTTTCACTCACTCATCTCTAATCTCTACGCACACAGTTCGTGTACTTCACTCCATCCAATTAATATCGATATTCACTTACCATCCATACCCATTCATATTGCACACTCATTTACATTCTACCTATTATCAACTCTCATTAATCCAATTTTAATCCACACTAACTGCATCCACTTAACCTTCCACCTTCACAATCCTATTTACAATTTCTACCTACATCAGCACACTCCTTTCCCGGCTATGTGATACCTATTATCTACTCACGTATAAGTTCCATCTTCCCTCGCACTATACCTTTTCACATGTATTCCTTTAAATCCTCGTACTTAACATCCCCCTCTCTTCATTTATTATCCATCCCGATACACCGTATACACAACGTTGCTCCCTTACAATTAGTGGTACCATCGTACGGATAATGTGTGAATACATGATGCTCAAGTGATTAGCGTCGTCCAATTGGTAATTGGTATACACCCTTAACCGTGCTTAGCCGTGCCTAGTCGTTCTTAGCCGGAAATGGCCCCAATCTCCGTTGTTGCATATGACAAAGAAGTTGTAGTGTGCCTGTTTATACCACATCAAGTGATACCATCGTACGGATAATGTGTGAATGCACGGTGCCCCATGTTTTAGCGTCATCTGAAGAAATCCTAAACCGTGCTTAGCCGTTCTTAGCTGGCAAATGACCTCAATCTGAGTTGTTGTTAATTATGGCAAAAATGGTAGCGAAGAACTGTTGAAATGTTGTAGAACGTCTAAGCGGATCCGCAGCAGAAAAGTTGTAGAACATCCAGAGGCTCCTCCACAGATAGATTGTAGAACGTCCAGCGGCTCCGCCGCAGATATGTTGTATACGTCTTTAAGAAGGACAAGAGTGACCTGTCTATGCAACTGAGAAATACCACCGTCGTGGTCGTCATATTCAAGAACGTACCCCACAACATTTCATGATGGTAGCATTGATATCCAGCATGTGTTAAGAAAGTACAAGAAGTCCATGTCTATGTAACTAAGGAATACCACCATCGTGTTCGCCGTATTCGAAAGGGTACCCCATCAAATTTTCATGGTGGTAGCATTGATACCCATGATGTGTTAAGAAAGGACAATAAGGACCTGTCTATGTAACTCAGGAATACCACCATCGTGTTTGCCATATCAGTATAGGTACCCCTTTAATTTACATGGTGGTAGCATTGATATCCATGATGTGTTAAAAAGGGCAGAAGGGCTCGTCTATGTAACTTGAAAATACCACCATCGTGTTCCCCGTATCCGAAAAGGTACCCTCACAAATTTTCATGGTGGTACTTGTAAATTACAGTACACTCCCAAACCATGTGAGAACGCCCAAATTAGAGTACTTTGGGTTTTCGGGGTCCCGGATGGACGTTTTAGGGACCCCGATGCCAAAAATACTGGGGCGTTTTGGAGACAAGGGACCCCGGATGAACGTTCATCCGGGGTACTATATATATACCTAAGACCACGCAAAACATTTCCGGTCTTATCGCCCAAGTGCGGATTCCTGTTTATTAGCGTGCGTGCTAGCCCTTTATCTTCGCTTTCGTTTGAGCTATGCCACGACCTCGGCTACATCTTTCTTCAACAACGTATGAACAACAGGATCACTGTTTGGCTGACTGCGGCAATACACTGTCCCTGGTTCTTCACTTTTTATCTCAAAAATCTGGTAACGCTGGATACTTTCGACCTTCTTGTACAATTTATCCAAAGTTCCTTTAAATTCATGAAACGTATGGTCGGAGCTCTCAAGGTTGATGCATCTGTTGTCTGGCGACGACTCCTTCACGGCCCTTTCAATATCGTCCATCACCCACAAATCACGCTTGGCGTAGTGGCGCTTGATGTACCCAAAATGACGGTCACAAGGGTTCATAGTATGCCCCTTCACGAGAAAGCTAAGTGTGGCGCTCCGTGGAGCACCCGTGTACACCAAAAACAAGAATTGCAGCACGTGGTTATTCTTGACCTGACCTCCACAATTGTCCGCGTAAATTTGCCAATGCTTAGATCCCATCGCCGTATTATAGATGTTCCGCATCCTAGCGTACGCATCCAGCATCGATATCACCTCCGTGCTTCCTTTCTTCGCCTTGCGCTCAGTGTAGATGAGATTATACTGCTGTTTGTCCGGATGCGTATGAATTCCAAAGACGTACACCGAAATCAAACTGAGGAAGTACCACATGGATGGTGTTTGCGCGCTGTGTGGTAGTGCAATGTTCTGGGCGAAATCAATGGTCGTCACTAAGCTATCAGTTGTTGCAGTCTCGCAATCCAACTTGTACTGACGCCGCATAGCCTTGGAGCTCTCCACATGAGCGACAATAGCTTCTGTGCCCTCGACCGTTGGTTCTGGGCCCATCGTATTACGATAGATGACGCATGCATGACACACATTATCACGCACGGATCGGATTCGTATTTCCGGGCATATTCGCTCCAATATCGTTCTGAATGCCGAAAGTGACGGCTCCTTGACACGGACACGTGCATCTACGGCCCACTTGATGTACCAGTTGTGCATCATACTCCACGTGAAATACGACGGTAGCAGTTGGAATTCTTTAGTCGTGTAGTACCGCCGCAATTCATCATTCGTCAACTTCTGGTGACGAAAACGTATGGGGACGACATCTCCATGTGTCGCAGCGAGTCTGGTGAAAAACGCTTTTAGTGCCTCCTCGTCCACGAATTTCGCGTGTTTGTTTCCTGCGTTTCTGTGGACTGGAAGCGCGAAATCGCCTTTGCTGACCTGGTTTCGGTATCTGTTGAAATTGCATAGCGTGCAAAACAGTATCAGTCTTAGTGCCCAGAACGAAACCTAAACAGTCTTATTGACGAACCGTGTGATTGTGTCGTTGCTGGCGTTGTAGGCGGTCTGGAATGCCGTTCTGCACACCTGGCCGACGATAGGAAGAAAATAGGAGTAGCGCGTCCGCACCCCGGACGTTCGATGTCGCTGAGCGGCCTCCGAGAACCCAGAGCACATTGCGAGTACAGTTACCATGCTGGTACGCTGACAGTCCTTTTGCATCTCCATGTACACACGGATGAATTTTGTCATAGCCTCCGCATTATTCTCTATACACGCTTTCTCGCAGCAAGACACTCCGAGCACAGTATCGATATGCTCCGTCACCGCCTCGTTTAGCTCTACAGGTTCGTCATCACAGTCGAGTGAAGACGCAGGCGATCCACTGCTCTCGCTGTCGACCCTCGAGGCTGAACTCTCGTCACCATTTATGACCGGTCGGAACTTCGCGTCTTGACCAGTGACTGGCTCGAGAAAAATCAGTTGAAAAATCACTGCCAAAAATGTTCTAAATGCCTTTTCTCGTAAATCCGTTTAAGTTCGAATGAACGTCGCGTCCCATACAAACGGCTTTATCTCCACTGTAATAATATTGGATATTACGATTTTGTTTTGCGCGGTCTCATATACTCCTTTTACCTACAATTTCACCTATTTTTAATCATTCACCATTCATATCCACTTGCATTTTACCACCATATTTCCTTTTTCTAAACCACTTCTTTCAACCCATATTAATTCAATCTCATTTTATTATTCCTACCAACCAACCCTCCACATCTACACAAAACTAATCTACTTCTCTTCCATATAAAAATTTAAAACCACTACCTACACACAAACTTCACCTACCTTTACAACCTTTACTTCTCTAATCTACATACCTAACATTCACTTCTACCCATCATTCTCTCACCATTTTAACCTTCTTACATTTTACTCTCATTCACCATCTACTTATTATCTAATCCCATAATCCAATTATATTCACTTTTTATTACTTACTTTTTCACATTCAAACGCTCTTTTCAATTTCCTCCTTTTCATCTCCACAAATACTCCACACTTTTTCAAATCATTATCACCACACACTCCAAATTCACACCACTTTCATTTTAATATTCTTTACCTCTTTTTCTCATATATATTTCCCACCCTACAACATATTTCAATCCACTTATTTCTCATATTCACACATTTCATACATATTTTTAAAAAAATCTTTCATTACCAAACACACATACACTACCAAAATACATACACATTTCCATTCAACTTCATCATTCACTCCCACTCTAATTCAATTCACCCTATATATTCCAAATTCTTACACCATCTATATTCCATATTCTCACACATTCTCCTTTATCTCACATACTCATCTATATGATACCAACATAAATAGCAATAACATTATCTTCCTCTTTTCATTTCTTTTACCATTCAAACCCACTCAACATTCACTTCCTCTCCCATTAACCAAATTCCATCCACTCAAAATACATTCACTCATTTTTCATATTCCTCCAAATACTGCTTTCTCTTAATTTATATATCACTTATACTCACTTACATCCAACCTCTACCAACTCTCCATTTCTTCTTTTATATGATCATCTACTTTCCCTACACTTTTTATTCATTCACCATCCATATTATACTCCTACTTCCTTTCTCTTTACTTAATATCATCTTCTATAACCCAATTCCAATACATTTACACAACATTATCACACTCTTTTCTTTATCACTATCCACCAACTCACCTTCCACAACTACACTACATCAACTTACTCCTCCCTCCTCTTTTTCTCAATCTCTTCTTACACCCAACATCCACCTACCTTCACATGTTTCATATACATTTCCCTACATCCAATAACAAAAATATTTCTCATTTCATTCGTTTACTATCTATATCTACTCATTTTTCCCTCCCATATTTCTCAAATTTATTATCCGCTCCTTTAATACACTTAAACTTCCACCTAACATAACACATTCACACAAAGTACACACTTATTTAAAAATTCCACCAACTCTCTCTCCACAACTGCACTACATCACCATACTTATGTCTCATCTTTTTATTCTTCAACATCAATCCACGACCAACCTCCACTAACCCTCACATTCTACGTTTTATACATATACTCCTCTACACCAAACATTCATTCGCACCATTATTCTCACACCATCCACAACCCTTTTTACTCAAACTCACCCTTTACTTATTATCAAATGCCATATTCACACCAATCACACCTCTCGACATTCCACTATATCACATATTACACTCCCATTAATATTTTCTACGATATAACCCTCCACAATTGCACTACATACACATCAACTATCTTTAAATTACGCATACTAAACTCTCATTCAACTTTTACCTACTCCCATATTATTTTTATCACGCATACTTCTCTACCTACATCAACATACATACATAGCATTACATTCCTTTTTTCACTTACCATCTACACACATCATATACGCAATATATATTACATGTGATTGTCAAATTGATAGATTTGTTAGCAAAAATGGTTTTGTGGGGACTTGCACCGAAACATCATAAGTTTTTGTAACTTTATGTTTTCCTCCTGTTTGCTCATACTTCACTTCCACCCACACACCGCTAACCTCTACGCACACACTTTGTATACTTCACTCCATCCTATTAATATCGATATTCATTTGTCATCCATGCCCACTCATATTTCACACTCACTTACATTCTACATATTATTAACTCCCATTAATCCAATTGTACCCACACTAACCACATCCACTAAACCTTCCACCTTCACACCTACTGCACTCCTATTTATACATTCCCCATACTCACTCTCTGCAACTACTCTACGTCAACACAAAAGGCTTTGGTCGGTTGATGGCAAAATGCAAAGCGATTGATTTGGGTCCTTAGTTCGCAAAACTCCTTGCTACCTCTAAGCCTACTGGATTCTCTACTGGATTCACTCTACTGGATTCTTTATTGGATACTGACTTACTTCAGCCAATCAGCGACTGCCACGTGGATGCCCATCTTGTACCCACAATCTTGTACCCACGTGTCCCGTAATCCCCGTAGCGTAAACAGCGTCCCATCATCAGTGTCCCATCATCAGTGTCCCGTAAACACAGGAATGATTTCGGTCCCACTGAGTGAAGGTCATACCGGTATCTTACCGGTATGTCGCAGCTGGTCGAGGCGTCTTCTCGACAACACTCCCACTCGACTTGACAGCTGTTGCGCCTTGGATCCCCAACTTGCTCCGAAGAACTTCGAACTGCACGGCAGTGATCGCCTTCGTCATGATGTCGGCCAGCATGTCGGAAGTCGAAACATACTGTAGCACCACTTGGCCGTCTTCTGCCTTCTCGCGCACGAAGTGTTAGCGAATGTCAATGTGCTTGGTGCGCTTGTGGAATTCGGGATTCATGGCCAGCGCGATGGAGCCTT
The DNA here is from genome assembly GCA_012656075.1 of Phytophthora hibernalis. Lineage (NCBI taxonomy): Eukaryota > Oomycota > Peronosporomycetes > Peronosporales > Peronosporaceae > Phytophthora > Phytophthora hibernalis. The sequence continues at coordinate 45,085 of JAAKBF010000153.1, read as the reverse complement.
GGTTGTCCTCGTAGATCATGACAGGATCGTCGCTCTTCATCTCGCCGAGTTCACACAGAAACACCTTGAGCCACACTGCTTCCTGCGTAGCCTCCGATAGCGCCATGTACTCTGCTTCAGTAGACGATAATGCCATCGTCCGCTGCTTCTTGCTTCTCCAGCTGATGCATCCTCCGTTCATCATGAACGCGTAGCCGCTCGTACTCCGTCGAGACTCGATGTCACCAGCCCAGTCTGCGTCCGAGTAACCACACACGCCGAAACCGTCTTCGCATGAGAACTCGAGTCCGTGCGTTGGTGTCACCTGCAGATACCGCAGCACACGCTTGAGAGCTTGCCAGTGTGTCGGACATGGATCAGCCGCAAACTGGCTCAGAACTGCTACTGCCGCAGCGAGGTCCGGACGTGTCGCGACCATCAGGTACATGATGCCGCCGACGGCGCTCCGGTATGGCACGTTCTTCATGGTGTCTTCGTGCTTGCAGCCACCCTCGCACATGTTCTTGGTCAGCTTGAGTCCGGGGTCCTGCGGCGTCTTCACAGGCTTGCTGTCTTGCATGCCGAACTTGGTCAGGATGGACTTGAGGAACTTGGTTTGCCGCACCACCACTGTCCCGGAGTCACGGTCGTTCTTGATCTCCATCCCGAGAAAATACTCGAGCTCGCCGAGGTCCGTCATCTCGAAGCGTTCACTCAGCGCGCGCTTGGTCGAGTCCAGCAGGTCGTCGTTGCTGCTTGCCAGGATCAGGTCGTCCACGTACAGCACCACGAAGATCATCTCTTGATCATTCCTCTTGATGTAGACGCAGTGGTCGGACTCGCACTTCTTGAACCCCATCTTCAGCATGAAGTCGTCGATGGTCTGGTTCCACATGCGCGGCGACTGCTTCAGTCCAAACAGCGAACGCTTGAGCTTGCATACGTGGTCCGGATGGTTTTCGTCCACATAGCCGTCCGGTTGCGCCATGTAGATGTCTTCGTCGAGAACGCCGTTCAGGAAGGCTGTCTTGACGTCTATTTGGTGCAGCTTGAGACCATACTTGGCAGCAATGCTCAGCACTGCATGAATCGACGTGAACTTGGCCACTGGTGCGAAGGTCTCATCGTAGTCGATGCCATACTTCTGCGAAAATCTCTTGGCCACCAGTCGCGCCTTGAACCGCTCGATCTCTCCAGCTTGGTTTTCCTTGACTCGAAACACCCATCTGCAGCCGATCGCCTTGCGTCCCTTCGGCAATCGTACGACATTCCATGTGTCGTTCTTGCGAAGTGACTCAACCTCCGAGTCGCAGGCCTCCTTCCACTTGACTGCGTCGCTGGATTCCATCGCCGACTTGAATGTGGTCGGCATTTCTCCCACTGAATCCACGACGTACGCAGCCTCAAAGCTCCCACTTTCTTGTGCCGTAGCAGACATCTCGTCCAGAGTCTGGTATCGACTCTGCGGCGCATACCGCTTGGCACTTGGAACCTCCACGGCTTCCTCCAGTGACTGCGTCCGCGGGTGTCGCTTGCTGCCGGGCTCGAAGTCTTCGTCCCGCGCAGCTTCTTCCTCTTCTTCGTTGTCGTCATCCGACTGCGACGAATCTTGATCCGTCACCTCTTCATCTTGAAGTTCCACAACAACTACTTGATCGTAACTGCGTCTCCCACCGTCGAAGACGTCTTCCATGAACTGCGCGTCGTGGCTCACCAACACGCGACCGCTCTCCAGTTCTTCAAACCGATACGCTTTCTGGTGCTCCGAGTACCCGAGGAAACGACAACGCACCGACCGAGCGTCGAACTTGGTGCGCTTCTCCTTCGGCACGTGCACGTACGCATGGCAACCGAACACTTTCAGGTTCGCCAGCAGCGGCTTCTTCCCGGTCCAAACTTGGTGTGGCGACTTGTCGTGGCTGATGGCACGAGTCGGACACCGGTTGCGAAGGAACGTGGCAGTCATCACCGCTTCACCCCAATACGACTTGGACAATCTGGCATGTTCCAACATGCAGCGCGCACACTCCACCAATGTCCGGTTCGTCCGTTCTGCCACTCCGTTCAGCTGAGGCGTGTACGGTGGTGTGAACTTCTGCACGATCCCGCGGTCGCTACAGAACTTGGCCATCGCACCGGAAGTGTACTCGCCACCGTTGTCGCTCCGGAGTGTCTTCACGCGCTTGCCGGTTTGAGTTTCAGCAAACGCCACAAACTCAGCGAACTTGGCGGCCACCTCAGACTTGTTCCGCAGCAGATACAGGACGCAGAAGTGCGACTTGTCATCGATGAACGTGACAACGTAGCGCTTGCCACCAAAAGTTGGTGTCTGCATGGTACCGCACACATCGCTGTGAATCACCTCCAGCACTTGCTTCGCACGGTTCGGAGACGACTTCATGTAGCTCACTCGCGTTTGCTTGCCGAGTGAGCATCCGCCGCACAGCTCCCACTGCTTCACCGACGTCATGTCAATACCAGTGCCGTAGCCCTGGCATCTAGGCCGCCATAGCCAACGTGACCAAGTCGAAGGTGCCAGAGGTACGACGTGGTGTACCCTTGGCGATCATTCGAACTTGCCTCATTGGCCTCGTCAGGCATCATCGGAGTCATGCACAGCTTGAACAGCCCTTTGCCCTCACGAGCGCCGAGCTGCCCCTTTAGACCCTTCTTCTCCGTGAAGCACCCGTCGCTCTCGAAGGTGACTGGCCCGACGTCCTTGGTGAAGCGGCCGACGGAGAACAAGTTGCGCGTCAACTTGGGAATGTGCCACACGTTTGTGAGCACACCTTTCTTGGTCCCGCGCGTAGTTTTCATCGACATCACAATGACGCCACTGCACCACACCGTCGTCCGCGAGATGCACGTCCACCGGGTCGAAAGTCTTGTAGTTCTTCATGAACTTCTTGGAGCACGTCATGTGCTGCGTCGCACCCGAGTCGACCAGCCACACGTCATTCGACTTGGTGTTGCTCCCACCACCAATCGAGAAAAGATAGTCGCCGGCATTCTCGTCCTCACGCGCCACATTCGCACGCTGCGACCGCTGCCGGTTGTTGTTGTCTTGGATCCGCGAGGGACACTCCACGATCCAATGTCCTTGTTTACCGCAGTTGTAGCACGCCCCGGTCGACGAAGAAAGAGCTTGTTGGCCAAACTCTTCTTCTCGAAGTGTCATTCCAGTCTTGACCATGCATCATGCGCGTCCTTGGCCGAGCGAACCAACGGCAGCTGCGAGTCCTCCATCGCGAGACAGATCATCGCCAGTGCCTTGCGCGACTTCTTCCGGAAGGTCGCTTGATCCGCCGCAGTCTGGCAGTGCTCCAGCTTCACTTCCCCACTCGTCACTTCCCACAGTTCGCGCTCCTCGAGCACCATCTGCATCTTGAACTTCCACGTGTGGAAGTTGGTTCCGTTGAACTTGTTGATGCGGGCGGTGGAGACTGGGGAGGCGTCCATGGTCGGGGTCTTGGTCAGGGAAGACGGGGCTTGGGCTCATAACCAAAAGGCTTTGGTCGGTTGATGGCAAAATGCAAAGCGATTGATTTGGGTCCTTAGTTCGCAAAACTCCTTGCTACCTCTAAGCCTACTGGATTCTCTACTGGATACACTCTACTGGATTCTTTATTGGATACTGACTTACTTCAGCCAATCAGCGACTGCCACGTGGATGCCCATCTTGTACCCACAATCTTGTACCCACGTGTCCCGTAATCCCCGTAGCGTAAACAGCGTCCCATCATCAGTGTCCCATCATCAGTGTCCCGTAAACACAGGAATGATTTCGGTCCCACTGAGTGAAGGTCATACCGGTATCTTACCGGTATGTCGCAGCTGGTCGAGGCGTCTTCTCGACAACACTCCCACTCGACTTGACAGCTGTTGCGCCTTGGATCCCCAGCTTGTATGCTAGTTGCATCAGGCCCTCGCTGGCCCGGAATCTGGTGTCGGCACGAGAAGAGTGTCATGGTCATCCGACGTGAAATCGTGTGCAGGTGTGCACATATATAGGAGTGCGTCAGCGAGTGCGGCGAACAATGAGGAGGAGAATAGCGTGTGGCGCGCAGTTGACGGTGTTCGGTATTGGTTCGTATAGGGCGAATGTGGTGAGTGTTGTGATGTTGATCAAAATTCAACGACAGCTTGGCCGAGTGGTTAAGGCGATAGACTAGAAATCTATTGGGGTAACCCGCGTGAGTTCAAATCTCACAGCTGTCGGACCCATTTTGCATGTCACTTGTGCGCTTCTACCTCTCGCTTTTTGGATTTTCACACCTCTCCTGCGCTGCCCCACGACCACCAGGGTCTAGCGACACCTTGACATCGCTCATTCGGAATCGCCCGCCCGTATTGCAGCTTGTACCGGAGTCATGTATCCGGCTGGCACACAGTACTCCATTTCCCCAGCGAACAATCAAGTGTGTACGGTCCTGGTAAATCACTACGCTGGAACGGCTTACTCAGCCATCAAGGCATACCGTACTGTCCTAAGCTAGGTGTATACGGTTTCATCACGGAAACCTGGCGCGCGACCCAGCGACGAGGACAGAGGTAAATCCTGCCGCGTAGGATCTCGGGAGGCACCGCCGCACTTTGTTTGCTTTGCTTGGTGTGGCAACAAGGAAACCATCTGCGCGGTCAACACCGCTCGAATCACCATGATAAGGTCCAAGGGGCATCCCATTTGCAAGGGAATTACAGGTATTGGAGGTGGTTGTCGTCTAGCATGCATCGAATGTGCCAACGTTTTTAACGTAAATTGTCCAAAGCGAAAGCGTTCCCGGTCATGGCTAGGACGTCAGGAGACATGCTCGTGGCAGGAAGAAGCGACAACACGTAGCTGTGCGAGCATCGGAGCAGTGGTGCCGGCGAAAATGGGTATGCGTTTGACTTTGTTGCGGCTGTTTGAGTAGGCGTTTCGATGCATGGAGGGTATGAGGTGGATGCTAGCGAGCAAGCATCTGTGTGGAGGCTATTTAGTTTTTGGTGGTGCAACTGATGCGTGTCTCGCAAGGCCAGGGAACAGGGAGTACAAAGCAACATCGGCGCATCATGTAAAACAATATCGTCGGCGTCTCAAGAGCTGCTATTTGTAGGCTTGCTTGGTGAGCGGGGATGAGTCGAATGTCTACCCTAGTACACAACAAAATTCATGCAGCGCTGAAAATTTTCGTGCAACATCTTGTCCAGGACGCAGTTGTGTACACTGAGCATGCTCGCAGGAAGATCGTCACCAAGATGGATGCCCTGTATGCACGAAAACGTTAAATCGGACACTCTACGGGTTTGAAATAAAACAAGTCTCCTAATGTATCTTTCCATCGTTCTAAACAAGCTGCGACCCCTCCCCGGGACGCAACCCGGGTATGCAGTAAAAGGGGCTGATACATAACGGCATGGCAGCTATACAGTACCTGTAATACCGGGACTGCACCGGTTGTGTTTCAACTTGCATTGGTCGAAACGGTACTGTTTGTTAAAGTTTAAGCCCAATGACGTCGCTCCACATCCTGCGCAGTTCATTACGCGACCCAGTCAGCGAGACATCGGTCCACCAGGTCGTGTAGAGAAGGGGTACAACCACAGGATGAAGTTAGGACGTTGCGACTTGGAGCAGAATCGTCATGTCCGACAGAACTTGGTCGTTGGCGCCACGAGCACTTCTGTACGGAATCTCGTTCGTATCGAGCTCCGTGAGAAGTATGCCGTGGCTTTAGATGTCAGCGGGTGGGCCGTAGTTTGAGTCGCCTGTGAACACATCAGGCACCAGCCAACGCCACACCATCTTGTTGTCTTCGGATGGGAAGCGCGACGTGCCGGAATCGCTCAGCTTGCCCTGCATCGTGGCTGACAGAAGAACATCCCGTGACTTGGTGTCGAGATGCACTAACGTTGGAAGAAACGAGTGCAGATACAGAAGAGCCTCGATCACACCACGAACGACGTCGAACTTCTCTGGTGTCCAATCCATCTGGGAGGGAGTGCAAACGCATAGGCGATAGCACCAGAGACATCGTCTCCGGGGTATTTCACCTCGTGGGCGTTTATGGAACAAGAGCTGCGTTCGTATTTCCTGTTGGCCAATGTGGCTTACCGCTTTCGATCGCTCTTCTTGCGCTGTAATCAAGGAAAGCGTACGCTTCAAGACTACGTCATGGAGTTGCAGAACCTTGAAGCCGTTATGGCGGGCGCTCTCCTCTCTTAGTACGTCAAGGTGACGGTCTTCATGGACGGCATTCGGCCGGGCCAGGGCCGGCCGGAGCTCTTCCGCAGACAACCGAAGTCTTTCAACGATGCGGTGCACGTCGCCATGCTGGATGATCACTGCGTGCGCTCGGCGCAGAGGAATGCCGGCCGCTCGGACACTGTCAGCAACGGTCCCACTCCCATGGAGACCTCGTCGGCTGAGTCGACCCGACCTCAGCGTAACCAACGCGCGAGTGCCCGTTGCTTTGGATGCAACCAGCCTGGCCACTTCCTTCGGACTGTCCAACGAACCCGTGGAAGGAGGGCAAGGCCAAGGCGGCTCTGCCATCCCTGTACATGATCGGAACACGACGACTCCCAGTAGGTGCGGGACGCTCTGCTGGGAGACTTCGTTCCTCCTCGAGGTCGGTGGCTCTGCCACCACCGCCTCCTGGAGAGAAAATCCCAGGGACGACACTGTTGTGTCTCTTCCTGGCCGCCGCGCGGTCTAACCACGCGATCGTCACGACGAGCGTTAAAGGGTACGACGAACCGCTGGCAATCCTGATTGATTCGGGAGTGTCCTACAATTTCGCGACGAAGTCCAGTGTGGCCAGGAACAGTACATTGTATGCTAGTGCTTTGGAAGCATCTAAGAATAATACCTACGTATCTGTTCGCCTGGCGACTTTGGGTTAATCGTGTCTACGCAAAGGTCTATCCTTGAACGTCAAGTTTGACGACTTCAACTCGGTCGAACCTTTCATTGTCCTTGACATGAATTATCGGTACGATCTTATCCTCGGCATGCCTTGGTTGACAAATCACGAGCCTTGGATTGACTAGAGAAGTCGCACCATCGGTGCTAGTCACAACCCCCTCGCGGACAGAACCCTGGCGGGTCATGTCCCCTCCTCTTCCCGGGACGGGTTTGTGCACGAGCATCGCATGCCACGCGGCGAACGGCACTTCACAGTTACTTCGGAAGTACTCGAACTGACTACGGCGTTGCCGTTCACGTGCCCTGCATCTTCGAGAGCTCAAGAGCCTTCGGTGGATGTGGGAGAATGTAAGGGGTTCCGTGTGTGTCTCACGATGAAGCTCATGGATCTCTCAAGAACGAAGGCGCCGCTCAGGCCCGTGGAGCCGGCGATGGACAAGTCGTTGAAGCCGGTGCTCGCACAACGAGGAGTGGTCGAGCAGGATCTCCCACTACGCAATGCGTCGATGCTGGGTCAGCTCGCGCAGGACAGGTCGCTGAAGCCGGTGCTCGCGCAACGAAGAGTGGTCGAGCAGGGACTCCCACGTTGGAAGATGCCCACCCTGGGTCAGCCGCTGCATGATCACACCGCGGGGCGGTCCCTTGGGGCAAGATGACCACATCAGTGGTGTGAGATGTTCTCACGGGAGAACGCAAGGAAGGCTTGAATCTCGCTCCCCTGCCTACCGTAGCGGAGCTACTCGAGCTGGTAGAGCTCTCGTTTGTGGAATTTTTAGATTCACTGAAGGCGGGCGAGTTCGAGGAGATGCTCTTCATCCACCGCGAGCACGACTCGGTCGAGCTGAACACCTCTTGGGGCATGGATCCGGAGGTGCATGAAGATGAGCAGTCCTCGTTGAGGGGAAAGGTATGACACGGTCATCTTGAAGGACCCGTCGGACCCGTACTACCCTCTCCTGGTGGAGTTCTCGGATGTCGTCAGCGATGATTTACCGTCAGCGTTGCCTCCGGATAGGGGTCGGCACAAAATTGACCTGGTGCCGGGCACCAAGTTATGCACTACTCGCCAGTGGCCACTACCGAAGGATCAAGTCGACGTAATCGACGCCTTCTTTGCAGCTAAGTATACCGCGGGCATGGTACGCGAGTCGAAGTCGCCGCACTCGTCGCCGACGTTCTGCGTGAAGAAACCCAACGGGAACCGGCGCCTGGTGCACGCGTTCAACAAGTTGAATGCAGCGACGCTACCGGCTTCCACGCCAATCCATCGGAAGGACGTGTTGCACAACAACATGGCAGGATGCACTATCTTCAGCGCACTCGACATGGTCGACGGCTATTATCAGCTGCTGATGCGCGAGTCCGACGTCCCCTTACAGCAGTGAGTACTCCCAGTGGGATGTTGTGGGAATGGCTTGTGACGCCCCAGGGGCTGTCAAACGCACCGGGCACGTTCAATCGTCTGGTAACTCAACTTTTTCGGCCGATGCGAGCGTTCACACAGACATACTTCGACGATATCTTCGTGCACAGTCGTGCTTCGGAAGACGAGACGGCCGTCGAGGCTCACATCGAACACCTCCGCGAGTTTTTGATGTGCATGCGCGAGAATCACTTGTATGCGAACATCAACAAGTGCATCTTCTGCGCCGAGGAGATTCCGTTTTGGGATGTTTCCTTGGCAAGGACGCCATCTGCGCGGATCCGGAGAAGGTGCGCGCGATCGCGCAGTGGCCGGTTCCCGTATCCCAGAAGGACCTACGTAAGTGGCTTGGCCTAGCCAACTACTTGCACAAGTACAGTGCCAATTATGCCGAGATGGCGCGGCCATTGACCAACCTCCTGAAGAAGGACACGGAATGGTCGTGGAACGACGAGGCTCACCAAGTGTTTGAGTCTATCAAAAGAAGTTTGCAGAGCGCTCCGATCTTGGCTTTGCCAGACGACGATCGCCCGTTCAGTGTAGTATGCGATGCATCGGACTTTGCAATTGGCTGTGCGCTTCTGCAAGTCGATGCCGATGGCAGAGAGCGAGTGGTCTCATTCCAGTCGCGCCAACTAAAGGCGGCAGAGAAGAACTACCAGGTCCACGACGAGGAACTTCTCGCTATGAAGTACGCGCTGGTGAAATTTCGGGTACACCTGCTTGGCAGTAAACCGTTTGTGATCTACACAGACCATGCGTCCTTGCAGACTGCGACGTCGTCGCCTCATCTCCCAACGCATGGCGCGGTGGCTCTCCTTCTTCGTGGCATATAACTTCAATGTGAAGTACAAGCCAGGAAAGCAGAACGTCCTCGCGGACGCACTTTGCCGACGTTCGGATTACGAGCTGGCGCACGTTGCGTACCTCGAGTCTCCGCTCTATAGCTTCTGCGAGAAGCGAATGCTGTGGACGAGGATCTGGCTGATCTCGTTAAGTCACACGGTACGCCGAAGGCAGTTGTGAAGATAACTGCTCGGCAGCGCTCGACCACTACTCGCTGAAAGATGGTCTGCTCTATTACGAAGTCGATGAAGGTGATGAGCCTCGAATAGTCGTGCCTAACGACGAGGACTTGCGGCATCGCGTTCTCTACGAGGGTTACAACACGCCGCTCAGCGGTCATCTTGGACGTGAGAAGACGTACACGTCCGTGGCGCGCAACTTCTGGTGGCCTAACATGTACAAGTGGGTTCGTAAGTACGTGCAGACGTGCGAAACGTGCCAACGTGTGAAACCCGCTCCCTCGTCGTCGGCTCCCTTGATGAGCTTGCCGGTGCCGGCCGATTGTTGGCGCTCGGTGAGCATGGATTTCATCTTCGAGCTTCCGGCGGATACGCGCGGCCACACTGGCGTCTTGGTCTTCGTTTGCCGTATCAGCAAGATGGTGCGGCTAGCCGCGGTGAAGAAGAGCGTGACAGCGCCACAGGCGGCTCAGCTCTTTGTCGATAACGTCTTTGGACACCATGGGAACGTGTTTAAACGTGGGAACCAGGTCCTATTTAATGCTAAGAATCTCCCTATGCAGGCGGTCACTACGGTGGGCAGCACGAAGTTTCGTCCAAGGTTTGTGGGGGCGTTCACGGTCATTGGGGTCCATGGCAACGCGTACACGTTGGACCTGCCATCGGCTATGGCCACGCACCCGACGTTCTACGTGGGACTTCTCAAGCCGTATCACCAGGCCGATGCGAATGACTCTGTGAGTCCGACGAATTCGCGAAGTGGCGAAACGCGCTCGCCATCATCTGCATCCTACCCTGCGGAAGAACGGCCGCAGCAGGATGAGCAGCCGCAGGTGGCGGGCCAGACCGAGGAGCACGGCTCTCCAACGCCTCGACGCGAGAGTAGAGGTCGCAGAGCCACCCAAAGTGCTTCTAAAGCTCAGCACGGTCTTTCGCGGCAGACCTCTCGCTCTCTGAGCATCGATAGAGCGCGTAACGGAGGTCCTCGCTCAGGCGATCGAGCTGCCGCTGGCGATCACCCACACGATGCTCCAACTGAGCCACGCTTGGAGCCAAGTGGTTCACAGTCGACTCGACGGAGTGCAGAGACCCTCGCAGGGAAACTACGTCAGTCCGATGCGACTCCTAGAGCCTCTGGCAACCCTCCACGACAGTTGCGATCTTCGTGTGATCGGAATGTCCAACAGGAGCTAGAGCGCGCGACTCCGACGCCTGCGCGGACCGTCTCGATACGTCAACGCGTTCGTTGCGTCCCCCGCCCCCACTGATTGGTAATGAGGGCGCTCTCTACTTCCATGTCGAGAGAATATTGAAGCACCGCGGGCGTAGCGGTCACTACCAATGTCTAGTGAAGTGGCGCGGCTATCCGGAGGATCAAAGCACATGGGAGGCTGGTAGCTGTATCTCGGAGGACTACGCCGACATCGTGTCTGCTTATGACCGCTCCCTTAACCGCGCCAAGAACACTGAATGGTTCTACCGGCTGCGACTGCCACGACCCTGGATCTTCTGCACAATAACGCCCGGGGTGGACTTCGAGCGCTCAAGATATCGGTTGCGCCACTGGCCGTTCACGATAAACTTCGCCATGCGGAAGCGAAGGCGCCGTTGGTCCAGCCAGTGGACGCGATATGGCGAGTCTGTGAACTCGGTCAAGGGGTACCCCTAGTGATGCAGCCACGCGTTCGTTGGACTGGTGGGCGAGGGTCGTGTCGTCGTGAAGGACGACGGGACACTCGTCGTAGTACGGCACCGTCTTACCCGGCTCAAGACTCACGACTCTGTCGAAGGTACTCGTGGTACTCCCGTACGGTCCAGTATCGCAGCGAGAGCAGCTGCCCCTTGTTTCGAGGCGCCGCTGGCTCGTGCTCGCGCTTCGAGGTTCGCCGCTGCGCAGCAACCTCGCTCTCATCGCGGGCGCGATCATGAAGGTTCTGGCGGTTGTCGGGCTGAAGCAGCTCTTCGGGTACGTAATCACCGTCGCTGACGTTGGTGATGATGACTTGGGGTTCAGCAGCAGCACATGCGAGAGCAGCAGCACTGCGAGGCGATGCAGGACTCCCCAGATGGAGACGCCTGCTGCTCTGTGAGCTTGGGTGAAGTGCTTGGGTCGTTGACCTCGCCTGACTCCAGATCCGACTCGCTTTAGTCTACCTCGTCCGAGGCATCCTCCTCCGAGCAGTGCATCGCATCACTTGCTGCGCCCGGCTCGGGTTTGCTATCGCTGAGGCAGTATCCTAGAGTGCGTCGCTGGTCTGCTTCGCAGTCGCCAAGTGGGACTTGTCGTCGCCGGCCTCGGAGGCCTTGTCTCCGTCAGCTATGGGAGCTTGGCTATCGTCACCAGCAGCTCTGTGAGCCTCGTCGTCGCTGTCCGAAGCTTTGTCGTCAGGATCCGGCACTTTGGCAGTCACTGTCGTCGCTGCTGTAGTTGCTGTTGGCGCGTTCGCATCTCCCGCTCTTGGAGCTTCGTCGCCTTGGGGCTCCGGGCTGTCGTCGCCCAGAACTAAGTTCGCATTGGCCTCGCCGTCGGAGTCCGACTCATTGTCGCTGCCGCCTTCATATGGGCCGGGCAGGGTGACCTCGGTGCGCTTTATGCTGGACCGGGGTCTGATCGCAGCGGGCTTAGCCCTGTCGTCGGACTTCTGGGAAGCTTTCTTCGTATGTTGAGGCGGCTTCTTCTTCGCCGCCTTTCGCCTTGTGGTCGGCGGCGAGAAGCGCCTTGGAGTCAGCGCGCTTTGGCATCGCAAATGGTGCTGGTCTTGGCCTGGTGCCCGGTGGGCGTCTTTGTTCTCGGCGGGTGTTCACTCGGGCGAAAATTGCAGAATGGGGCGTTGCCTGTGCGGTTCGCTGGAATTCCCCCTGGGACAAGGTGCTTCCCGTTTGGGTGTGGGAGGGTGTAATGGAGCCACTTGACAGGGGTGACCATTGTGGTGTGGTCCACACCATTGGTGTCCGCCACACGCGTGGTGTGTGGCACGTCAATGACTTAACCCTTTTTTGCCCATACATGTTCTATTTGAAAAATGTATACTCCAAACAAGATAAAATTGCAAAACGACGCATAATGCCTCGTTTTGCTATTACTTTCCGGTGACTATATTCTATGTATTCTGAAATGACCAGAAAATGTTTTTAGTGATATTTGTAAAACGTTGCATAATGCATCGTTTCGGTCAATTTTCCGGTAGCTATATTATTGGTCAATATTAAAATCATAATATTTGATAGGACGATTTTAGTAAAACGATGCATTATGCCACGTTTTGGCAGTCGGCAACAAAAGGGTTAAGTCGTACATCAGTCGTACTTAAGTAGTACGCCAGTTGTATTAAAGCAGTACATCTAAATGGGTGGCTCCCATTTGTATGGATCAGATTAGACAGGGATTCAGTATGCAGATAGTTAGCAGTAGTTAGAACTACAACAGTGTTCTTAATATAAATCAGTTTAACTCTAACCCGGAAGTTCGCAAGTCAATTGGTACTCGGTACCATATTGGACAGGAAGGCCAGGCCTTTGCAAGCTTACAGCAGGAACGCCAGGCGTCTGTTGTGGTTAGGGCATTAACGCTTCCTCTAAAGCTAAGGTGCGTGGGCCCCCGTCCCTCGGTCGTGCGTGGCAGGCTCGACCGACGGTTGGATCCCGGCTCAGGCACACCGAAAAAACCGTCCGGAGCTTCTGCTTCCACTTACGTAATGAAAGCGCGGCTTCCGCGATCGTCCAATCGTGAAGGTCGGCCTCGGTGGGTAGCGCTTGAGGCTCGCAGCTCATAGCACGGAACAGTTGCACTGTATCCTCGGCCACCTGCTGGATGCTTCACGATTCCACGGGGACGACCAATTCTACCCCGAGTTAGCTTGTCGAATTGATTTTGGCGCAAATGCCCGCATTCACTCGCTCTACGTTATCATCACCTCCATGCATCTTCCCAAAACCTTGCTGGTCGTCGGAGGGTCCCCATTAACTGGAGGCCGACTGCCGGTCGACCGAGAACTCGCGTCCTCGGTCATCGTCAGCGATCGGAGATCGCCGAGTCCATCTTCGTTCTCCTCTTGAGCTGGTTCAGGACCAGCCACTTCGTCCAACTCCTCAGTGAGGTTTCGCGCGAGCGACCTCACTTCTCCGCTACGTCCTGCTGATACGGTAGCGGCTTCCGAAACCTCGGACATCGCTGTCGCTTCTTCTAGGTATTCGTCTTCATCATCTTCTTTGGCTTCAGTGTAGCCCATCCGCTCGTCGAAGCTGAACGCTCGTTGATCGACTTCAAAGTACTTGGGGTCGCGAGTGTAGGACCGGGCTTCACCAAAACCTCGGTGTGCCCTCCGCTCGACTTCATCGGCGTTTCTGCTACCACTGATTACGCTCCTCTCGCCGTCTTCTCTCTTCTTCTTCTCTTGTCTTCTTCTCGAATGCTCGTTAGGGTAAGAACCTATATACAACCAAGAGACACAGAAAGTCACCCCCAATCCCGGGTCGCGGCACCAGTTGTCGTGTATGATCACGCAGAAATTCTCACTACCAAATGGTATGAGTCCCACCAACAACACTCGCTTCCCTTGTCAGGCCAACGAGCGTTGGATCAAACCTGAAGACCAGGTACGATCCCTTACGCCGGATTGGATGTGAACCCTATGTACACCTAGTTTGTAAGCCAACCCAATAACCTGCACCACTAGCCACGAGCGAGGGCTAGTATGCAATATTGCGCTTTCGCGTGAACCCCCGCAGTCCCTCAGAAGGAAGGGTAGCGGTTGTCAAGCCTGATACGGGTTTGCCGAGGTAAAACCTCGGCGGGTAATAAAATACGTATGGAACACTCGGTTCCACTATAATATATGGTGAACGACGCTTCTCGTCGCTCCCAACACTCGGCCACTCTAATCTCTTGGACTGACCAGCAACAAACCCTCGGTTCAATGTGCCTTGCGCTCGCCGACCAGTATCCCACAAGCCGAGCGTATCCAGACCTTAAGATAAGCTAGCTAGACTTACCTAAGACGGACTTAACCCTTGGTGACTTGGGGGAAGACTGCTTATTTATTTCTGTTGATCTATGGCTCTGAGGGCCTCTGTAGTTAATCCTATAGCTAATCCTATACGTTACGTAAATACAAGTATCCAGTGTGAACAGATCCCAGTATGTGATCCCGTACACGGCTCTATAAGACCGAGGGTACGAAACTGAAATGGGTACAAACGAGGGTTTAACCATCAGCCGGGAATTTATTACACCCGACCGAGACCTTGGTCACTAAACTATCGTGGTCACTGTGGCGCGGGGAATGTAATCCGCCAATCAGGGCACACCGGTCACTTTCTTTCAGCAAGGGCAACCTTGCCGACTGGCGACCGAGCGCCGCAAAACCCTACACCACACTTCGGTATCTCATTTCAAGTTCTACATCGTGTCTATGGTTGGCGGGTATGACACTGGAGCTTAAAACGTCAAGGAAGGTCCTACAACATGAGCACGGCCGACGATCGAGTCTGTCGTGACCCCGCCGGTCGACTTCTTCTTCCTGCTGCTTACTAGAAGCTCTCCTCCGAGTGTGTCCACGCGAGAGGTCGTCCGGCGAGCATACACGACGTGCATGCAGGTTCCGAAGGCGAAGCAGAACTTACAAAGTCACCACTGAGTACGAAGGTCAACATTCCACCCAGCCAGGGGCTGGTTAAGGACCTCCATGTACCTAGAGTAGGTACAGCGTCGAGCTCCAGCCCAAATTTTCAGGAGAGAGCACGGCGGATGCGCATCGGCTTCAGACGCTCCTGCATCAACTCGCGGCAAAATGTCTTCTGGGCGCAAGAAAGTTTAAGACGCTTGGGTGACGCGGCCTGGATGAAATGTTCGCCATACTCGTATAGAGAAACTCGCCCAGTCTTCAGACAAACCAGTAACTTGCCCCGCCAAGAGCATGGATCGGTTTCGGAGACGCCGGACTCAGAGGTGCATTTGAGGAGTCTATAGCGCATTTGATGTAGGTCGTCGTAGGCACACAGCGTGCATCGCTCTTGTGCACGTGGTGCGATTTTTGTCTCTCCAACGCAGTGTCGGCTTCATCTTCCGTCAGGTCGGCAGCAACCTCCCTCCAGGACACGCGCGGCGGCAACCTTCCCAAGCTGGGCCAAGCTGGGGTGTCAGGCCCGGGCTGCTTTCAAACTTTTGAAGAGGTGCACTTCGTGGTCGCCTTAAGGCGCACATCACGAACGACTTAAGGGCGCAGCAAAGCCTCAGAGGTGGCCTGTTTTGCGCGAATTGCGATACGCGCCACCATTTTCGTGCACTTGTGCAGAAAGCAAACGGCGGTCCATTACACCCACAACGAATGGTGAGAATCTCACACTGTTCGGTGTTTTCCCGATCCTGTGGTGCTGACGCAGATTTATGGTGGCGATACCGCACTGTTGGGTAAACTTCACTGAGTCTCTTTTGCCCCACTGTGTAGAAGGGGCACCAGCCCAGGCGGGTACAGTGTTTTTGAAAGGGGTCATTTTGCCCCCTTCATGACTTAACATCTTGGCTTGTATGGTATACTCTAATTAAGTCGAAACACCGCGTTCACGAAAGGGTTAATATGGGTGAACCAGGTCAAATATTCAAAATATTCAAACAAAGCCGCGACTTCGCACGGAACAGCTCTGGATTTTACTTAGAGCTCAACAAACTCAGTTTCAAAGTGAGTGTTTACGAAAACCTCTTCGTGCAAAATTCACTTCATATCCATATACGCGATTTTTGGATTATATTGATTAGGAGTTACTCATAGGAACGATACTCAAATGAAGGCGAAAAATATGCTGTACTTCAAAGTGCGTAAATAAGGAACGGGGTGTCGACTATTATAATATCCTTAGAAAGATTATATTCAGTAAGTAAGGAACCACAGTAATACCGATGCTCCTTACTTATTACTGATTCAGTATGTCACATTGTGACTTGTTGGCGTCTAAACCCTCTATATGTAAAAATTTACATATCAGGTGTTCCCTATTGACGCACATTACTTTATTAGCAGCTTGTTGGTTGAAGGAGTGTTGGAGGAATCCCAAATTCATCGATCTAGCATCACTTCGCTTCTAATTAAACGGTTGCTACTTGTAACTAATCATGCGTGCGTATTTCTTCAAACGAAACCCGTGTAACTTTCTCGTCATGTATCCATAAGCCACGGAGCGTAACAAGTTCCTAAATTGTGTTGGCCAAGACAGCTGCAGGAAATGTTTCGTTCATACCGCACGAATAATTTCCGTGAATGATGCGATTTTAGATTTTGTACGTAGTCTTGCATGAAATCGAGAAGATAGGTCTGCAATGCAACGACGCACGCATATTCTTACTACACTTACCCGACAACTCGAGCAAGAAACTCTTCTGTCTACGGTCAGGTTCATAGTACAAGGATCACCAGCAGCTTAAAATCTGCAAAAGCGAGCCAGAGCTTCAGTGCGAGCGTGGTGGATACTACCATCAACTGAGCGGAAGACCATGCACAAGATACTACACAAAGCAGTCCATCCTTGCTCAAGTCGTGTCAAATGAAGCACTATTCGAATGAGGTACTTCGTCCCAACAACGTGTAGCATTTTTGCTACGCATACAAAACGAGCTGCTCAACATCAGTCTTGAAAATGCACCACAAAAGGATTATCAATAAGACATAGCCTCCAGCGATACCAGGACTCTATAGTTTCTTAGCAAAATACAAATAGAGGACCTCTTACCTCCCCATATATTATTACTACACCTACACTGTATGAATACCGGACAATAACCAACATGATGTGGTGTCATCGTCATCATTTTCTCTTGGACACGCGCTTCGATATTGTGAATTCCGTCCAAATTTGCAGATTTTAGGCGGTTCGCTTAACTACCACATACAAATTACAAGTCATTTTGCGAAGTCACCCATAGCAGCACATGTCACAGTAAGTACGAATCAGACTTAGTGTGAATTCGGCAGTCATGGGGTGCATAGCGGTTTCACCGCCGGAGATCCAACCAATCGTCCAATGCAGTTTTGAGTAGAACCCACAATATCTGTAGTGCATTCCAAACGTACGGAATTATCAACACACCACTGTAGATAATACCGCAATTTACGGTACTCGGTATTGTAGTACTGTAGCGTGTTGCTTGAAGAAAAACATCCAAAATGTTGCTCGAACGGTCTGGATAAATCATCTGCTGCAGGTAAAATACGAATTTAAGTGATTTCATATCATAGAGGTGGGTTGTCCTAATCTTCTGCGGATGGGTAAACCGCCACAAATAAAATAATAATCGATCCGGATATCAAATATAGCAGAGTTTTAAAGCTTATTTGTTGAAGTATCCAAATCGTATTACGAAAGGTATGAGAAATGCAAGGATTCAGACCTCGTTGCAATCTCTGGTAGACGCTGGATATAAAATGCAACATATTAGTATACCATTTGACTATCAATCCGTGTTCATGGCTCGCTCCGACGTTCTACAACGATCTTCTAATGCAGAAATAATCGAGAATAAGTGTCCTGAAGGCATTAAAAAGTCAGATTCCTTTTCGTTCAGCCATACGTATTAAAACGGAATATAAAAATTGAATGATACGTTTTTAGGGTGCGCTCTTACCGGTACAGACAATGCTTAAAGGGCTGTTCAGCGAAAATTGACATCTGAAACCTGGGAAAAAAAGTTCTAGGCTCCAGTATGTTGCTCGTGTTCAGCATGAGCAAATCAACCCTATCGGCGAATCATTCTGCATATCAATTTTGGCGGGTGTAGGCCGTGCTGGCTCTTCACAAAGAAAAATCGACGGCGAGAGCACAAGACCACGTCCTCTCGGTACCGGTACGCTACAGACACGAAGCGCTTTGCTTCGTGGGCAGGTAAATATACGTAGAAGCGCTGACGGACTGCCTACTTCGCAACACTAACATGGTTGGGGAGTGTTTTCATTGAGTGTAGCTACTTCCAGGCTGGAAACTATGGCAGATACGAATTCTCGTCTAATCCTCGCGGTGATGTTAAACCAAATGATGACCCCCGCACCATCATCGCTGAAGACACTCGCGGTCGTACAGCAGTGGTATGCAATTGAGATGCATGCTGCTGTGGAGCTTTTATCACCACAAGATCGCAAATGGATTACCAAGATACTCAGTAGTCATTGGTCTAAGATGCTGTTTTCGTCGCGAATTTATTTCGATTGCACTATGAAAGAACTATTTCGCATGAACAGTGGAAATATTGTCGCTCTAGCCAAGACTGTCTGCACTCGCTTCGCTCCACTTAAGGAATCACCAGATGCGGTGTCGCCGTCCAAGAGGCTTGCAGTTTTCCTGTACGTGTGCGCGCAAGCATCAACTGTGCGCTCCACAGCTGACCGTTTTGCTATTGGCCCTTCGACCGTATCTAGAATCCTGAAGGATGTTGCTGGAGCAGTGTGTCGCACACTACACCAGCTCATTGCGTTCCCCTCTTTTCGACTATGTGCATCGCAATTTGCTGACGCCTGCGGAATTCCACAGATTGTTGGATGTATTAACGGGTGCCATATCCCGATATCGAAACCGACCAAAAATGGAGCTATGTATTTCAACAGGAAATGCTGATACAGTTTAGTTCTGCAAGCGGTAGTTGACTGGAGGGGAAGATTTTGCGATTTTGACTGCAAGTGGCCTGGTCGAGTTGGCGACAGTCGTGTGTTTCGCAATAGTACGTTGGCAAATGCGTTTCCATCACTTTCAGCGTCGTCAGACAAGGTTAATCTGCCAACATCTGATGTCGCTTACACAAGCGTTCCTTACTTTCTTTTGGGTGACTCCGGTTACCAAAACAACATGTACATGGTTACTACGTTTGAGATTGCGGAGACTCTGGATGTTGTTTGCACAGTGCTTAACAAGAGGCTCAGTCATGCTCGTTACCGCGTGGAATGCGCGTTTGGACAGGTAAAATGTCGATGGCGTATTTTATTGAAAGGAATCGAACAGGACATAAGCATAGCTCCCTATGTCGTTTATGCTTTGTGCATCATTCAGAACTTCTTGTTGGATCATAAAGACTCGCTCGCCATCAGTCGAGAACAGCAATACCAACTATTACAACAGTACGAGTCACGATTTCCACAGCCTGAAATGGAAATTGAAGGATCTATTTGCGGAAACCTCCGCGATGAACTGAAGAAATGGTTCTAATTTAAACAGCACCGGGACAACTCATAACAGATTCGAATTCAATACGAGCCGTGTAATCCGATCTATGCATTTCGTATTTCCTTTGTCATTGCGTTCAGGAACGCTTGCATCATAGCCATCTGCTCATCATGCTGTCGGCGGCGCTCCTGCATATATTCATGTTGCATTCACTCAAACTGAGCAAAAACGCCTCAGATCACTCTTCCAGCACCTCTCTAACTTTCTCGTACTTGTCGTTCCGATGTCGCTTGTTGTTCATTCTCCCCGTGTTATGCGGGTCCCGACACTCGCTAATATTATAAGAATCGTCTTCAAACAAAATGTCAGCTTGGGGCGGCGTCGGTGTTGTGGAGCGTTGTCTTGGTCGAAGAGAGGTTGAGCGACATACGTTGAGCTTAGTGGAGTAGTGTCAGCCTGATCACCAAGAAAACTATTAAGCTTATTAAACACTTCTTTGGTCACGTTTGGGCTTTTCATTCGATGTAGATCCCTGTACAGTAAACCAACAAATACAAGAACATGCATAAGTCGACGTCCCTTGTGCGTCATGAACACGCTCGAGTACCTCAGTTCCTTCTTCTCCTTCGTGAACAACTCAAACCAGTCGGGTTTGCCCGCGCTACCAGCGATTCGATTTGCGTTGACTTCTCTAAAGAAACGAAACATTTCGCGTAGCGCTTGCAGCTTGTCTTCGATAGCTTTTTAGTGCGCGTAGAACTTGGACACAACGTCTGGAATGCTTCCATGACCTGCGCGTTGGTCATAACTGTCGTCTCGTCCTTAGGTATCCCTGTCATGTACACATCCCGCCATGCACAAGCAAGGGCCAGCGTATCAACTTCAGACCGTTTACGTTTCGCGAAAAGAGCGGTGTCTGGCTGCTCTGGCACAGGAGGCTCCGCCGGTGGTGCTTGCTGCTCGCTGATTAGAGGGGACGGACCGTGGGTCGATTCCATCTTTTCTGCGGAGGTGAAGAGATTTGTGGACTGTATGTCGTGGGGGAGCTATTCGATAATACAAATCCCAGATCTCAGGGGAAATGACACTGAAACGAGGTGCCTTCTGAAGTTTTTAGTGTCTTTTCACCGGTTTCAGTGTAAAACATGGTGATGCTGAACACGTTTTCCCTGGAATCTGACAAAAGGTCACTAAATTAGGGGTGTCGAACATTCGAAATGAGCTGAAAAACATGAGCAGGAAAGAGGCGAAATCATAAGCAGAAAAGTGTCGAAAACATAAGCAGAAACGGAGGGGGCTTACTTTTGCTCAATTCATAATCGCATTTAGCCGAGCGAGGGAGTGTTGACGAAACAGTTCGTGAGAAGAATCCCCGAAGGGAGCTATCCCGAAGCTAAGTACTCGGCAGCGCCTTCTACGGGCGATTATCGACGTTATGGCGGTCGCAGCGTTTGAGGAGGACGATGACGACAAGCAGAGTGAGGCGAACAGTGAGCAGGAAGAGGAGATGAAATGGCTTTAGTTGGTGAGGATTTGACTTACGTCTGTCTTGAAGACGAGGAGAGCAGTCTGCTCAGACAACAAGTGGGAATGAGGTTTGAAGTGAATATTGATCATCTTCTTGGTGCGCTGGGCGTGTGAAACCTGGACATCAACAATCTGGGCGATGCAAACTTTCAGGGCATACGAACCAAGACCAAAGACGAACACAACAGCGCATGTTATGGACATTAATGCAACACAAGCAAAAAGCAAAACAAGACTGTGTCCAACGTCTCAATTGGGGCCATCGACTTGTTCTGTCGAAGAAGCTCGAGCACCAGCTCCTGCTTACGCTGAGCGCGACGCTCCTCCTCTCTCTGATTAGACTCTGCCTCTCGCTGCAATTAATCCGCTGCGTGAACATTCGACACTGACCCCTCATCTTCCACCCCAACCTCGCATTTAGCATCGTCTTTCTCGTCACTATCTTCTCTCCCTCCCTCTTTCTCACCCAGCCCACTTCACCTTGTACTAGTAAGAGCATCTTGCTTACCGATGCATGCCGCTATTTCCTCATCAAGACCCCTCATGACCTTGGTATACCGTGTACGCAAATTTGGTAGTGAACAGCGCCCATGGGACACGTGAAGTTCCCGGTGAACTTCACGGGAGGGAACGAGGAACAACGAAGTTGAACTTAGAAATGAGTTAAGGTATCCTACCAGTCGTCCGCCACTTTTGCTTTTCTCCGCGCGGGAATTTTGTAGCTCTGCAACCAGAGATCGGACGAAGGCAAGTAGGGTACCGATACAAAGCAGAGGATTCCCTCTATCGCGTTGATTTTTACGTCTAAAGCTGAGCACCTAAACTATTCAAACCCTCAAATGCGCGCGGCGACTGTTTACAGCAGCCCAACCAGTTGTCCGCCACTTTCTGTAATTTTGTATCGGAAACGCTGGTTCGGAGTGCCGTCGATCACTTCACGATCTTTGCCCGGAAGATCACCATTGTGCGCCAATGCGATCGAAAATCGTCTACGGTTGGCCAAAAGTCCGACGGATGCGAATTTGGCGCGCTTCCTGTACAACGTTATATCCGTGGAGAACGCCAAACAACGCCATCCGTGTCATTCATAAACAAATTAGCGTCATGGGGTCGAGGCGGACGTATTCCACCGAAGATCTTGTAAATGCAGTGCATCAGGTGATGGCTGGCGCCAATGTGTTCTCGGTCTCTAAAGCTACAGGAATTCCGCGAAAGTCACTAGATGACAACGTCAAACGTGAACGAGCTGGTATCCGCCTAAACCTAAGACGGCCTGGGCCCACTCCATTGCTCCCCACGTAAGCTGAGACCAGCCTTTTCGAGTGGAGCATTGAACGTCAACCGGTTGGACATCCTGTTACCCGTTACACCATCGTTCGCCGGGCCAGTGACTTATCAATTATGCTTTTCGGTAAGCCACTTACGGATGGATGGTACACACGATTTATAGAGCGTCATCCAAGTCTGACGAATCGAGTCGCACAAACAATCAGCAAAGTCCGCAACAACGTCGACGAAGCCCATATTAATTGCTGTTCGAAACCCTGAATAAAGTGATGAAAGAGAAGGGTATTGATTCAAGACGAGTTTTTAACGTGGATGAGACTGCATTTCAGTCGCGGAAGAAGACCAAATCTGTGGTGGCTGCTCGTGGATCGTCCAATGTTTGGACCACGGAGATAACTACTTCGTTTCATATGTCTATCGTGGCGTGTGGTAGTGCAGCAGGCTTTGTTGTTCCTCCGATGTTCATTCTCCCTGGTCAAACTGTAGAGCTAACAATTCTCGATACCGACAAAACAGGCGCTGTCGTGACGACAACAGACTCCGGTTTCATGAACAATTGGCTATTCATGAAATGGCTCAAATTCTTTGCTACGGAAATTCCAGCGATTGTTTCTCGCCCTTTATTACTGATAATGGATGGATGCACCTCTCATTATTCCGTTGAGGTCGTGGATTTGGCGGATGAGCTAGACATAATGCTTGTATGTCTCCCTGCCAATGCAACACATTTATTCCAGCCGGTTGATGTAGCTGTTTTTGGTTCGTTCAAAAGCAAATTAAGAAAGTTCTTTGATCTGATTGTTAGTGACGCTGCCAACAATTTCACGATTGAAAAAGATGCTGCAGTGGAGATGGCTGGACTCGCTTGGCAGAACTGCAATTTTTCTGCGAACATCAAGGCAGGGTTCAAAGGCTGCGGTCTGTACCCGCTTTCGCGGGTAAAGGATTGTCTGGATGAGTTCAAGAGAAACGGAATTCCGAAGGGTTTGGAGCAGCATACATGGCTTCAAGTTGAACCTGTGGTGCAAGACAACATTTTGGTTCTTCCACCGCCCCGAAAACCTAAGACAACAGGCAGAAAACGAGTTACCGTCGGAGGCCGATTATTAACACGTAAGTTCTTGAACGACATGGCCGCCGCGAATGCTCCTAAAAGGAAACCACTACAGCCAAATACATCACAAAACGTACCTGCGTCAAGAAAGCGGAAGCGACCACCACATCAGCCCAAGAAGTCCCCACCCGCAAAGTTCGTGAAGACGACTAGTTCACGCCAGAACACCAAAACTGCCACCGCCCATGCGTCTGGGAAAGCTGAGCTCACCGACCCGTCTCAAACCTTTGTATTTTAATACACTGCACGTTCCGTTTGAATCAGTGAATTAGCGATCTTAGAGGTAACCTTTGACGAACTTGAAGCCTAACCATCGTACGTTAATGAAACATAACTGTAAAAATAGCTCCATACAAATTGAATGATAATGCCGAGTGGCGGACAACTGGTTGGGCCGCTCTGAACAGTCGCCGCGCGCAATTGAGGGTTTGAATAGCTTAGGGTGCTCAGCTTTAGACGTAAAAACCAACGAGATAGAGGAATTCTCAGCTTTGTAACAGTACCCTACTTGCCTTCGTCCGACCTCTGGTTGCAGAGCTACAAAATTCCCCGCGCGGAGAAAAGCAAAAGTGGCGGACGACTGGTTGGATACCTTAAGCAGAAAATGGTCATGAGCAGAAATCGGTCAAAACCATGAGCAGGTTTTTGCTATGTTCGACCCCCTATTTTCAGGTTTCAGGTTCCCACTGTTGTCTAAACAGCACCAATACTGGTTACGTACCGAAATCGGCAAACTACCGGTACTAGTATCATTTTTGAAGGGTGGTATTAATACACTGTACCCGCAAATAGAGTGCCACCGTTTCAGAGCCTGGCGTCTCATCATTGGTTGGAAGTCGACGTGACACGCCTTTTCCGCTTAAATACGCCCGTAAATTCTCCTAACTTCTATTAATACA
This sequence comes from Phytophthora hibernalis, assembly GCA_012656075.1. Taxonomy (NCBI): domain Eukaryota; phylum Oomycota; class Peronosporomycetes; order Peronosporales; family Peronosporaceae; genus Phytophthora; species Phytophthora hibernalis. The sequence continues at coordinate 20,784 of JAAKBF010000153.1, read as the reverse complement.
TCATTCCAGAATCTGCCGCGTAGAGTGAAGATGGTGAAGCTCTTTTGTGCTATCGTTGGTGTGGCAGGAAACGCGTTCTCGGTGCGAGTGGACGAGAGTGACTCGGTGGATGATTTGAAGAAGGCGATCAAGGGCGTGAAGCCGCGTACGATCACGACTGATGAGCCCGACGAGCTGGAGCTCTTCCTGGCGAAGCAGCCCGTTGAAGAGGAGGGCGGCAAAGAGGTCGTCCCTGTTTACCGCCCTTCTGCGGAGGAGATGGAGGAGAGTCTCAAGTGGCTCCCAGACGAACATCGGGCTGCTCTGAAGCTGGTGAAAGGAGAATCCGACGACTACATCAATGCGCTGACGGCCGGAGAACAGATTCTGGCCTCAAAGACCTTATCAACGTGGTTCTACACGAAGAACAACATGGAGCCTCCATCCAGTGAGCAAATTCACGTGCTGGTGGTGGTTCCGAAGAGGAGTCCAAATGACCTGTTTGTTGAGAACGATTCGATATCGGCGTTTCGAGAAACTGCCGCAAGCATTCACCGAGTGCAGGTTCAAATGCAAGTGCTGCTTGAGCAAAATAAGGCTAATTTGACACACAAACCAAATTCCTTCTCCGATGGGGCATTGGGTCAAATGGAGTCTGGAAGATTGAAAACGGATGGCATGATCATCGATGCTGCACCAACAGAGAACGAAGAAGCATTTTGGCCAGAGGCAATTCAGATTCAAGCGGATGCTATTCAGAGTGAGGCTGCTTTTGACGCGTTTATTACTCCTTTTTCAGCGACGTATTAAGCCGTTGTGGTATGGTATTCGTCAATAGCGAGAGATATCCATGGTTGTCTCAGTCTCCGCTTGTTACCAAGAATACAGATCTCAAACCGGATGGATTTGCGACCCACCGTGGAATGTTTCGTGCCAAACCGGTACCGGACGATGGAGTGCAACGCCAGAATGGATTTCGATTTGGAGTAGCAGTGGAAGAATTGTTCGACTGCCTCATTTTGTTCGAAAGCAAGCTCACTATAACGGATGCTTCGTTTGGCCAAGTGGTACGATATCTGCAGTATCTTTGCCCCAAGGAGCTAGCAAGCGCTATTCTATTCGACCGCCGCTCCTTTTGGTTGATCAAAAGCCACAGGTCTGTTGTTACCAAAGTTCGAAGAGCGAAGTGGGTCGATAAGGGCTCGAAAACATTGTTCCAGAGCTTTATTACTGACAACATATCGCCATGGGTGGCGCACTTAACCAATGCCTGCACTTCATTGGGTGTTGGTGTGGTGGAGGGCGATGCATTTCTCGGCCGTGGCGCTCATGGACGCGTTTTTAAGGTAACTGGGCCAGGTCAGAAGGTTTTCGCGCTGAAAATCGTGGAGGAATGCTCCGTTGGACGTCTTTATCAAGAGAAGAAGGCCTTGATGAAAGCCCAGCCCACAGGATTGACGATTACTCCTGTGCGAGATGTCATCGAAAGCACTGATGGTAGCGCGGCCTTATTGCTGTCTCCTGTTGGGAAACCTCTGCCTCGACCAACGACACTAGAGGGAGTACGGAACCTCTTTGGATTGTTATGGCAGCTCCACGCGAATAGCCTGGTCCATGGAGATCCTCGCGTGCCGAATGTGATCCTCATTGGGGATACGCCCCTTTGGATTGATCTCGTGGAAGTGATGGAGGCTACTCCCACTTTGAAAAAAATGATGCTGATATTCTCGCACGGTCCATCCTAGGTGTCTCTCGGGCCTTTGAGCTGGACCCGGCAACGAAACAATTGATCGATAACTATGGCGAAAGCGCTACGCCAGAGAATCTTGATCGTCTGGCCGAAGCAGTAAGCTTGGTATTCCCAAATTAGCTGCAAATCCGATTCAATGGTTTTCATTCGCACGGCAATGGGTGCAGCTCATTGACCGAATGGGGCGTCGCCGCTGTGCACACGTTTGATCTATGAGCACTTTGCTGGGTTGTTGGCAGCAGCCAGTTATTCTGCTGTGCTTCTTCCGCGATCTGATAAGCTTCGCGCGATAGCACATCTCTGTTTCAGCCAGCACACACAAAAAGTTAGTCATACACCGCCAAATTACAATCAGAACGCGTCTACGTACGGGTGTCGTCTGTCAATGGCTGTGATCGACTGCACTCCATCTTGGTCAGCAACAGCAAGCAGTCCGTAGGCAGCCATCGCCCTCAGAAAAACCGACAGCTTCTTGAACGAGCTATGCTTAATGTTCAGCGACACCCCGACACGCAGCAACACATTCGCTTGGAACGAACTCGACAATGGGTTTCCCGACCGCCTCACTCGTCCGGAAGTTCTAAATCTACTGCTTTCCAAGTGCATGCGCTACCACCGAATCGAGCGTATGCCGCGAAGTTCCATGGGGGCAACTTGCGCCCGATCTCGATTCACGCCGGCAAGCTGATCCAGATTCATTGGTTAATGATGTGTTGGAATACTTTAGCACCATGACGTATGGCACGAATGTCAAGGCCAAGAAGAAAAAGAATCGCAAACATGTGTACGAAAGAGTATTGAACAAGTGTAGTGGTGAAGTCAAAACAGATTGGAGACGTTCTAGGAACATCTTCTATCAGCGGTGACGCGGAGGACGTTCCCGATTTGCGTTTCTTTTTCTTCTTGTTGCTAGTCGTGGTGGTCTCGCTGCTGGTGGTGAAAGTCGTGGTCGAGGTTGTAGAACTTTGCTCCGACTTGGACTTGGACTCAGTCGAGGACTCTTTCTTCTTGGTTGTTTTCTTGCACTGCTTGTTTTACCGAGAGCGATGTGGTACACAACGAGCGCCAGAATGCATGAAATATAGTGAACGACAGATGCGCTCAGTACAAGCCGTAGGTCGCCTGCACCACGGCACAAATTTGAAAGTCATTGGCACGAGAGCGTGCATGGCCAATTCCACCTTGCTTTCTACCAGGAAGTCCTTGTACTTGGCAGCCTCCTGAAAATTTCCATTTCCACCTCCGCACAGACGGCCCGATCGGATACAGAAAAACCACAAAGGTCTCGAGAGGTCTTGAACCGGTACACACATTCGCACGAAACAACACGAAAGGTTGGACACACAGACCATCTCCCCAGTCTAGCCCACTACAACACGGCGCGTTGTGCGGTCAGTGTACTCTTCAAGAATGGCTCCTGGGCCGCCGCCGTCTTCAAAGATGCACTTCGGGCAGTTTTCAGTCGTAATTTTGACGCTGCTACTGGAAGACTTTCAGTATATTGAGCTGCATCTTGCCCCGACGGCCCCAAAGAAAGCCGTCAGAGGCAGTGGAGTCATGCAGTCAAGCGACAGACTGATAAGGTATGTAAACACGCTCAAAATGGCGACGTAGGAACCCTCCAAGCAGAAGACCGTTCGAGAGCTCTGACGGCGGCTTCTGGGAAAATGGATAACCACAGCACTGCAAACAGCGAGCGCTTCAAACGCTGCTGGTCGGAGGTTCCGTCATTACTTCCACTGAATGTAAAGAAATACAGAACAAAAACCGCAATGCCGCCACCACAAGCAGTCCCAATGAGCTTGAGGACGAGCTTGTAATTTGTCCCAGAACCTGTACAGCTCCGTGGGTGATGATAATAATCATCCAGCGAGCAGGGCTCGGAAAAAATAAGGGCTCGGATTTTCTTTATTTACAATCCCTCGGAGCCCATTAGACTACCATCTCGGTACATCCAATGACCATTCTAAACCATCTCCGAGAGAGCCGGTTGATGTCATCACTTGATGTCTGTACGAAGTATGCGCAGCAAATGTGTATATCCGGAAGAACAAATCAAGTGTGTGCGAAGTCAGGTCGGTCGCATTGGAGCAACAGCAGTAACACCTGGAGAATGAACTGAAAGACGTGTATTACAGGCACATGCAGAGGTATCGGTAGCGTAAGTATTGTAAGGTCCTTTTGTTCACGAAGCCGGGGCTCACAGCTCCAGCAAATATCTCGAACGTCAGAAGAATGTAGACACCGCAATTGTAGTTGTCTGTCTGCAAGCCTAAAGTCGAATTGAACCCTTGGACTCTGTAATCCCTCGTCAAACCACTCGGTATCAGGCCCCGTAGTTTTGGAGCCGCAGCACGTACAGCGAGCTTGTATGACGACTCCATTGGGTCGTAGAGGAGCAGCGTCTTCTTCGAGAGGTCGGTCATAATGCTACACTAGTGGTTACCGTTGCAGTTTACAGGGATTAGAACGCGTTCATCTGAAGCTCCAAAAAGACGGCAGAGAGCTCAGTTTCATCTGTCACTATTTCGTAGCCGTTGGCGCCGTTGACGACGCTGATCATGTTAGGGCTCACTGAGATCACGTTTGGAATGCCGTTGAACATCTTCTGCATCAACGTGACCATCGTAACGTCGCTAAGTCGACCTTTGGCAGCCAGATCAAGTACTTCCATATCTACATAGCATCATTCGACAGTGTGAGAATAAGTGCAGCGTTAGGCAACATATCGAACTTTACCGCATTTGTCAGCAGTCTAAGGCCCTATAACTTGGAGCATAGGTCTGGGTCTTCTTTCGTGTAAAAGGCGGCGTCAATGTCTAGAGTGAAGACCACTGCGGAAGCCCACTTTTGGGCGGCTTCGATCTTCCGGACTGTCGTTAAGTCGCGGTGGTATTGCTTCATAGTGGCGAGTGTACTGGTTGTAAATATACCAATGGTAGGTATATCTACAGCGACATCGCGTTCAGCTAGGCCTGCGTGTTTCCCTTGCAGTCTCGCCTCTTTTCATCGCATTTCCGAAGCAAATCCTTCGCAAAGACCCTCACTACTTCGTTAGCATGTATGATGGGTTTGCTAGCTGGCCGTTTTGTTAGTTGTATTGCGACGGGAGGCTTCACCTTCTTCTCGAATACAAACACTTTGAACTTGCTGAGTGTATCTGCTGCAGATCGGTATGTCGGATCACCTGCCAATATATCAGCAATGATGGCTACGTTCAAGTTCATGCTGTGCATTTCGGAGTCCTCTTGGGCCATTGCCACTGCCAAACTTCTCTTCTTTTTGGCTATGGAGGGCTTGATTTTCGGGCGCCCTCTGGATTTTGGCGGCGAACTGACTTGAAAGTTGTCGTCATCTTGCGCTAGAGTCACTAGTTGCAAACCAGTGTCAGACGGTTCTTCGCGTAACTCAGAGGGTGCGGACCCCACTGCTTGTGTTGCAATGACCATCTCAGATGGTGTACTGACCATCTCAGATGGTGTATTGACCTTTTCAGATGGTGACGGGCTCTGACGGGATGGTGCAGTCTCCATTTCAGGTGGGCTTGCCATGGGCACGCTAGTCTCCACTGTAGCAGGGGTCGGTACTTCCTGGTTGTCTGCGGCACGAGCTCCGTTGCCGGAGGGTCCGTCCATGTGGGGTCCTTCCCTGGTGGCTCTGTCTCTGGTGGTCTCGGCATTTGAGCTGATGTGTCTTCTTCACACTCACCAACTCCAGTGTCGATCAGCACTTCCGACAACTCCTCGTTTGTGCGCCATGCTGTCTCCCGGTCAGCGCTATTACCATGGTGTGCGATGAGTTTGGCTGCCAGCTCGCTCTCCCCACGCTTAAAGAGTTTTCCTATTTGTTGAAGTGTCTGTGGTGCCGCGCGATACTGAGGCATACCCATGCCACTCATAGTCTCAGCAATTGTAATCGCGGTCTGCTGAGCTTCTCGATACTTTCGATTAGAGTCCCACGGGTTACTCTCATCCCGTAATACCTTTCCCACCGCAAACGAACCGACCGACACATTATCCAAGGAGGGAGCATGTTGAATCGAAGCCAGCAACCATCTCGCCGGTAATAGCTGAGTAGGAATGACGACCTCCATACCTAGGGCCTTGCGAAGGTAAAACACGTGTCTACAGGGTAGCAAAGGGTCGTCAAAAAGAGGCACGAACATTCCCAGTTCTGCTTGTTCACAGAGTACTCCACACCAGGCTCATCAGATGCGTCGTCGTCATCTGCCATGTTTTTGATAGAAATTATCCCAGGTACGGCCTCGAAGAACGAGTAACGCGCACGTCCGCTGACAACGTACGTGTACTGCTCGTAGATAAGCTCACATGCGTGCTCACTCACGAGGTTTGCTACGAGCATCATCTCGCGATCGTACTTGCTGTTGTGAACAGTACAAATCTTGGCTGAACGAGCTACAAAGCTGCGCTCGTTCCGACTCTGGTAGCACATGATGGAGGCGACACACTCGTCTAGGCCTATTGTTCTGCTCATTGTGTCCTTGAGCTGCTTCCACGAAGCCTCAAGCCGGTTATTTGTGTTGTTGCCTAGCGTCACTGCGTTTTGGCGTTTACATGCACAGCACATTGCCTTGCAGCTATCCCAATTCTTGACAAAGTACATCTCGAAAGGGTGCGATTTTACGAGTGTGAGACGGTCACATGTGACCACGTGACCATCCAGATGGGGAGAGATGGTCACTTCAATATCCAACCCAACAGGGTGCCCACCCGAGCTGGTAGAAGGTTGCTCCAAGTCGTGATCTTGCGTAGCTGGCCGTGATCCAATCGACAAAATGTGACGCATGTACGCTCGGTACTTCGAAAATTCTTGCTCAGTCTTTCGTATACCATAAGTGGCACCATACCGCGGAGCTGTGCCTTTTGCCACGACGAAAGCGCGTAGTCAGCCGATGCAACTTGCTCTCGTAGGTACTTTATGACGTGAAACTGGCAAAGTAGAATCACCACATCTGGCAGCGCCGCTTTCAGAACGGCTATTTCAGTAAAATCCTTGTCAACGATGACGCACTGTAGCTTGGACCATGCCGGATTGTTGGATTTGAACTCCTCCAAGGAGGTAAGTAGGGTAGATGCCCGCTCATTCTGAAGGACAGCATGCTGTACAAATTGCCCTTTCCCGAACGCATCGTGCACCATGAAGGAGAATATCTTATACTTGGACGCGTTCGTGCCATGTGTGGCATCTATCAGCATAACCTCAGGAAAGTGATGAAACATTTCGCGCATGAGTTTGGTCTGTAGTGTAATACAGGTAGCGATTCTCTACATAGTGAAACACCGCGTCGTTAAAACCAGCTTATTTTCATGTACAACCCATAATTCTGCTCACCTTTTCCTGCACAGTCATACATAGATACTTCATGCAACTTGGGTATTTCATAATTCAATGCAACCAAGGGCTCAATAGATGCACAAGACACACGTCCTTCTGCGATTCGTACTTACGTTCGTAAACAGCTTTTTGTGTGACACCGTCTCAGAAATTTTCAATCGCATTAACTATCGGCAGCGATTTGGCGGGGTGATTACTAACTTTATATTTGTTAATAGTACTTCGTACAACACTACAGTACTACTGTACCGGTAGTACACTACTGTAGTAGTAGTAAGTACTTGTTAGGGTGATTTGTTTTGAAAATGCAAGCACGGTGTGTATTTCAAGTAAGCTTAGTCAATCTACCGCAGGTACCATGTCATAGTAGGATTTCCACTCCTTATCGATTTCTTTACCTTCCACTCCATACACTCGCAAAACACCTTCGCGTTCTGAACGTAGACAGATGTTCGCATCTCCAAGCCATCCTCCGACGCAACAAAGCCTTTCTTCAAGTGCAGTGAGATCAGTCTTGCGTATCCAGCGTTTAACGCGCGTACGATCAAGTTCACCTACAGTATGACACCGCGAACATTGTCAGACCATACTGAAGTACTCAATCGGAGCACGAAGAATTCATACCTTGCCACTCGATAAACGTTGTCGAACTTGTGCGCAGCTGGAACAAAGTTCACGACGAGCATACGTTGAACGCCGAACTGTCTTTTGTATCCATTTGCTTGTGCCGCCGCCACGTTAATTTCACTTTTTCAAGTAATTGGTTTACCTTCAGCTCGTACGCGAGCTTGTCTCCGTTGATGATAAGAATGTCTGCTCTGGTTTTGACATCTGCGGTTCTGACTTCAGGAAAAACCTGTTTGGTTCGGTGTGTCTTCTTGAGAATATCACGAATCGCTGCATACACTTCGAAATGAAAAACGGCTTCGCTTGGAGAACTGCGATTCTGTACGAGCAAATGTTCAATGGTGTTCGGGTCCACATAGGCGAGTGCAGCACATAAGAGCTGGACAGGATCCTCAGCAGCCACAGCTTTACAAATTTCTCGTGCAGGAAGCGCTTCAAGGCACACTCGCTTCATCATCGGAGAGACGATGACCAGCATAAATTTAACCCTGCTCTGCCCGATGTCAACTCGCCGCTCGGACACAACTTCCATTCACAGTAAGAGATGAGCCTTTGTGTTCCTGGCCGTTAAATCCTCATTATTTCCAAGTATTTGTTTGAGTAACCACCACTCTTCGTCGTTCAACTTCTGTAAATCTTGTTGAATACGAGCATAGGTGTGATTGAACATCTGCAAGTAAGCGTAATAGGGATCCCTGAAGAACCACTCCTCCCATTGACCCAGCTCAAGCTCCCATTTTTGTTCATCGATCGTGAATCTAACAAGTGACCCCAACACACCGGGGCACCACCAGAGAACATCTTGATCCCCTCCTGAAGCGATAATGGAAATCGATAAAGTTTCTTCAACAGGCTGAAAAACATGGCTATCTGGGATTGTGTAAATGGCTCGACCTTAATCAACTGAGACACGTTGAAAGGGCTTGAAGATCCCCGAAATACCTGGTAGGTATTCACCAAGTCGTAGTTTCCACCCCAAGAAATCCCAGAAAGAACTTGTCCGATTGTGCTTTCCACATTCGAATAACTTGCAGAAATGTGGACAACAAATCAGGGTTGGAGAACAGACAATCCATTTCATCCAGGATCAGACAGACCTTCTTGTTCCCGTTACCTGCGCACCTTGCAACTAAAGTCATCAAAGAATTGAAATCGCGGCAATCGCTTTCATTTTCGACCAATATCCCCAAGTGATTCCAGAATTTGGTCTCGTCGGCCGCAAACACCGCACCCAGCTCGAAATACACGCAAATGATGTCCGAGCGGCTAGTAAGCAGCCATTCCTGGATGCCATTTGCAATTGTGGTTTTCCCAAATTGACGCGGACCATACAACAGATAGAGTGGGCAGTCGCTGCTAGAGAAGCCTTCTTTAATCCGTTGAAAGGCAGGGATAGTGCTCAAAGGGACGGAGAAGTCACATTCGGTCACTGGCCCAGTGAATGCAACGTATTTCTGGAATTTCGGTCTCTTGGGGAATGGTTGATCTTGTTGAGCGACGCTCATCAACGCAGATCGTTGACCAAGAACACTGGTATGCGACTCCCACAACCACGCCTCCTGTACTTGTGCTTGCTCCAGAACCACCACCAGCACGTGAATCTGGTCGGTGGATGGCTGCTCCATACCCGTCAATACTTTCTGAAGGCCGGACTCCCCCTGTAGCTCTTCGTCTTCATTCGTTAGCGCTTTGACGGTAGCCGTTTTCCTGCCCTTCTTCAGCTCCTTCACGTCCTCACTCTCAATCTTCAGCCACTCGGTTCCCTTCTTCGCCAGGAAGAGCTGCAGGTTCTTCGCAGGAATGGTGATGTCCTCGCTCTCGTCCTTGATCGCCTTCTTCAGCGCTGATACTGATGCACCCTCGTCGATTTCCACCTCGAATGCGCTTCCAGTCGCTCCAACGACAGCACAAAAGAGCTTGACCATCTTTTCTCGAGCTAGCGGATTCTGGAATGAGAAAATAATGAAAGGAGAAAATTTGTAATCGTACTTAAGCGATGAATGGTGTGGTCACATATACTTTTTAATCGAAGAACTGTGCCTATTACATGTATTGTGCTTTGCAGTTTTTGGCACTTATAATAGCAACTCCTGCGATTTGTGTGCCTCATGAGAAGTACAAATCGTACACCAATACGAATAAAGATAATCCTTGCACGAGTTATATTACTGATCTTAATAGAAATCCTAGGTATCCTAGGTAAGAAAGGCAGCTCGTGGCCAATGAATACGCGATCGGCTGGCTTTGGCACTATTCAAAAGTGTCATTTTCCGTTTAAGTCTTGCAGCATGACGTACTCAAAGGACCTACGCTGGCGCGCAGTCGTGCTGTTTTTCGTCTATCGAGATGTTGCAGATTGCACATGTCCTCGGTGCATCGGTACGCTCCATCAAGCGTTGGAATCGCTTTGTTCAAAAATTCGGCATGGTAACCGGCGCCCAACGCGAGAAGCGGGCATCGCGCTGGCCAGCATCGGTCTGTGCGTTCGTGATCAAGTACGTGGAGGACCACCCGTGCTTATATCTCGAAGAGCTCCAAGATACACTTCGTAACAAGTTTGGAAATATCAAGACGCCAACATCTACCATTTGCAGAGCCCTTCGGTTTGATATGGGGCTGTCCAGGAAAGTGCTGACGCGGTGTGCGCGGGAGGCTAAAGCAGATCAGGTTCAAGACTATATCAACAAGCTGAAGCCTTTCTACTCCATGCCGAGCAAATGATTTTCTTAGACGAAACCGCCAAGGATAGTAGAGATGATGTGCGTCGATACGCATGATCGAAGCGAAACACGCCTGCAATCGTCACGCTTCCTTTTGTACGCGGTGAGCGGGTCTCCGTTCTGGCGGCGATGTCAACGGACGGTTTTTATCGTGGGGTGCACAACAGGAACATTTACGCGGCATGTATTTTACCAGACCTTCCACGACAAAATTTTGCCGGTCCTGAATCCGTGGCCACTTCCTCGCTCTATCCTTGTACTGGATAATGCAAAAATCCATATGTACAAGGAATTAGAGGAAGCGGTGCACAGTGTTGGTGCTTTAATTTTCTTTCTGCCACCATATTGCCCCCAACTCAATCCGATTGAAGTCGGGTTTTCACTGCTGAAGCGTTGGATCCAAAAGAATGCAAACACGGCGTTCGGATTCGCTCCAGAGGAGGTATTAGACTTGGCGATGTACGCTTGTACGCGCACGAAAGATGGAACACGTGGTATTTATAAGCATTGCGGGTATGCTCTCGACTCGTTGGCAATAGATATTAATGTAGCGGCCTCCACTCCAACTAATTAATACTACAACTGATGGTCTTCATCCTCCATATTTTGAGCTGGTAGATTAACAGGTATGTCGGAGTTGTGTGGGCGCCTAAGATCGCAGTCAGGTAAACCGAGAATGTCTCGGAGATCATCTAGCGAGACCGAAATATTTACCTCACTTTCGTTGATGAGTAATCTCACGGTTCTAAACCGACGATCCAGCCGTCGATGCTCTGCTTGCTGCTCGTGCGCCATCTCACAGCGAGCTTCGTCAACACTACAGAGTTGTCGATATGTTGCATGCTCCGGGATTGTAGGCTGGGTTCCATCTGGCTCACGCGCATGTTGTGTTGCAAAGTAGCGTAGAGCCAAACTGTTCGGCGCTAGCGGAGATTGGTTAGTATCAGCTAAGTGTTGTACAATCCGAGTCGATGCTTCATTAACCCGTGCAACTGTTGCCCGTCAAATTGAGTTGTGGATCTATCAATAATGCAAAAGCGTAACATTAGTATAAATCCACAGCTCCGATAAATATGACAGCAGTACCTTCACAGTGTACACGAAAACCACTAGACTGAAATCTGCCAGCGAGACGTTTCTACGCTGAGAATTCCGCCAGGATTGCATAACTTGGGCAGCGAATGATTCAGCAGTGAGCTTGATGAACTCCCTTTGTTTCGTGTTGGTACCTGGTTTGAGGTAAATATCCTTCTCGGACCACGAAATTCCTTCTTGAGCACTTACGATCGCGTCCACTTTTGCATGTAAGACGGCGTAGCTTTCTGTAGATTGCAAACTCACTGAATGTGGCTGCTTGTGGACTGCTCGGACATCATGTAATGCCTCGCCCAATTTGATGGTCAGCGTTACTTTGACCTCTTCGTCCCCAAAAATGTGTTGCACTGTATTGGCGCGTGAGGTAGATTCGCTCTCCATCAGGTATAATCCCGAGTGGATCTACTATCTACAATGGTCTTCACTCGCTCAAGTATCATAAGATCAAATCGACAAAGTTATGTTTAGCTCAATCTCATTCCAGATTTATTTTTTCAACTTACCGTTGGTAGTCCGCTTTGCAACCTCGCGTCTTGTTCACGTGGACGTCTATGTTGAGGAGGCTAATGTCGTGCTACTGTGCCAGCCAGTAGGAGGTCAGCACGTTGGTCATCTGAGGCTAGTGCTTCTCGTTCTTGGTCATCTCAGCGCATTTAGTCCACGCTCACCTATTAATACAAGATAGGTGTACGTTAGTACATCGGTTATTAAAGTGTAAACAATACAGTACAGGCTTCACTCACCTGAGCAGCGCCTCTCCGTCGACATTGGGTAAGAACCTGCCAGTCTTCCTCCCTGCAATTTGGTTGGCCTGGATCCCCACTCGCTTCATTTCGTGGTGCACTTGGCCAATCTTCGAGTCCGGTCGGCCCAACTGCTAGTTCAGGGTTCACGGGCTGGTTGATGTGACACGGCATCTCGAGCTTGTTAACGAAGAAGTCGGTCGGGTGGTTATAGTAGAGAATGAGCGATTCACTGAGTGGCTTCTAAGCGCGACGACGGCGACATGCCCCTGCAGGGACGCAAACAGCATCTTCCCGTCCTTCTACGAGTTGTCCACGAAGTCGAGTATCCCCTGGTGATGGAGGCGAGTCGGCCGATCGAACGGCGGTTCTAAGGAACGCCGCGTCTGCGTGAGGGAGCAGACTAACTGGCCCCACGCGTGTACGAAACCCAGTTGTTGAAATCACCAATCACAATTCTTCACGATTTGTACGTAATCATGCACGAGTTAGTGCAGGGGGTGAGTGGAATTAGTGCACTAAAAGGCAAGACAAAGTCCATGCAAAGCACAATACACTCCGGGCCAAAAGTATACGAACACCCCTACTTTTGCTAATAACTCAGCCTCTAGATGGAGTTGAGAAGTGTGCTTTAGACGTGTTGTGTGGAACACGGTAATCATCAGTCGTTATGGGCTAATACTCACATACAAAAACCGTTTTGGCAGGTGGCCCAAATATACGAACGCTGTACTAATTGAAACTGGCTCAAAATCATATTTGTTTTTATAATATGGTGTTTAGGCATGGGTTTTCAACGCAGCCACAACATGCGAAGAAAAACGAAGCTGTACTACAGCAGACGCATTTAGAATTTGCAATCAAGTTTTGGAGCGAATACAGCCATTTTCCGGATAGTGCTATCTACAACGTCGACGAAACGGCCATTTATTTCGACACTCCACCCCACAAAATATGGGCCCTCAATGGGAGGCGTGGATCAGCAAAAGTCAAGCATATGCAGAAGAATTCCGGAAGACTCACAGCTGTGCTCACCATTCGGGCTGACGGTACGTTCATTTATTTTACATTTAATTTACTGTATACTGAAACTAAGTAACGTTATTTGATTTAGGAAAAAAACTGCCAATACTCTTCATTCTGCGAGGAATACCTGGCGGCACTGTGGAGACAAATGAGTTGCCAACATATCCAGATGGACATTCCAAGAACATGGCTGGATGGACGCAACTGTTTGGGAGTTTTATATTGAAAGTTTGCTTAAATTTGAAATAGATTCTCCCTCTGTCCTCCTTCTCGATAACTTCGATTCCCATGTATCGGAAGGAGGACAGAATGTGGTAGCGGAGGCTACCTCAGCACTAGTGTGCCCTGTTCCGCCAAACAGCACGTCTGCCTGTCAGCCTCTTGATGTTGGAGTTATGGGTCCACTCAAGAAGAAGCTGACAGGCGTATGGCTATCAGACAATACTAATGGTACACGCACCGCGCAGCAAAAGAGACTTGGCGCGATCAAGCGCACCATTACAGCATGGGAAGGCATCACAGAGCACTGTGTTGTGCGTAGCTTTGAAAAGGCAATTCCAAGATATCCTGAAGTCCAAGTATAGGATAAAAATGTTTTTCACCAATCACAAATAGCGAATCACTGATGGGTACGGATTTTTTGTCGAGATGCCCCGTTTACTTTTGTATGGCGGATACAGTTCAGTGGGGTACGGATTTCACCGTCGTTGTCTGTACTACACAGGTTATACGGTATCCTTATGGCCAGTACCTACTGTAACGGGGGTTTAAATGTGTCAAGGTATCACAATAGATGAACCCAGTCGATAAAGGCCATTGCTAATATCTACAACACAGGATATAATGCACGGCTGCTAATAAACGCGCCGCAGGAGCGGCTGCGAAACAGCAACGTGAGGAGCAGGGAGCGGCGTGTGCGCGGACATCGATCCGAAGCCTTTTAGTATGCAATATTTGGCGCTGAACAAGTATGATAGTGGATGCTTTTCATTAACAAATGTATTGAAAAAATCCCCATCGAGCATTAATTTGACAAGTATTAATTAAGCGCCATAGTTAAGCCTGAATACCGAGTCGGTGGATCGATAAGTGATTAAGTACACCAGGATATTAGACAACAGAGGTATTAAGTTGGCCAGGGTTCTCTGTACCTCAGCTAGTGCTACATTGACCTTCACCGAACCTTCAGCAAGGTACTGCTTGCACTCAGTCATATCGACAAGAGCATGTATTACATGTACACTATTAAAGCCAGAGAGATGTCCGTGAAGACGGCCGACCTCAAGTCAAGTGGGTAGCGATTATATATGACAGAGCAAGCTACTGTACCTTACGCATCTCTGCCCTACGTATTTTGCCGTGGGCTACTACTAAAACAAACTAGTTCTACGTCGTAGTTGACCATCGTTTGCTTCACTTTACATATTTGTTGGGTCCGAAGGCCTGAAAAAACCTTCGTTTCCACGTCGGGTGTACATCGTGCCAACAGGACTTCATCCACCTACTTCCTGGAAGTACCGGTATATTGGTAGAGTGCCAATATCTAATCTTGAAGTATGTCGCACCCGCCTCCTCACGTTCAACTCATGCTGGAGCCGCCGATGCCGAACTGCCGCTTAAACGCCGATATGATTCCAGGGTCGGGCGGGTCGTTTGCAACCGCCCGACCCTGGAATCATATAGTTGAAACGAGAGATGTAGTTGGGCGGTAATGACGACTTGAGCTGCAGGTTTCCCAGGACAATGTTGCGTGGGAGGGCAATATTGCACCGTTGTTGATGCATGTCTAGCTCGCGCAGCCGCTCCTGAAACAACACACCAGTCATCCACGTCTTCCTATAAACCAGAGATCAACACTGGTCTTCTGGTTGTGGTGCTCCCTCTACTACCTAATAGTCCTGTTATACCTAATAGGAAGTGCGTCCACGGGAGGTATTAAGTTGTCCAGGGTTCTCTGTTTACAATTTGGCAGGGTGTTAAAGTTATGTGTTAAAGTCATATCAGTGATATGATATCACACCGTGCTATCCCACTGTACTGTACCGTATACGTATGTGACCACACCATTCATCGCTTAAGTACGATTACAAAATTTCTCCTATCATTTTTTCTCATTCCAGAATCCGCTAGCTCGAGAAAAGATTGTCAAGCTCTTTTGTGCTGTCGTTGGAGCGACAGGAAGCGCGTTCGAGGTGGAAATCGACGAGGGTGCATCAGTATCAGCGCTGAAGGAGGCGATCAAGTAGAAGAAGAAGAACAGGATTCAGTGTGACCCTGACGAGCTGCAGCTCTTCCTGGCGAAGAAGGGAACCGAGTGGCTGAAGACTGAGAGTGATGACGTGAAGGAGCTGAAGAAGGGCAGGAAAACGGCTACCGTCAAAGCGCTAACGAATGAAGACGAAGAGCTACAGAGTCCGGCCTTCAGAAAGTATTGACGGGTATGGAGCAACCATCCACCGACCAGATTCACGTGCTGGTGGTGGTTCCGGAGCAAGCACAACCACAAGAGGGGTTGTCGCTCGTCAGTGGATCGATTGGAAACGCGCTGAACACGAAAGGGATTCGCTGCAGAGTGTACCGTCTGGCGGCATCATATCTGGGATACTATGATCCTGACCTTCGTGTTGGCGAAAATGACAAGGCGCTGTGGTACGAAGGGGCGACGTTGCGGATCCATGTTCTGTTCAAGGAAGGTATGCATTTGGATTATTGTAGAACTGTGCTGGTTGATGTCTCACAGATGTTGTACAGAGCGGGATGCTTTGCTATTCGAAAACGAATTACAGAATGAAGGTATCACGCAAACTTCCCCTCTCGATGGTCACACGGTCTCGACAAGTGTAGCTCCAATTTCTCGGGAGTTAAGCGAACTGCGGCGCATCTTGACCCGGCACTATGTTCCAGAAGATACCGATTCTCCCCAAATAACGATGTCATCTCTCTCGACCAACACCTCGATCGTTGACGTGGTAACTGACGAATTCAAGTATCAGCGTATCCAGAGTGAAGAGTGGTTCGGGAATGTGGGGAAGGCGCAGAGCTGTCATTTGATGTCAAGAGAACATTGCCGGAGATATGCAAGCTATCACAAGTATGACAACGATCAAAGCAATCGCCTTGCTCTTACGTCAGACATGCACGCCTGGTACGATGGTCGTTTGTTTGCCGTGCCGGTTATGAACATTTCCGTCGAATCCGTTGATGGAAGGTATGGATCTTGAACGAAGCTTGACGGAGCGGAGGGAGGACAGCACTCTGGACGAGACCGGGCGAGGACACTTGACCACTTGAGGGGAAGAAGGAAGATTCGAAAGTGATTGATTGATCGGAGTTACTTTAGCTAGCCTACCACATAGACACGCAGCTTGCGTCCAATCATTCTACTCGTCCAATCATTGGTGGCGTAATCGACTTACCGTACTTACCGTAATCACCGTAATCATCGTGGGTTCGGATTGGACCGGTTCGGGCAAACCGGTTCACGGTCAATAACCGATACCAAACCGGTAACCTTCAATACGCCCCCTCAATGCGAAGTCCCACGAATGCCGAGAGCCGTCGTCAGATCCATGTGGCGAGGTCCCGCAAGCGCCTTCGTCATGATGTCCGCCAGCATCACAGAAGTTTCGCAATACTCGAGCTTCACTTCACCGCGCTTCACTTCGTCGCGGATGTGGTGGTACTTGATGTCGATGTGCTTGGCGCGGCCGTGGTTCACCGGGTTCTTCGTCATCTTGATGCACGACTGGTTATCTTCACGGATCTTGAGTTCGGGGCCAGTCTCGTTGGCAGCAGCAAGGATCTCGCACAGCAGGCGATGAATCCATTTTCCTTCTTGGATCGCCAGACTCAGCGCGATGTATTCTGCCTCGCTCGTAGATAGCGAAACACTTGACTGCTTCTTGCTGCCCCAGCTAACAGGCGCACCGAGTAGCATGAACGTGGCGAAGTCGACTTGCGGTCCGCCAGGTCGCCGGCCCAGTCCGCGTCCGAGTAGCCACGAAAGTCGATCTTGTCGCCCGGCAAGCAGATGCCATGCGTCTTGGTGCCTTGCAGGTAGCGAAAGATGCGTTTGACCGCAACCCAGTGTTCCTCTTGGGGGTTCTCCTTGAAGCGCGACACAGCCAACGGCGTACGCGATGTCCGGGCGCGTGGCAGTCATCAGGTGCATCAAGGCACCAACAGCTTCGCGAAATGGGGCGTTGACCTTGGTCGCCGCGTCGCTTGGAACCAGTCGAATGCTCATGTCCACCGGACTCACCACGGCCTCGCACTCGTCCATGGCGAAGCGCTTGAGGATGTCGTCCACGTATCGCCGCTGACACATGGTCACGCTGCCGTCTGGGCCGTCCACCAGCTCGATCCCAAGAACAAACGCACACTTGCCGCTGTCGGTCATCTCGAAGCGCGTCTTCAGGTCCGTCTTCGTGCGCGAGATCAGCTCGGGCGAACTCCCGGTAATCAGCACGTCATCACCGTACACTAGCACAAGCACGCAGTGACCGTCCACGACCTTGATGTAGAGGCACGGATCGAAGGCCGACACTTGAAACCCAATCGAGCACACAAACTCGTCGAAGGTCTCGTTCCACACGCGCGAAGCTTGCTTGAGACCGTAGATCGCCTTCACCAATTCCAGGCAGTCGAAGTCGCCATCCAGATCAACACCTTCAGGGACCACGCAGAACACTAGTTCCTTCATTATCCCATACAGGAATGCGGTCACCACGTCGAGTTGGTCGAGGGGCCATCAAAGTATTTGGCGATGGCGATGACCATGCGCAGCGTCATGTACTTGACCACCGGCGAGAACGTCTCCGTGTAGTCGATGCCGTACGTCTGCTTGAAACCCTTGGCCACGAGGCGCGCTTTGTACTTCTCGATGGATCCGTCCGCTTTGCGCTTGATCTTGAACACCCACTTGGTTCCAATGGCGCGTTGTCCGTTGGGCAGCTTGGCAGCACGAAACAACCCACGGAGTCGCATCGATTTGAGCTCCGCACGAATCGCCTTGCGCCAGTGCACTTGGTCCGGACCGTTCACTGCTTCTTGGAATGTCTTTGGCTCCGAGAGATTCACTGCAGCTTCAACAGTGTTGGCACTTGCACGCCAAAACACGTGAGGCGTCGAGTCTTCATCTTGGTCCCCAGACTTTTCTTCTTCATCTTCATGTGGCGAGTTGTCCGGCGCGCTCACTTCTTCCAGTCCAACTCGGTGACGTACAGCGCGCGGTCTTCACAGATTCATCGTCTTCACTTAGCGATTCTTGCGCTTTCCCACCTGCTTGTAGTCCGTCTGCGGAGGGCCATTACTTCAATGTCGAGCGAGTCGAGGTCCAGGTCATCGACATCTTCATCGGAAATCCGCGGCGAAAGTCCAAAGGTCGACTCATCGAAGTTGACATCGCGACTGATGACCACCTGCCCCGCCTCGATGTCATAAAGTCGATACGCCTTGGACACTTCTTCGTAGCCGAGGAACAGTCCGGCGCGAGCCTTGGGGTCCCACTTGAGTCGTTTTCCTTCGGAGTCAAAACGTACGTCCGGCATCCAAATACACGCATGTGCTTGACACTTGGCTTGGACTTGTTCGCGATCTCGAACGGAGTCTTGTGCTCGATCTTGGGGGACGGCAGCCGATTTTCACGTAGATGGCCGTCATCGCCGCCTCAGCCCAGAAACACTTGTCCAGCTTGGCATGGTGCAACATACTGCGGCCGATCGTGACGATGGTCCGGATGGCGCGCTCTGCCGTGCCGTTGGTCTGGTGCGCGTACGGGACCGTGGTTTGCTGCTCGATGCCTTGATCTTCGTAGAAGGCCTTGAGCGAGTTGGTCGCAAACTCACGAGCTCCGTCGTGTCGCACAAACTTGACCTTCTTGCCGAATTGCGTCTGCACCTTGGTGATGTACTTCTTGATGCAATCTTCGCTCTCCGACTTGGCACACAGACAGAAACCCTTCATGCATCCGCTGGCTTCGTCCACGATCAGCAGTAGATACTTGCTGCCGCCAAGCGAGATTTTCTCCATGGGTCCGCAGATGTCGAAGTGGAGCAGCTCAAACGTGTCGTAGCGACGCTTGTCACGGTTGCTTGAAACGGTTTTGGACCATCTTCCTTGCTGGCAACCGCGACACATGCTTGGTCCACTCGACTTGGAGGGTGCCTTCGCGTCCTTGATCATGTTGTTGTCGACCATCTTGCGAAGCACCTCCACCGGAGCATGACCCATACGCGCATGCAGGTCGACTGTTCTTCCACTTGTCGCCGCATTCGCCGATCGCTGAGGCGTCCGAAGCCAGTAGAGGCCATCCACGAGGTCCGCCGTCGCCACCACTTGGTTCGAACCCTTGCGCGAAACGTGCATGTTGGTGCCGTCGAACACCACTTGAACTTGCCGTGCTTGTTGATCTGCGGCACCGAGAGCAGATTCTTGCTCATGTCCGGCACGTACAGCGCGTTCTTGATCTCGATCTCGCGCTCGTCGCCGTTGGGCAGAACCACTCGTTCCACGATGGTTCCCACACCCTTGATGGCCGCTTTGTTGCCGTCGGCCACCGAAACTCCACCTTCATCTCGATCGATCAAGTGAGCGAACTTGACTTGTCATTGCAGATGTGGTGCGTTGCGCCGCTGTCGACCGCCCACATCCCGGACACATTCTTGCCCGTCGAAACTCCACACTCCAGGGAAACCGCGAACGCCACTCGATCGTAGTCGTAGTCGTCGCTGTCGTTTCTCCACTGGATCTTGTTGGCCCTGCGTCCACGGCCATTGTCATTGCCGCCGCGTCTTGGCCCTCGGTTTTCATCCTTCTGCTTGGTCCAGCACTTGTCAACCGTGTGCCCCAATTTCCCAGTACGTGCACTGGCGAGACTCTCGGTCGGTCGTGAACGCGGCCGCGTCTCCGTTTTCACCGTCGCCGTCTTCTCGCCTTGCCGCTTGATGTGCTCTTCGTGAGCACCTTCACAACGTCTTGCGATCGCAGTTCCGCGCTACTCATCTCCAGATTAAGCACGACCTTCTCGTAGCTCTTGGGGAGACTGCGCAACAAGCAGATCGCCACGTCTTCATCCTCCATCTTGGCGCCGATGCTGCTGAGCTTGGCGCTGATGTTGAGGACCTCATTTCAGTGATGCAAGACATTCCCGCCTTCCGACATCTCCATGCTGAAGAGCTGCCGCTTCAAGTAGATGCGACCAGCCTTCTGCGATCCACCGTACAGCGTCTTCAGGCGCGACCACGCAACCCACGCTTCCTCGCAGTCGTCGACCACATGGTGGTAGTCCGCGTCCATGTGGAGCAGCATCAGTCCGAACGCGATGTTGCTCGACTTGACGTAGTCGTCCTGGCCCGCGAGTCCGTGAAGGTTGGCGTCGTCTCCCGGTTCACGACTTGCCACACCGACTTGGTCAGGAACACGCCACGCATGTAGCGGTTCCACGTCGCGTAGTTGTCTCCGTTGAACTTGTCGATGGAGACCTTGGTGG
>JAAKBF010000152.1:0-96409 GCA_012656075.1 Phytophthora hibernalis | reverse complement strand
GGTGCATTTGAGGAGTCTATAGCGCATTTGATGTAGGTCGTCGTAGGCACACAGCGTGCATCGCTCTTGCTATTGCACGTGGTGCGATTTTGTCTCTCAACGCAGTGTCGGCTTCATCTTCCGTCAGGTCGGCACAACCTCCCTCCAGGACACGCGCGGCAACCTTCCCAAGCTGGGCCAGCTGGGGTGTCAGGGCCAGGCTGCTTTCAAACTTTTGAAGAGGTGCACTTCGTGGTCGCCTTAAGGCGCACATCACGAACGACTTAAGGGCGCAGCAAAGCCTCAGAGGTGGCCTGTTTTTGCGCGAATTGCGATACGCGCCACCATTTTCGTGCACTTGTGCAGAAAGCAAACGGCGGTCCATTACACCCACAACGAATGGTGAGAATCTCACACTGTTCGGTGTTTTCCCGATCCTGTGGTGCTGACGCAGATTTATGGTGGCGATACCGCACTGTTGGGTAAACTTCACTGAGTCTCTTTTGCCCCACTGTGTAGAAGGGGCACCAGCCCAGGCGGGTACAGTGTTTTTTTGAAAGGGGTCATTTTGCCCCCCTTCATGACTTAACATCTTGGCTTGTATGGTATACTCTAATTAAGTCGAAACACCGCGTTCACGAAAGGGTTAATATGGGTGAACCAGGTCAAATATTCAAAATATTCAAACAAAGCCGCGACTTCGCACGGAACAGCTCTGGATTTTACTTAGAGCTCAACAAACTCAGTTTCAAAGTGAGTGTTTACGAAAACCTCTTCGTGCAAAATTCACTTCATATCCATATACGCGATTTTTGGATTATATTGATTAGGAGTTACTCATAGGAACGATACTCAAATGAAGGCGAAAAATATGCTGTACTTCAAAGTGCGTAAATAAGGAACGGGGTGTCAACTATTATAATATCCTTAGAAAGATTATATTCAGTAAGTAAGGAACCACAGTAATACCGATGCTCCTTACTTATTACTGATTCAGTATGTCACATTGTGACTTGTTGGCGTCTAAACCCTCTATATGTAAAAATTTACATATCAGGTGTTCCCTATTGACGCATATTACTTTATTAGCAGCTTGTTGGTTGAAGGAGTGTTGGAGGAATCCCAAATTCATCGATCTAGCATCACTTCGCTTCTAATTAAACGGTTGCTACTTGTAACTAATCATGCGTGCGCATTTCTTCAAACGAAACCCGTGTAACTTTCTCGTCATGTATCCATAAGCCACGGAGCGTAATAAGCTCCTAAATTGTGTTGGCCAAGACAGCTGCAGGAAATGTTTCGTTCATACCGCACGAATAATTTCCGTGAATGATGCGATTTTAGATTTTGTACGTAGTCTTGCATGAAATGAGAAGATAGGTCTGCAATGAAACGACGCACGCATATTCTTACTACACTTACCCGACAACTCGAGCAAGAAACTCTTCTGTCTACGGTCAGGTTCATAGTACAAGGATCACCAGCAGCTTAAAATCTGCAAAAGCGAGCCAGAGCTTCAGTGCGAGCGTGGTGGATACTACCATCAACTGAGCGGAAGACCATGCACAAGATACTACACAAATCAGTCCATCCTTGCTCAAGTCGTGTCAAATGAAGCACTATTCGAATGAGGTACTTCGTCCCGACAACGTGTAGCATTTTTGCTACGCATACAAAACGAGCTGCTCAACATCAGTCTTGAAAATGCACCACAAAAGGATTATCAATAAGACATAGCCTCCAGCGATACCAGGACTCTATAGTTTCTTAGCAAAATACAAATAGAGGACCTCTTACCTCCCCATATATTATTACTACACCTACACTGTGTGAATGCCGGACAATAACCAACATGATGTGGTGTCATCGTCATCATTTTCTCTTGGACACGCGCTTCGATATTGTGAATTCCGTCCAAATTTGCAGATTTTGGGCGGTTCGCTTAACTACCACATACAAATTACAAGTCATTTTGCGAAGTCACCCATAGCAGCACATGTCACAGTAAGTACGAATCAGACTTAGTGTGAATTCGGCAGTCATGGGGTGCATAGCGGTTTCACCGCCGGAGATTCAACCAATCGTCCAATGCAGTTTTGAGTAGAACCCACAATATCTGTAGTGCATTCCAAACGTACGGAATTATCAACACACCACTGTCGATAATACCGCAATTTACGGTACTCGGTATTATAGTACTGCAGTGTGTTGCTTGAAGAAAAACATCCAAAATGTTGCTCGAACGGTCTGGATAAATCATCTGCTGCAGGTAAAATACGAATTTAAGTGATTTCATATCATAGAGGTGGGTTGTCCTAATCTTCTGCGGATGGGTAAACCGCCACAAATAAAATAATAATCGATCCGGATATCAAATATAGCAGAGTTTTAAAGCGTATTTGTTGAAGTATCCAAATCGTATTACGAAAGGTATCAGAAATGCAAGGATTCAGACCTCGTTGCAATCTCTGGTAGACGCTGGATATAAAATGCAACATATTAGTATACCATTTGACTATCAATCCGTGTTCATGGCTCGCTCCGACGTTCTACAACGATCTTCTAATGCAGAAATAATCGAGAATAAGTGTCCTGAAGGCATTAAAAAGTCAGATTCCTTTTCGTTCAGCCATACGTATTAAAACGGAATATAAAAAATTGAATGATACGTTTTAGGGTGCGCTCTTACCGGTACAGACAATGCTTAAAGGGCTGTTCAGCGAAAATTGACATCTGAAACCTGGGAAAAGTTCTAGGCTCCAGTATGTTGCTCGTGTTCAGCATGAGCAAATCAACCCTATCGGCCAATCATTCTGCATATCAATTTTGGCGGGTGTAGGCCGTGCTGGCTCTTCACAAAGAAAAATCGACGGCGAGAGCACAAGACCACGTCCTCTCGGTACCGGTACGCTACAGACACGAAGCGCTTTGCTTCGTGGGCAGGTAAATATACATAGAAGCGCTGACGGACTGCCTACTTCGCAACACTAACATGGTTGGGAGTGTTTTCATTGAGTGTAGCTACTTCCAGGCTGGAAACTATGGCAGATACGAATTCTCGTCTAATCCTCGCGGTGATGTTAAACCAAATGATGACCCCCGCACCATCATCGCTGAAGACACTCGCGGTCGTACAGCAGTGGTATGCAATTGAGATGCATGCTGCTGTGGAGCTTTTATCACCACAAGATCGCAAATGGATTACCAAGATACTCAGTAGTCATTGGTCTAAGATGCTGTTTTCGTCGCGAATTTATTTCGATTGCACTATGAAAGAACTATTTCGCATGAACAGTGGAAATATTGTCGCTCTAGCCAAGACTGTCTGCACTCGCTTCGCTCCACTTAAGGAATCACCAGATGCGGTGTCGCCGTCCAAGAGGCTTGCAGTTTTCCTGTACGTGTGCGCGCAAGCATCAACTGTGCGCTCCACAGCTGACCGTTTTGCTATTGGCCCTTCGACCGTATCTAGAATCCTGAAGGATGTTGCTGGAGCAGTGTGTCGCACACTACACCAGCTCATTGCGTTCCCCTCTTTTCGACTATGTGCATCGCAATTTGCTGACGCCTGCGGAATTCCACAGATTGTTGGATGTATTAACGGGTGCCATATCCCGATATCGAAACCGACCAAAAATGGAGCTATGTATTTCAACAGGAAATGCTGATACAGTTTAGTTCTGCAAGCGGTAGTTGACTGGAGGGGAAGATTTTGCGATTTTGACTGCAAGTGGCCTGGTCGAGTTGGCGACAGTCGTGTGTTTCGCAATAGTACGTTGGCAAATGCGTTTCCATCACTTTCAGCGTCGTCAGACAAGGTTAATCTGCCAACATCTGATGTCGCTTACACAAGCGTTCCTTACTTTCTTTTGGGTGACTCCGGTTACCAAAACAACATGTACATGGTTACTACGTTTGAGATTGCGGAGACTCTGGATGTTGTTTGCACAGTGCTTAACAAGAGGCTCAGTCATGCTCGTTACCGCGTGGAATGCGCGTTTGGACAGGTAAAATGTCGATGGCGTATTTTATTGAAAGGAATCGAACAGGACATAAGCATAGCTCCCTATGTCGTTTATGCTTTGTGCATCATTCAGAACTTCTTGTTGGATCATAAAGACTCGCTCGCCATCAGTCGAGAACAGCAATACCAACTATTACAACAG
Source organism: Phytophthora hibernalis (assembly GCA_012656075.1). Lineage (NCBI taxonomy): Eukaryota > Oomycota > Peronosporomycetes > Peronosporales > Peronosporaceae > Phytophthora > Phytophthora hibernalis. Next base: position 92,264 of record JAAKBF010000152.1, on the reverse strand, counting down.
TACGAGTCACGATTTCCACAGCCTGAAATGGAAATTGAAGGATCTATTTGCGGAAACCTCCGCGATGAACTGAAGAAATGGTTCTAATTTAAACAGCACCGTGACAACTCATAACAGATTCGAATTCAATACGAGCCGTGTAATCCGATCTATGCATTTCGTATTTCCTTTGTCATTGCGTTCAGGAACGCTTGCATCATAGCCATCTGCTCATCATGCTGTCGGCGGCGCTCCTGCATATATTCATGTTGCATTCACTCAAACTGAGCAAAAACGCCTCAGATCACTCTTCCAGCACCTCTCTAACTTTCTCGTACTTGTCGTTCCGATGTCGCTTGTTGTTCATTCTCCCCGTGTTATGCGGGTCCCGACACTCGCTAATATTAGAAGAATCGTCTTCAAACAAAATGTCAGCTTGGGGCGGCGTCGGTGTTGTGGAGCGTTGTCTTGGTCGAAGAGAGGTTGAGCGACATACGTTGAGCTTAGTGGAGTAGTGTCAGCCTGATCACCAAGAAAACTATTAAGCTTATTAAACACTTCTTTGGTCACGTTTGGGCTTTTCATTCGATGTAGATCCTGTACAGTAAACCAACAAATACAAGAACATGCATAAGTCGACGTCCCTTGTGCGTCATGAACACGCTCGAGTACCTCAGTTCCTTCTTCTCCTTCGTGAACAACTCAAACCAGTCGGGTTTGCCCGCGCTACCAGCGATTCGATTTGCGTTGACTTCTCTAAAGAAACGAAACATTTCGCGTAGCGCTTGCAGCTTGTCTTCGATAGCTTTTAGTGCGCGTAGAACTTGGACACAACGTCTGGAATGCTTCCATGACCTGCGCGTTGGTCATAACTGTCGTCTCGTCCTTAGGTATCCCTGTCATGTACACATCCCGCCATGCACAAGCAAGGGCCAGCGTATCAACTTCAGACCGTTTACGTTTCGCGAAAAGAGCGGTGTCTGGCTGCTCTGGCACAGGAGGCTCCGCCGGTGGTGCTTGCTGCTCGCTGATTAGAGGGGACGGACCGTGGGTCGATTCCATCTTTTCTGCGGAGGTGAAGAGATTTGTGGACTGTATGTCGTGGGGGAGCTATTCGATAATACAAATCCCAGATCTCAGGGAAATGACACTGAAACGAGGTGCCTTCTGAAGTTTTTAGTGTCTTTTCACCGGTTTCAGTGTAAAACATGGTGATGCTGAACACGTTTTCCCTGGAATCTGACAAAAGGTCACTAAATTAGGGGTGTCGAACATTCGAAATGAGCTGAAAAACATGAGCAGGAAAGAGGCGAAATCATAAGCAGAAAAGTGTCGAAAACATAAGCAGAAACGGAGGGGGCTTACTTTTGCTCAATTCATAATCGCATTTAGCCGAGCGAGGGAGTGTTGACGAAACAGTTCGTGAGAAGAATCCCCGAAGGGAGCTATCCCGAAGCTAAGTACTCGGCAGCGCCTTCTACGGGCGATTATCGACGTTATGGCGGTCGCAGCGTTTGAGGAGGACGATGACGACAAGCAGAGTGAGGCGAACAGTGAGCAGGAAGAGGAGATGAAATGGCTTTAGTTGGTGAGGATTTGACTTACGTCTGTCTTGAAGACGAGGAGAGCAGTCTGCTCAGACAACAAGTGAGAATGAGGTTTGAAGTGAATATTGATCATCTTCTTGGTGCGCTGGGCGTGTGAAACCTGGACATCAACAATCTGGGCGATGCAAACTTTCACGGCATACGAACCAAGACCAAAGACGAACACAACAGCGCATGTTATGGACATTAATGCAACACAAGCAAAAAGCAAAACAAGACTGTGTCCAACGTCTCAATTGGGGCCATCGACTTGTTCTGTCGAAGAAGCTCGAGCACCAGCTCCTGCTTACGCTGAGCGCGACGCTCCTCCTCTCTCTGATTAGACTCTGCCTCTCGCTGCAATTAATCCGCTGCGTGAACATTCGACACTGACCCCTCATCTTCCACCCCAACCTCGCATTTAGCATCGTCTTTCTCGTCACTATCTTCTCTCCCTCCCTCTTTCTCACCCAGCCCACTTCACCTTGTACTAGTAAGAGCATCTTGCTTACCGATGCATGCCGCTATTTCCTCATCAAGACCCCTCATGACCTTGGTATACCGTGTACGCAAATTTGGTAGTGAACAGCGCCCATGGGACACGTGAAGTTCCCGGTGAACGTCACGGGAGGGAACGAGGGAACAACGAAGTTGAACTTAGAAATGAGTTAAGGTATCCAACCAGTCGTCCGCCACTTTTGCTTTTCTCCGCGCGGGGAATTTTGTAGCTCTGCAACCAGAGATCGGACGAAGGCAAGTAGGGTACCGATACAAAGCTGAGGATTCCCTCTATCGCGTTGATTTTACGTCTAAAGCTGAGCACCCTAAGCTATTCAAACCCTCAAATGCGCGCGGCGACTGTTTACAGCAGCCCAACCAGTTGTCCGCCACTTTCTGTAATTTTGTATCGGAAACGCTGGTTCGGAGTGCCGTCGATCACTTCACGATCTTTGCCCGGAAGATCACCATTGTGCGCCAATGCGATCGAAAATCGTCTACGGTTGGCCAAAAGTCCGACGGATGCGAATTTGGCGCGCTTCCTGTACAACGTTATATCCGTGGAGAGCGCCAAACAACGCCATCCGTGTCATTCATAAACAAATTAGCGTCATGGGGTCGAGGCGGACGTATTCCACCGAAGATCTTGTAAATGCAGTGCATCAGGTGATGGCTGGCGCCAATGTGTTCTCGGTCTCTAAAGCTACAGGAATTCCGCGAAAGACACTAGATGACAACGTCAAACGTGAACGAGCTGGTATCCGCCTAAACCTAAGACGGCCTGGGCCCACTCCATTGCTCCCCACGTAAGCTGAGACCAGCCTTTTCGAGTGGAGCATTGAACGTCAACCGGTTGGACATCCTGTTACCCGTTACACCATCGTTCGCCGGGCCAGTGACTTATCAATTATGCTTTTCGGTAAGCCACTTACGGATGGATGGTACACACGATTTATAGAGCGTCATCCAAGTCTGACGAATCGAGTCGCACAAACAATCAGCAAAGTCCGCAACAACGTCGACGAAGCCCATATTAATTTGCTGTTCGAAACCCTGAATAAAGTGATGAAAGAGAAGGGTATTGATTCAAGACGAGTTTTAACGTGGATGAGACTGCATTTCAGTCGCGGAAGAAGACCAAATCTGTGGTGGCTGCTCGTGGATCGTCCAATGTTTGGACCACGGAGATAACTACTTCGTTTCATATGTCTATCGTGGCGTGTGGTAGTGCAGCAGGCTTTGTTGTTCCTCCGATGTTCATTCTCCCTGGTCAAACTGTAGAGCTAACAATTCTCGATACCGACAAAACAGGCGCTGTCGTGACGACAACAGACTCCGGTTTCATGAACAATTGGCTATTCATGAAATGGCTCAAATTCTTTGCTACGGAAATTCCAGCGATTGTTTCTCGCCCTTTATTACTGATAATGGATGGATGCACCTCTCATTATTCCGTTGAGGTCGTGGATTTGGCGGATGAGCTAGACATAATGCTTGTATGTCTCCCTGCCAATGCAACACATTTATTCCAGCCGGTTGATGTAGCTGTTTTTGGTTCGTTCAAAAGCAAATTAAGAAAGTTCTTTGATCTGATTGTTAGTGACGCTGCCAACAATTTCACGATTGAAAAAGATGCTGCAGTGGAGATGGCTGGACTCGCTTGGCAGAACTGCAATTTTTCTGCGAACATCAAGGCAGGGTTCAAAGGCTGCGGTCTGTACCGCTTTCGCGGGTAAAGGATTGTCTGGATGAGTTCAAGAGAAACGGAATTCCGAAGGGTTTGGAGCAGCATACATGGCTTCAAGTTGAACCTGTGGTGCAAGACAACATTTTGGTTCTTCCACCGCCCCGAAAACCTAAGACAACAGGCAGAAAACGAGTTACCGTCGGAGGCCGATTATTAACACGTAAGTTCTTGAACGACATGGCCGCCGCGAATGCTCCTAAAAGGAAACCACTACAGCCAAATACATCACAAAACGTACCTGCGTCAAGAAAGCGGAAGCGACCACCACATCAGCCCAAGAAGTCCCCACCCGCAAAGTTCGTGAAGACGACTAGTTCACGCCAGAACACCAAAACTGCCACCGCCCATGCGTCTGGGAAAGCTGAGCTCACCGACCCGTCTCAAACCTTTGTATTTTAATACACTGCACGTTCCGTTTGAATCAGTGAATTAGCGATCTTAGAGGTAACCTTTGACGAACTTGAAGCCCTAACCATCGTACGTTAATGAAACATAACTGTAAAAATAGCTCCATACAAATTGAATGATAATGCCGAGTGGCGGACAACTGGTTGGGCCGCTCTGAACAGTCGCCGCGCGCAATTGAGGGTTTGAATAGCTTAGGGTGCTCAGCTTTAGACGTAAAAACCAACGAGATAGAGGAATTCTCAGCTTTGTAACAGTACCCTACTTGCCTTCGTCCGACCTCTGGTTGCAGAGCTACAAAATTCCCCGCGCGGAGAAAAGCAAAAGTGGCGGACGACTGGTTGGATACCTTAAGCAGAAAATGGTCATGAGCAGAAATCGGTCAAAACCATGAGCAGGTTTTTGCTATGTTCGACCCCCTATTTTCAGGTTTCAGGTTCCCACTGTTGTCTAAACAGCACCAATACTGGTTACGTACCGAAATCGGCAAACTACCGGTACTAGTATCATTTTTGAAGGGTGGTATTAATACACTGTACCCGCAAATAGAGTGCCACCGTTTCAGAGCCTGGCGTCTCATCATTGGTTGGAAGTCGACGTGACACGCCTTTTCCGCTTAAATACGCCCGTAAATTCTCCCTAACTTCTATTAATACATCATTCCAGAATCTGCCGCGTAGAGTGAAGATGGTGAAGCTCTTTTGTGCTATCGTTGGTGTGGCAGGAAACGCGTTCTCGGTGCGAGTGGACGAGAGTGACTCGGTGGATGATTTGAAGAAGGCGATCAAGGGCGTGAAGCCGCGTACGATCACGACTGATGAGCCCGACGAGCTGGAGCTCTTCCTGGCGAAGCAGCCCGTTGAAGAGGAGGGCGGCAAAGAGGTCGTCCCTGTTTACCGCCCCTGCGGAGGAGATGGAGGAGAGTCTCAAGTGGCTCCCAGACGAACATCGGGCTGCTCTGAAGCTGGTGAAAGGAGAATCCGACGACTACATCAATGCGCTGACGGCCGGAGAACAGATTCTGGCCTCAAAGACCTTATCAACGTGGTTCTACACGAAGAACAACATGGAGCCTCCATCCAGTGAGCAAATTCACGTGCTGGTGGTGGTTCCGAAGAGGAGTCCAAATGACCTGTTTGTTGAGAACGATTCGATATCGGCGTTTCGAGAAACTGCCGCAAGCATTCACCGAGTGCAGGTTCAAATGCAAGTGCTGCTTGAGCAAAATAAGGCTAATTTGACACACAAACCAAATTCCTTCTCCGATGGGGCATTGGGTCAAATGGAGTCTGGAAGATTGAAAACGGATGGCATGATCATCGATGCTGCACCAACAGAGAACGAAGAAGCATTTTGGCCAGAGGCAATTCAGATTCAAGCGGATGCTATTCAGAGTGAGGCTGCTTTTGACGCGTTTATTACTCCTTTTTCAGCGACGTATTAAGCCGTTGTGGTATGGTATTCGTCAATAGCGAGAGATATCCATGGTTGTCTCAGTCTCCGCTTGTTACCAAGAATACAGATCTCAAACCGGATGGATTTGCGACCCACCGTGGAATGTTTCGTGCCAAACCGGTACCGGACGATGGAGTGCAACGCCAGAATGGATTTCGATTTGGAGTAGCAGTGGAAGAATTGTTCGACTGCCTCATTTTGTTCGAAAGCAAGCTCACTATAACGGATGCTTCGTTTGGCCAAGTGGTACGATATCTGCAGTATCTTTGCCCCAAGGAGCTAGCAAGCGCTATTCTATTCGACCGCCGCTCCTTTTGGTTGATCAAAAGCCACAGGTCTGTTGTTACCAAAGTTCGAAGAGCGAAGTGGGTCGATAAGGGCTCGAAAACATTGTTCCAGAGCTTTATTACTGACAACATATCGCCATGGGTGGCGCACTTAACCAATGCCTGCACTTCATTGGGTGTTGGTGTGGTGGAGGGCGATGCATTTCTCGGCCGTGGCGCTCATGGACGCGTTTTTAAGGTAACTGGGCCAGGTCAGAAGGTTTTCGCGCTGAAAATCGTGGAGGAATGCTCCGTTGGACGTCTTTATCAAGAGAAGAAGGCCTTGATGAAAGCCCAGCCCACAGGATTGACGATTACTCCTGTGCGAGATGTCATCGAAAGCACTGATGGTAGCGCGGCCTTATTGCTGTCTCCTGTTGGGAAACCTCTGCCTCGACCAACGACACTAGAGGGAGTACGGAACCTCTTTGGATTGTTATGGCAGCTCCACGCGAATAGCCTGGTCCATGGAGATCCTCGCGTGCCGAATGTGATCCTCATTGGGGATACGCCCCTCTGGATTGATCTCGTGGAAGTGATGGAGGCTACTCCCACTTTGAAAAAAATGATGCTGATATTCTCGCACGGTCCATCCTAGGTGTCTCTCGGGCCTTTGAGCTGGACCCGGCAACGAAACAATTGATCGATAACTATGGCGAAAGCGCTACGCCAGAGAATCTTGATCGTCTGGCCGAAGCAGTAAGCTTGGTATTCCCAAATTAGCTGCAAATCCGATTCAATGGTTTTCATTCGCACGGCAATGGGTGCAGCTCATTGACCGAATGGGGCGTCGCCGCTGTGCACACGTTTGATCTATGAGCACTTTGCTGGGTTGTTGGCAGCAGCCAGTTATTCTGCTGTGCTTCTTCCGCGATCTGATAAGCTTCGCGCGATAGCACATCTCTGTTTCAGCCAGCACACACAAAAAGTTAGTCATACACCGCCAAATTACAATCAGAACGCGTCTACGTACGGGTGGCGTCTGTCAATGGCTGTGATCGACTGCACTCCATCTTGGTCAGCAACAGCAAGCAGTCCGTAGGCAGCCATCGCCCTCAGAAAAACCGACAGCTTCTTGAACGAGCTATGCTTAATGTTCAGCGACACCCCGACACGCAGCAACACATTCGCTTGGAACGAACTCGACAATGGGTTTCCCGACCGCCTCACTCGTCCGGAAGTTCTAAATCTACTGCTTTCCAAGTGCATGCGCTACCACCGAATCGAGCGTATGCCGCGAAGTTCCATGGGGGCAACTTGCGCCCGATCTCGATTCACGCCGGCAAGCTGATCCAGATTCATTGGTTAATGATGTGTTGGAATACTTTAGCACCATGACGTATGGCACGAATGTCAAGGCCAAGAAGAAAAAGAATCGCAAACATGTGTACGAAAGAGTATTGAACAAGTGTAGTGGTGAAGTCTAAACAGATTGGAGACGTTCTAGGAACATCTTCTATCAGCGGTGACGCGGAGGACGTTCCCGATTTGCGTTTCTTTTTCTTCTTGTTGCTAGTCGTGGTGGTCTCGCTGCTGGTGGTGAAAGTCGTGGTCGAGGTTGTAGAACTTTGCTCCGACTTGGACTTGGACTCAGTCGAGGACTCTTTCTTCTTGGTTGTTTTCTTGCACTGCTTGTTTTACCGAGAGCGATGTGGTACACAACGAGCGCCAGAATGCATGAAATATAGTGAACGACAGATGCGCTCAGTACAAGCCGTAGGTCGCCTGCACCACGGCACAAATTTGAAAAGTCATTGGCACGAGAGCGTGCATGGCCAATTCCACCTTGCTTTCTACCAGGAAGTCCTTGTACTTGGCAGCCTCCTGAAAATTTCCATTTCCACCTCCGCACAGACGGCCCGATCGGATACAGAAAAACCACAAAGGTCTCGAGAGGTCTTGAACCGGTACACACATTCGCACGAAACAACACGAAAGGTTGGACACACAGACCATCTCCCCAGTCTAGCCCACTACAACACGGCGCGTTGTGCGGTCAGTGTACTCTTCAAGAATGGCTCCTGGGCCGCCGCCGTCTTCAAAGATGCACTTCGGGCAGTTTTCAGTCGTAATTTTGACGCTGCTACTGGAAGACTTTCAGTATATTGAGCTGCATCTTGCCCCGACGGCCCCAAAGAAAGCCGTCAGAGGCAGTGGAGTCATGCAGTCAAGCGACAGACTGATAAGGTATGTAAACACGCTCAAAATGGCGACGTAGGAACCCCCTCCAAGCAGAAGACCGTTCGAGAGCTCTGACGGCGGCTTCTGGGAAAATGGATAACCACAGCACTGCAAACAGCGAGCGCTTCAAACGCTGCTGGTCGGAGGTTCCGTCATTACTTCCACTGAATGTAAAGAAATACAGAACAAAAACCGCAATGCCGCCACCACAAGCAGTCCCAATGAGCTTGAGGACGAGCTTGTAATTTGTCCCAGAACCTGTACAGCTCCGTGGGTGATGATAATAATCATCCAGCGAGCAGGGCTCGGAAAAATAAGGGCTCGGATTTTCTTTATTTACAATCCCTCGGAGCCCATTAGACTACCATCTCGGTACATCCAATGACCATTCTAAACCATCTCCGAGAGAGCCGGTTGATGTCATCACTTGATGTCTGTACGAAGTATGCGCAGCAAATGTGTATATCCGGAAGAACAAATCAAGTGTGTGCGAAGTCAGGTCGGTCGCATTGGAGCAACAGCAGTAACACCTGGAGAATGAACTGAAAGACGTGTATTACAGGCACATGCAGAGGTATCGGTAGCGTAAGTATTGTAAGGTCCTTTTGTTCACGAAGCCGGGGCTCACAGCTCCCGCAAATATCTCGAACGTCAGAAGAATGTAGACACCGCAATTGTAGTTGTCTGTCTGCAAGCCTAAAGTCGAATTGAACCCTTGGACTCTGTAATCCCTCGTCAAACCACTCGGTATCAGGCCCCGTAGTTTTGGAGCCGCAGCACGTACAGCGAGCTTGTATGACGACTCCATTGGGTCGTAGAGGAGCAGCGTCTTCTTCGAGAGGTCGGTCATAATGCTACACTAGTGGTTACCGTTGCAGTTTACAGGGATTAGAACGCGTTCATCTGAAGCTCCAAAAAGACGGCAGAGAGCTCAGTTTCATCTGTCACTATTTCGTAGCCGTTGGCGCCGTTGACGACGCTGATCATGTTAGGGCTCACTGAGATCACGTTTGGAATGCCGTTGAACATCTTCTGCATCAACGTGACCATCGTAACGTCGCTAAGTCGACCTTTGGCAGCCAGATCAAGTACTTCCATATCTACATAGCATCATTCGACAGTGTGAGAATAAGTGCAGCGTTAGGCAACATAGCGAACTTTACCGCATTTGTCAGCAGTCTAAGGCCCTGTAACTTGGAGCATAGGTCTGGGTCTTCTTTCGTGTAAAAGGCGGCGTCAATGTCTAGAGTGAAGACCACTGCGGAAGCCCACTTTTGGGCGGCTTCGATCTTCCGGACTGTCGTTAAGGCGCGGTGGTATTGCTTCATAGTGGCGAGTGTACTGGTTGTAAATATACCAATGGTAGGTATATCTACAGCGACATCGCGTTCAGCTAGGCCTGCGTGTTTCCCTTGCAGTCTCGCCTCTTTTCATCGCATTTCCGAAGCAAATCCTTCGCAAAGACCCTCACTACTTCGTTAGCTTGTATGATGGGTTTGCTAGCTGGCCGTTTTGTTAGTTGCATTGCGACGGGAGGCTTCACCTTCTTCTCGAATACAAACACTTTGAACTTGCTGAGTGTATCTGCTGCAGATCGGTATGTCGGATCACCTGCCAATATATCAGCAATGATGGCTACGTTCAAGTTCATGCTGTGCATTTCGGAGTCCTCTTGGGCCATTGCCACTGCCAAACTTCTCTTCTTTTTGGCTATGGAGGGCTTGATTTTCGGGCGCCCTCTGGATTTTGGCGGCGAACTGACTTGAAAGTTGTCGTCATCTTGCGCTAGAGGCACTAGTTGCAAACCAGTGTCAGACGGTTCTTCGCGTAACTCAGAGGGTGCGGACCCCACTGCTTGTGTTGCAATGACCATCTCAGATGGTGTACTGACCATCTCAGATGGTGTATTGACCTTTTCAGATGGTGACGGGCTCTGACGGGATGGTGCAGTCTCCATTTCAGGTGGGCTTGCCATGGGCACGCTAGTCTCCACTGTAGCAGGGGTCGGTACTTCCTGGTTTGTCTGCGGCACGAGCTCCGTTGCCGGAGGGTCCGTCCATGTGGGGTCCTTCCCTGGTGGCTCTGTCTCTGGTGGTCTCGGCATTTGAGCTGATGTGTCTTCTTCACACTCACCAACTCCAGTGTCGATCAGCACTTCCGACGACTCCTCGTTTGTGCGCCATGCTGTCTCCCGGTCAGCGCTATTACCATGGTGTGCGATGAGTTTGGCTGCCAGCTCGCTCTCCCCACGCTTAAAGAGTTTTCCTATTTGTTGAAGTGCCTGTGGTGCCGCGCGATACTGAGGCATACCCATGCCACTCATAGTCTCAGCAATTGTAATCGCGGTCTGCTGAGCTTCTCGATACTTTCGATTAGAGTCCCACGGGTTACTCTCATCCCGTAATACCTTTCCCACCGCAAACGAACCGACCGACACATTATCCAAGGAGGGAGCATGTTGAATCGAAGCCAGCAACCATCTCGCCGGTAATAGCTGAGTAGGAATGACGACCTCCATACCTAGGGCCTTGCGAAGGTAAAACACGTGTCTACAGGGTAGCAAACGGGTCGTCATAAAGAGGCACGAACATTCCCAGTTCTGCTTGTTCACAGAGTACTCCACACCAGGCTCATCAGATGCGTCGTCGTCATCTGCCATGTTTTTGATAGAAATTATCCCAGGTACGGCCTCGAAGAACGAGTAACGCGCACGTCCGCTGACAACGTACGTGTACTGCTCGTAGATAAGCTCACATGCGTGCTCACTCACGAGGTTTGCTACGAGCATCATCTCGCGATCGTACTTGCTGTTGTGAACAGTACAAATCTTGGCTGAACGAGCTACAAAGCTGCGCTCGTTCCGACTCTGGTAGCACATGATGGAGGCGACACACTCGTCTAGGCCTATTGTTCTGCTCATTGTGTCCTTGAGCTGCTTCCACGAAGCCTCAAGCCGGTTATTTGTGTTGTTGCCTAGCGTCACTGCGTTTTGGCGTTTACATGCACAGCACATTGCCTTGCAGCTATCCCAATTCTTGACAAAGTACATCTCGAAAGGGTGCGATTTTACGAGTGTGAGACGGTCACATGTGACCACGTGACCATCCAGATGGGGAGAGATGGTCACTTCAATATCCAACCCAACAGGGTGCCCACCCGAGCTGGTAGAAGGTTGCTCCAAGTCGTGATCTTGCGTAGCTGGCCGTGATCCAATCGACAAAATGTGACGCATGTACGCTCGGTACTTCGAAAATTCTTGCTCAGTCTTTCGTATACCATAAGTGGCACCATACCGCGGAGCTGTGCCTTTGCCACGACGAAAGCGCGTAGTCAGCCGATGCAACTTGCTCTCGTAGGTACTTTATGACGTGAAACTGGCAAAGTAGAATCACCACATCTGGCAGCGCCGCTTTCAGAACGGCTATTTCAGTAAAATCCTTGTCAACGATGACGCACTGTAGCTTGGACCATGCCGGATTGTTGGATTTGAACTCCTCCAAGGAGGTAAGTAGGGTAGATGCCCGCTCATTCTGAAGGACAGCATGCTGTACAAATTGCCCTTTCCCGAACGCATCGTGCACCATGAAGGAGAATATCTTATACTTGGACGCGTTCGTGCCATGTGTGGCATCTATCAGCATAACCTCAGGAAAGTGATGAAACATTTCGCGCATGAGTTTGGTCTGTAGTGTAATACAGGTAGCGATTCTCTACATAGTGAAACACCGCGTCGTTAAAACCAGCTTATTTTCATGTACAACCCATAATTCTGCTCACCTTTTCCTGCACAGTCATACATAGATACTTCATGCAACGGGTATTTCATAATTCAATGCAACCAAGGGCTCAATAGATGCACAAGACACACGTCCTTCTGCGATTCGTACTTACGTTCGTAAACAGCTTTTTGTGTGACACCGTCTCAGAAATTTTCAATCGCATTAACTATCGGCAGCGATTTGGCGGGGTGATTACTAACTTTATATTTGTTAATAGTACTTCGTACAACACTACAGTACTACTGTACCGGTAGTACACTACTGTAGTAGTAGTAAGTACTTGTTAGGGTGATTTGTTTTGAAAATGCAAGCACGGTGTGTATTTCAAGTAAGCTTAGTCAATCTACCGCAGGTACCATGTCATAGTAGGATTTCCACTCCTTATCGATTTCTTTACGCTTCCACTCCATACACTCGCAAAACACCTTCGCGTTCTGAACGTAGACAGATGTTCGCATCTCCAAGCCATCCTCCGACGCAACAAAGCCTTTCTTCAAGTGCAGTGAGATCAGTCTTGCGTATCCAGCGTTTAACGCGCGTACGATCAAGTTCACCTACAGTATGACACCGCGAACATTGTCAGACCATACTGAAGTACTCAATCGGAGCACGAAGAATTCATACCTTGCCACTCGATAAACGTTGTCGAACTTGTGCGCAGCTGGAACAAAGTTCACGACGAGCATACGTTGAACGCCGAACTGTCTTTTGTATCCATTTGCTTGTGCCGCCGCCACGTTAATTTCACTTTTTCAAGTAATTGGTTTACCTTCAGCTCGTACGCGAGCTTGTCTCCGTTGATGATAAGAATGTCTGCTCTGGTTTTGACATCTGCGGTTCTGACTTCAGGAAAAACCTGTTTGGTTCGGTGTGTCTTCTTGAGAATATCACGAATCGCTGCATACACTTCGAAATGAAAAACGGCTTCGCTTGGAGAACTGCGATTCTGTACGAGCAAATGTTCAATGGTGTTCGGGTCCACATAGGCGAGTGCAGCACATAAGAGCTGGACAGGATCCTCAGCAGCCACAGCTTTACAAATTTCTCGTGCAGGAAGCGCTTCAAGGCACACTCGCTTCATCATCGGAGAGACGATGACCAGCATAAATTTAACCCTGCTCTGCCCGATGTCAACTCGCCGCTCGGACACAACTTCCATTCACAGTAAGAGATGAGCCTTTGTGTTCCTGGCCGTTAAATCCTCATTATTTCCAAGTATTTGTTTGAGTAACCACCACTCTTCGTCGTTCAACTTCTGTAAATCTTGTTGAATACGAGCATAGGTGTGATTGAACATCTGCAAGTAAGCGTAATAGGGATCCCTGAAGAACCACTCCTCCCATTGACCCAGCTCAAGCTCCCATTTTTGTTCATCGATCGTGAATCTAACAAGTGACCCCAACACACCGGGGGCACCACCAGAGAACATCTTGATCCCCTCCTGAAGCGATAATGGAAATCGATAAAGTTTCTTCAACAGGCTGAAAAACATGGCTATCTGGGATTGTGTAAATGGCTCGACCTTAATCAACTGAGACACGTTGAAAGGGCTTGAAGATCCCCGAAATACCTGGTAGGTATTCACCAAGTCGTAGTTTCCAACCCCAAGAAATCCCAGAAAGAACTTTGTCCGATTGTGCTTTCCACATTCGAATAACTTGCAGAAATGTGGACAACAAATCAGGGTTGGAGAACAGACAATCCATTTCATCCAGGATCAGACAGACCTTCTTGTTCCCGTTACCTGCGCACCTTGCAACTAAAGTCATCAAAGAATTGAAATCGCGGCAATCGCTTTCATTTTCGACCAATATCCCCAAGTGATTCCAGAATTTGGTCTCGTCGGCCGCAAACACCGCACCCAGCTCGAAATACACGCAAATGATGTCCGAGCGGCTAGTAAGCAGCCATTCCTGGATGCCATTTGCAATTGTGGTTTTCCCAAATTGACGCGGACCATACAACAGATAGAGTGGGCAGTCGCTGCTAGAGAAGCCTTCTTTAATCCGTTGAAAGGCAGGGATAGTGCTCAAAGGGACGGAGAAGTCACATTCGGTCACTGGCCCAGTGAATGCAACGTATTTCTGGAATTTCGGTCTCTTGGGGAATGGTTGATCTTGTTGAGCGACGCTCATCAACGCAGATCGTTGACCAAGAACACTGGTATGCGACTCCCACAACCACGCCTCCTGTACTTGTGCTTGCTCCAGAACCACCACCAGCACGTGAATCTGGTCGGTGGATGGCTGCTCCATACCCGTCAATACTTTCTGAAGGCCGGACTCCCCCTGTAGCTCTTCGTCTTCATTCGTTAGCGCTTTGACGGTAGCCGTTTTCCTGCCCTTCTTCAGCTCCTTCACGTCCTCACTCTCAATCTTCAGCCACTCGGTTCCCTTCTTCGCCAGGAAGAGCTGCAGGTTCTTCGCAGGAATGGTGATGTCCTCGCTCTCGTCCTTGATCGCCTTCTTCAGCGCTGATACTGATGCACCCTCGTCGATTTCCACCTCGAATGCGCTTCCAGTCGCTCCAACGACAGCACAAAAGAGCTTGACCATCTTTTCTCGAGCTAGCGGATTCTGGAATGAGAAAATAATGAAAGGAGAAAATTTGTAATCGTACTTAAGCGATGAATGGTGTGGTCACATATACTTTTAATCGAAGAACTGTGCCTATTACATGTATTGTGCTTTGCAGTTTTTGGCACTTATAATAGCAACTCCTGCGATTTGTGTGCCTCATGAGAAGTACAAATCGTACACCAATACGAATAAAGATAATCCTTGCACGAGTTATATTACTGATCTTAATAGAAATCCTAGGTATCCTAGGTAAGAAAGGCAGCTCGTGGCCAATGAATACGCGATCGGCTGGCTTTGGCACTATTCAAAAGTGTCATTTTCCGTTTAAGTCTTGCAGCATGACGTACTCAAAGGACCTACGCTGGCGCGCAGTCGTGCTGTTTTTCGTCTACAACATCGAGATGTTGCAGATTGCACATGTCCTCGGTGCATCGGTACGCTCCATCAAGCGTTGGAATCGCTTTGTTCAAAAATTCGGCATGGTAACCGGCGCCCAACGCGAGAAGCGGGCATCGCGCTGGCCAGCATCGGTCTGTGCGTTCGTGATCAAGTACGTGGAGGACCACCCGTGCTTATATCTCGAAGAGCTCCAAGATACACTTCGTAACAAGTTTGGAAATATCAAGACGCCAACATCTACCATTTGCAGAGCCCTTCGGTTTGATATGGGGCTGTCCAGGAAAGTGCTGACGCGGTGTGCGCGGGAGGCTAAAGCAGATCAGGTTCAAGACTATATCAACAAGCTGAAGCCTTTCTACTCCATGCCCGAGCAAATGATTTTCTTAGACGAAACCGCCAAGGATAGTAGAGATGATGTGCGTCGATACGCATGATCGAAGCGAAACACGCCTGCAATCGTCACGCTTCCTTTTGTACGCGGTGAGCGGGTCTCCGTTCTGGCGGCGATGTCAACGGACGGTTTTTATCGTGGGGGTGCACAACAGGAACATTTACGCGGCATGTATTTTACCAGACCTTCCACGACAAAATTTTGCCGTTCCTGAATCCGTGGCCACTTCCTCGCTCTATCCTTGTACTGGATAATGCAAAAATCCATATGTACAAGGAATTAGAGGAAGCGGTGCACAGTGTTGGTGCTTTAATTTTCTTTCTGCCACCATATTGCCCCCAACTCAATCCGATTGAAGTCGGGTTTTCACTGCTGAAGCGTTGGATCCAAAAGAATGCAAACACGGCGTTCGGATTCGCTCCAGAGGAGGTATTAGACTTGGCGATGTACGCTTGTACGCGCACGAAAGATGGAACACGTGGTATTTATAAGCATTGCGGGTATGCTCTCGACTCGTTGGCAATAGATATTAATGTAGCGGCCTCCACTCCAACTAATTAATACTACAACTGATGGTCTTCATCCTCCATATTTTGAGCTGGTAGATTAACAGGTATGTCGGAGTTGTGTGGGCGCCTAAGATCGCAGTCAGGTAAACCGAGAATGTCTCGGAGATCATCTAGCGAGACCGAAATATTTACCTCACTTTCGTTGATGAGTAATCTCACGGTTCTAAACCGACGATCCAGCCGTCGATGCTCTGCTTGCTGCTCGTGCGCCATCTCACAGCGAGCTTCGTCAACACTACAGAGTTGTCGATATGTTGCATGCTCCGGGATTGTAGGCTGGGTTCCATCTGGCTCACGCGCATGTTGTGTTGCAAAGTAGCGTAGAGCCAAACTGTTCGGCGCTAGCGGAGATTGGTTAGTATCAGCTAAGTGTTGTACAATCCGAGTCGATGCTTCATTAACCCGTGCAACTGTTGCCCGTCAAATTGAGTTGTGGATCTATCAATAATGCAAAAGCGTAACATTAGTATAAATCCACAGCTCCGATAAATATGACAGCAGTACCTTCACAGTGTACACGAAAACCACTAGACTGAAATCTGCCAGCGAGACGTTTCTACGCTGAGCATTCCGCCAGGATTGCATAACTTGGGCAGCGAATGATTCAGCAGTGAGCTTGATGAACTCCCTTTGTTTCGTGTTGGTACCTGGTTTGAGGTAAATATCCTTCTCGGACCACGAAATTCCTTCTTGAGCACTTACGATCGCGTCCACTTTTGCATGTAAGACGGCGTAGCTTTCTGTAGATTGCAAACTCACTGAATGTGGCTGCTTGTGGACTGCTCGGACATCATGTAATGCCTCGCCCAATTTGATGGTCAGCGTTACTTTGACCTCTTCGTCCCCAAAAATGTGTTGCACTGTATTGGCGCGTGAGGTAGATTCGCTCTCCATCAGGTATAATCCCGAGTGGATCTACTATCTA
Source organism: Phytophthora hibernalis (assembly GCA_012656075.1). Classification (NCBI taxonomy): domain Eukaryota; phylum Oomycota; class Peronosporomycetes; order Peronosporales; family Peronosporaceae; genus Phytophthora; species Phytophthora hibernalis. The sequence goes on along the minus strand of JAAKBF010000152.1, from coordinate 75,445 downwards.
CAATGGTCTTCACTCGCTCAAGTATCATAAGATCAAATCGACAAATTTATGTTTAGCTCAATCTCATTCCAGATTTATTTTTTCAACTTACCGTTGGTAGTCCGCTTTGCAACCTCGCGTCTTGTTCACGTGGACGTCTATGTTGAGGAGGCTAATGTCGTGCTACTGTGCCAGCCAGTAGGAGGTCAGCACGTTGGTCATCTGAGGCTAGTGCTTCTCGTTCTTGGTCATCTCAGCGCATTTAGTCCACGCTCACCTATTAATACAAGATAGGTGTACGTTAGTACATCGGTTATTAAAGTGTAAACAATACAGTACAGGCTTCACTCACCTGAGCAGCGCCTCTCCGTCGACATTGGGTAAGAACCTGCCAGTCTTCCTCCCTGCAATTTGGTTGGCCTGGATCCCCACTCGCTTCATTTCGTGGTGCACTTGGCCAATCTTCGAGTCCGGTCGGCCCAACTGCTAGTTCAGGGTTCACGGGCTGGTTGATGTGACACGGCATCTCGAGCTTGTTAACGAAGAAGTCGGTCGGGTGGTTATAGTAGAGAATGAGCGATTCACTGAGTGGCTTCTAAGCGCGACGACGGCGACATGCCCTGCAGGGACGCAAACAGCATCTTCCCGTCCTTCTACGAGTTGTCCACGAAGTCGAGTATCCCCTGGTGATGGAGGCGAGTCGGCCGATCGAACGGCGGTTCTAAGGAACGCCGCGTCTGCGTGAGGGAGCAGACTAACTGGCCCCACGCGTGTACGAAACCCAGTTGTTGAAATCACCAATCACAATTCTTCACGATTTGTACGTAATCATGCACGAGTTAGTGCAGGGGGTGAGTGGAATTAGTGCACTAAAAGGCAAGACAAAGTCCATGCAAAGCACAATACACTCCGGGCCAAAAGTATACGAACACCCCTACTTTTGCTAATAACTCAGCCTCTAGATGGAGTTGAGAAGTGTGCTTTAGACGTGTTGTGTGGAACACGGTAATCATCAGTCGTTATGGGCTAATACTCACATACAAAAACCGTTTTGGCAGGTGGCCCAAATATACGAACGCTGTACTAATTGAAACTGGCTCAAAATCATATTTGTTTTTATAATATGGTGTTTAGGCATGGGTTTTCAACGCAGCCACAACATGCGAAGAAAACGAAGCTGTACTACAGCAGACGCATTTAGAATTTGCAATCAAGTTTTGGAGCGAATACAGCCATTTTCCGGATAGTGCTATCTACAACGTCGACGAAACGGCCATTTATTTCGACACTCCACCCCACAAAATATGGGCCCTCAATGGGAGGCGTGGATCAGCAAAAGTCAAGCATATGCAGAAGAATTCCGGAAGACTCACAGCTGTGCTCACCATTCGGGCTGACGGTACGTTCATTTATTTTACATTTAATTTACTGTATACTGAAACTAAGTAACGTTATTTGATTTAGGAAAAAAACTGCCAATACTCTTCATTCTGCGAGGAATACCTGGCGGCACTGTGGAGACAAATGAGTTGCCAACATATCCAGATGGACATTCCAAGAACATGGCTGGATGGACGCAACTGTTTGGGAGTTTTATATTGAAAGTTTGCTTAAATTTGAAATAGATTCTCCCTCTGTCCTCCTTCTCGATAACTTCGATTCCCATGTATCGGAAGGAGGACAGAATGTGGTAGCGGAGGCTACCTCAGCACTAGTGTGCCCTGTTCCGCCAAACAGCACGTCTGCCTGTCAGCCTCTTGATGTTGGAGTTATGGGTCCACTCAAGAAGAAGCTGACAGGCGTATGGCTATCAGACAATACTAATGGTACACGCACCGCGCAGCAAAGAGACTTGGCGCGATCAAGCGCACCATTACAGCATGGGAAGGCATCACAGAGCACTGTGTTGTGCGTAGCTTTGAAAAGGCAATTCCAAGATATCCTGAAGTCCAAGTATAGGATAAAAATGTTTTTCACCAATCACAAATAGCGAATCACTGATGGGTACGGATTTTTTTGTCGAGATGCCCCGTTTACTTTTGTATGGCGGATACAGTTCAGTGGGGGTACGGATTTCACCGTCGTTGTCTGTACTACACAGGTTATACGGTATCCTTATGGCCAGTACCTACTGTAACGGGGTTTAAATGTGTCAAGGTATCACAATAGATGAACCCAGTCGATAAAGGCCATTGCTAATATCTACAACACAGGATATAATGCACGGCTGCTAATAAACGCGCCGCAGGAGCGGCTGCGGAAACAGCAACGTGAGGAGCAGGGAGCGGCGTGTGCGCGGACATCGATCCGAAGCCTTTTAGTATGCAATATTTGGCGCTGAACAAGTATGATAGTGGATGCTTTTCATTAACAAATGTATTGAAAAAATCCCCATCGAGCATTAATTTGACAAGTATTAATTAAGCGCCATAGTTAAGCCTGAATACCGAGTCGGTGGATCGATAAGTGATTAAGTACACCAGGATATTAGACAACAGAGGTATTAAGTTGGCCAGGGTTCTCTGTACCTCAGCTAGTGCTACATTGACCTTCACCGAACCTTCAGCAAGGTACTGCTTGCACTCAGTCATATCGACAAGAGCATGTATTACATGTACACTATTAAAGCCAGAGAGATGTCCGTGAAGACGGCCGACCTCAAGTCAAGTGGGTAGCGATTATATATGACAGAGCAAGCTACTGTACCTTACGCATCTCTGCCCTACGTATTTTGCCGTGGGCTACTACTAAAACAAACTAGTTCTACGTCGTAGTTGACCATCGTTTGCTTCACTTTACATATTTGTTGGGTCCGAAGGCCTGAAAAACCTTCGTTTCCACGTCGGGTGTACATCGTGCCAACAGGACTTCATCCACCTACTTCCTGGAAGTACCGGTATATTGGTAGAGTGCCAATATCTAATCTTGAAGTATGTCGCACCCGCCTCCTCACGTTCAACTCATGCTGGAGCCGCCGATGCCGAACTGCCGCTTAAACGCCGATATGATTCCAGGGTCGGGCGGGTCGTTTGCAACCGCCCGACCCTGGAATCATATAGTTTGAAACGAGAGATGTAGTTGGGCGGTAATGACGACTTGAGCTGCAGGTTTCCCAGGACAATGTTGCGTGGGAGGGCAATATTGCACCGTTGTTGATGCATGTCTAGCTCGCGCAGCCACTCCTGAAACAACACACCAGTCATCCACGTCTTCCTATAAACCAGAGATCAACACTGGTCTTCTGGTTGTGGTGCTCCCTCTACTACCTAATAGTCCTGTTATACCTAATAGGAAGTGCGTCCACGGGAGGTATTAAGTTGTCCAGGGTTCTCTGTTTACAATTTGGCAGGGTGTTAAAGTTATGTGTTAAAGTCATATCAGTGATATGATATCACACCGTGCTATCCCACTGTACTGTACCGTATACGTATGTGACCACACCATTCATCGCTTAAGTACGATTACAAAATTTCTCCTATCATTTTTCTCATTCCAGAATCCGCTAGCTCGAGAAAAGATTGTCAAGCTCTTTTGTGCTGTCGTTGGAGCGACAGGAAGCGCGTTCGAGGTGGAAATCGACGAGGGTGCATCAGTATCAGCGCTGAAGGAGGCGATCAAGTAGAAGAAGAAGAACAGGATTCAGTGTGACCCTGACGAGCTGCAGCTCTTCCTGGCGAAGAAGGGAACCGAGTGGCTGAAGACTGAGAGTGATGACGTGAAGGAGCTGAAGAAGGGCAGGAAAACGGCTACCGTCAAAGCGCTAACGAATGAAGACGAAGAGCTACAGGGGGAGTCCGGCCTTCAGAAAGTATTGACGGGTATGGAGCAACCATCCACCGACCAGATTCACGTGCTGGTGGTGGTTCCGGAGCAAGCACAACCACAAGAGGGGTTGTCGCTCGTCAGTGGATCGATTGGAAACGCGCTGAACACGAAAGGGATTCGCTGCAGAGTGTACCGTCTGGCGGCATCATATCTGGGATACTATGATCCTGACCTTCGTGTTGGCGAAAATGACAAGGCGCTGTGGTACGAAGGGGCGACGTTGCGGATCCATGTTCTGTTCAAGGAAGGTATGCATTTGGATTATTGTAGAACTGTGCTGGTTGATGTCTCACAGATGTTGTACAGAGCGGGATGCTTTGCTATTCGAAAACGAATTACAGAATGAAGGTATCACGCAAACTTCCCTCTCGATGGTCACACGGTCTCGACAAGTGTAGCTCCAATTTCTCGGGAGTTAAGCGAACTGCGGCGCATCTTGACCCGGCACTATGTTCCAGAAGATACCGATTCTCCCCAAATAACGATGTCATCTCTCTCGACCAACACCTCGATCGTTGACGTGGTAACTGACGAATTCAAGTATCAGCGTATCGAGAGTGAAGAGTGGTTCGGGAATGTGGGGAAGGCGCAGAGCTGTCATTTGATGTCAAGAGAACATTGCCGGAGATATGCAAGCTATCACAAGTATGACAACGATCAAAGCAATCGCCTTGCTCTTACGTCAGACATGCACGCCTGGTACGATGGTCGTTTGTTTGCCGTGCCGGTTATGAACATTTCCGTCGAATCCGTTGATGGAAGGTATGGATCTTGAACGAAGCTTGACGGAGCGGAGGAGGACAGCACTCTGGACGAGACCGGAGCGAGGACACTTGACCACTTGAGGGAAGAAGGAAGATTCGAAAGTGATTGATTGATCGGAGTTACTTTAGCTAGCCTACCACATAGACACGCAGCTTGCGTCCAATCATTCTACTCGTCCAATCATTGGTGGCGTAATCGACTTACCGTACTTACCGTAATCACCGTAATCATCGTGGGTTCGGATTGGACCGGTTCGGGCAAACCGGTTCACGGTCAATAACCGATACCAAACCGGTAACCTTCAATACGCCCCCTCAATGCGAAGTCCCACGAATGCCGAGAGCCGTCGTCAGATCCATGTGGCGAGGTCCCGCAAGCGCCTTCGTCATGATGTCCGCCAGCATCACAGAAGTTTCGCAATACTCGAGCTTCACTTCACCGCGCTTCACTTCGTCGCGGATGTGGTGGTACTTGATGTCGATGTGCTTGGCGCGGCCGTGGTTCACCGGGTTCTTCGTCATCTTGATGCACGACTGGTTATCTTCACGGATCTTGAGTTCGGGGCCAGTCTCGTTGGCAGCAGCAAGGATCTCGCACAGCAGGCGATGAATCCATTTTCCTTCTTGGATCGCCAGACTCAGCGCGATGTATTCTGCCTCGCTCGTAGATAGCGAAACACTTGACTGCTTCTTGCTGCCCCAGCTCACAGGCGCACCGAGTAGCATGAACGTGTAGCCCGAAGTCGACTTGCGGTCCGCCAGGTCGCCGGCCCAGTCCGCGTCCGAGTAGCCACGAAAGTCGATCTTGTCGCCCGGCTTGAAGCAGATGCCATGCGTCTTGGTGCCTTGCAGGTAGCGAAAGATGCGTTTGACCGCAACCCAGTGTTCCTCTTGGGGGTTCTCCATGAAGCGCGACACATAGCCAACGGCGTACGCGATGTCCGGGCGCGTGGCAGTCATCAGGTGCATCAAGGCACCAACAGCTTCGCGAAATGGGGCGTTGACCTTGGTCGCCGCGTCGCTTGGAACCAGTCGAATGCTCATGTCCACCGGACTCACCACGGCCTCGCACTCGTCCATGGCGAAGCGCTTGAGGATGTCGTCCACGTATCGCCGCTGACACATGGTCACGCTGCCGTCTGGGCCGTCCACCAGCTCGATCCCAAGAACAAACGCACACTTGCCGCTGTCGGTCATCTCGAAGCGCGTCTTCAGGTCCGTCTTCGTGCGCGAGATCAGCTCGGGCGAACTCCCGGTAATCAGCACGTCATCACGTACACTAGCACGAGCACGCAGTGACCGTCCACGACCTTGATGTAGAGGCACGGATCGAAGGCCGACACTTGAAACCCAATCGAGCACACAAACTCGTCGAAGGTCTCGTTCCACACGCGCGAAGCTTGCTTGAGACCGTAGATCGCCTTCACCAATTCCAGGCAGTCGAAGTCGCCATCCAGCTCAACACCTTCAGGGACCACGCAGAACACTAGTTCCTTCATTATCCCATACAGGAATGCGGTCACCACGTCGAGTTGGTCGAGGGGCCATCCAAAGTATTTGGCAATGGCGATGACCATGCGCAGCGTCATGTACTTGACCACCGGCGAGAACGTCTCCGTGTAGTCGATGCCGTACTTCTGCTTGAAACCCTTGGCCACGAGGCGCGCTTTGTACTTCTCGATGGATCCGTCCGCTTTGCGCTTGATCTTGAACACCCACTTGGTTCCAATGGCGCGTTGTCCGTTGGGCAGCTTGGCAGCACGAAACAACCCACGGAGTCGCATCGATTTGAGCTCCGCACGAATCGCCTTGCGCCAGTGCACTTGGTCCGGACCGTTCACTGCTTCTTGGAATGTCTTTGGCTCCGAGAGATCCACTGCAGCTTCAACAGTGTTGGCACTTGCACGCCAAAACACGTGAGGCGTCGAGTCTTCATCTTGGTCCCCAGACTTTTCTTCTTCATCTTCATGTGGCGAGGAGTTGTCCGGCGCGCTTGCTTCTTCCAGTCCAACTCGGTGACGTACAGCGCGCGGTCTTCTCACAGATTCATCGTCTTCACTTGAGCGATTCTTGCGCTTTCCCACCTGCTTGTAGTCCGTCTGCGGAGGGCCATTATCTTCAATGTCGAGCGAGTCGAGGTCCAGGTCATCGACATCTTCATCGGAAATCCGCGGCGAAAGTCCAAAGGTCGACTCATCGAAGTTGACATCGCGACTGATGACCACCTGCCCCGCCTCGATGTCATAAAGTCGATACGCCTTGGACACTTCTTCGTAGCCGAGGAACAGTCCGGCGCGAGCCTTGGGGTCCCACTTGAGTCGTTTTTCCTTCGGAGTCAAAACGTACGTCCGGCATCCAAATACACGCATGTGCTTGACACTTGGCTTGGACTTGTTCGCGATCTCGAACGGAGTCTTGTGCTCGATCTTGGGGGACGGCAGCCGATTTTCACGTAGATGGCCGTCATCGCCGCCTCAGCCCAGAAACACTTGTCCAGCTTGGCATGGTGCAACATACTGCGGCCGATCGTGACGATGGTCCGGATGGCGCGCTCTGCCGTGCCGTTGGTCTGGTGCGCGTACGGGACCGTGGTTTGCTGCTCGATGCCTTGATCTTCGTAGAAGGCCTTGAGCGAGTTGGTCGCAAACTCACGAGCTCCGTCGTGTCGCACAAACTTGACCTTCTTGCCGAATTGCGTCTGCACCTTGGTGATGTACTTCTTGATGCAATCTTCGCTCTCCGACTTGGCACGCAGACAGAAACCCTTCATGCATCCGCTGGCTTCGTCCACGATCAGCAGTAGATACTTGCTGCCGCCAAGCGAGATTTTCTCCATGGGTCCGCAGATGTCGAAGTGGAGCAGCTCAAACGTGTCGTAGCGACGCTTGTCACGGTTGCTTGGAAACGGTTTTTGGACCATCTTCCCTTGCTGGCAACCGCGACACATGCTTGGTCCACTCGACTTGGAGGGTGCCTTCGCGTCCTTGATCATGTTGTTGTCGACCATCTTGCGAAGCACCTCCACCGGAGCATGACCCATACGCGCGTGCAGGTCGACTGTTCTTCCACTTGTCGCCGCATTCGCCGATCGCTGAGGCGTCCGAAGCCAGTAGAGGCCATCCACGAGGTCCGCCGTCGCCACCACTTGGTTCGAACCCTTGCGCGAAACGTGCATGTTGGTGCCGTCGAACACCACTTGGAACTTGCCGTGCTTGTTGATCTGCGGCACCGAGAGCAGATTCTTGCTCATGTCCGGCACGTACAGCGCGTTCTTGATCTCGATCTCGCGCTCGTCGCCGTTGGGCAGAACCACTCGTTCCACGATGGTTCCCACACCCTTGATGGCCGCTTTGTTGCCGTCGGCCACCGAAACTCCACCTTCATCTCGCTCGATCAAGTGAGCGAACTTGGACTTGTCATTGCAGATGTGGTGCGTTGCGCCGCTGTCGACCGCCCACATCCCGGACACATTCTTGCCCGTCGAAACTCCACACTCCAGGGAAACCGCGAACGCCACTCGATCGTAGTCGTAGTCGTCGCTGTCGTTTCTCCACTGGATGTTGTTGGCCCTGCGTCCACGGCCATTGTCATTGCCGCCGCGTCTTGGCCCTCGGTTTTCATCCTTCTGCTTGGTCCAGCACTTGTCAACCGTGTGCCCCAATTTCCCGCAGTACGTGCACTGGCGAGACTCTCGGTCGGTCGTGAACGCTTTGGCCGCGTCCTCCGTTTTCACCGTCGCCGTCTTCTCGCCTTGCCGCTTGATGTGCTCGTTCGTGAGCACCTTCACAACGTCTTGCGATCGCAGTTCCGCGCTACTCATCTCCAGATTAAGCACGACGTTCTCGTAGCTCTTGGGGAGACTGCGCAACAAGCAGATCGCCACGTCTTCATCCTCCATCTTGGCGCCGATGCTGCTGAGCTTGGCGCTGATGTTGAGGACCTCATTTCAGTGATGCAAGACATTCCCGCCTTCCGACATCTCCATGCTGAAGAGCTGCCGCTTCAAGTAGATGCGACCAGCCTTCTGCGATCCACCGTACAGCGTCTTCAGGCGCGACCACGCAACTCACGCTTCCTCGCAGTCGTCGACCACATGGTGGTAGTCCGCGTCCATGTGGAGCAGCATCAGTCCGAACGCGATGTTGCTCGACTTGACGTAGTCGTCCTTGGCCCGCGAGTCCGTGAAGGTTGGCGTCGTCTCCCGGTTCACGACTTGCCACACCGACTTGGTCAGGAACACGCCACGCATGTAGCGGTTCCACGTCGCGTAGTTGTCTCCGTTGAACTTGTCGATGGAGACCTTGGTGCTGGCATCGTGGGCAGAGGACATGGTGCTTGGGCTCATAACCTGATGGAAGGTATGGATCTTGAACGAAGCTTGACGGAGCGGAGAGAGGACAGCACTCTGGACGAGACCGGAGCGAGGACACTTGACCACTTGAGGGGAAGAAGGAAGATTCGAAAGTGATTGATTGATCGGAGTTACTTTAGCTAGCCTACCACATAGACACGCAGCTTGCGTCCAATCATTCTACTCGTCCAATCATTGGTGGCGTAATCGACTTACCGTACTTACCGTAATCACCGTAATCATTGTGGGTTCGGATTGGACCGGTTCGGGCTAACCGGTTCACGGTCAATAACCGATACCAAACCGGTAACCCTCAATATCCGTGTCTGAAGGTCCGGTAGTCGGGAGCAGATACAAGGTATGAATTCTTCGTGCTCCGATTGAGTACTTCAGTATGGTCTGACAATGTTCGCGGTGTCATACTGTAGGTGAACTTGATCGTACGCGCGTTAAACGCTGGATACGCAAGACTGATCTCACTGCACTTGAAGAAAGGATTTGTTGCGTCGGAGGATGGCTTGGAGATGCGAACATCTGTCTACGTTCAGAACGCGAAGGTGTTTTGCGAGTGTATGGAGTGGAAGCGTAAAGAAATCGATAAGGAGTGGAAATCCTACTATGACATGGTACCTGCGGTAGATTGACTAAGCTTACTTGAAATACACACCGTGCTTGCATTTTCAAAAAAATCACCCTAACAAGTACTTACTACTACTACAGTAGTGTACTACCGGTACAGTAGTACTGTAGTGTTGTACGAAGTACTATTAACAAATATAAAGTTAGTAATCACCCCGCCAAATCGCTGCCGATAGTTAATGCGATTGAAAATTTCTGAGACGGTGTCACACAAAAAGCTGTTTACGAACGTAAGTACGAATCGCAGAAGGACGTGTGTCTTGTGCATCTATTGAGCCCTTGGTTGCATTGAATTATGAAATACCCGTTGCATGAAGTATCTATGTATGACTGTGCAGGAAAAGGTGAGCAGAATTATGGGTTGTACATGAAAATAAGCTGGTTTTAACGACGCGGTGTTTCACTATGTAGAGAATCGCTACCTGTATTACACTACAGACCAAACTCATGCGCGAAATGTTTCATCACTTTCCTGAGGTTATGCTGATAGATGCCACACATGGCACGAACGCGTCCAAGTATAAGATATTCTCCTTCATGGTGCACGATGCGTTCGGGAAAGGGCAATTTGTACAGCATGCTGTCCTTCAGAATGAGCGGGCATCTACCCTACTTACCTCCTTGGAGGAGTTCAAATCCAACAATCCGGCATGGTCCAAGCTACAGTGCGTCATCGTTGACAAGGATTTTACTGAAATAGCCGTTCTGAAAGCGGCGCTGCCAGATGTGGTGATTCTACTTTGCCAGTTTCACGTCATAAAGTACCTACGAGAGCAATTTGCATCGGCTGACTACGCGCTTTCGTCGTGGCAAAAGGCACAGCTCCGCGGTATGGTGCCACTTATGGTATACGAAAGACTGAGCAAGAATTTTCGAAGTACCGAGCGTACATGCGTCACATTTGTCGATTGGATCACGGCCAGCTACGCAAGATCACGACTTGGAGCAACCTTCTACCAGCTCGGGTGGGCACCCTGTTGGGTTGGATATTGAAGTGACCATCTCTCCCCATCTGGATGGTCACGTGGTCACATGTGACCGTCTCACACTCGTAAAATCGCACCCTTTCGAGATGTACTTTGTCAAGAATTGGGATAGCTGCAAGGCAATGTGCTGTGCATGTAAACGCCAAAACGCAGTGACGCTAGGCAACAACACAAATAACCGGCTTGAGGCTTCGTGGAAGCAGCTCAAGGACACAATGAGCAGAACAATAGGCCTAGACGAGTGTGTCGCCTCCATCATGTGCTACCAGAGTCGGAACGAGCGCAGCTTTGTAGCTCGTTCAGCCAAGATTTGTACTGTTCACAACAGCAAGTACGATCGCGAGATGATGCTCGTAGCAAACCTCGTGAGTGAGCACGCATGTGAGCTTATCTACGAGCAGTACACGTACGTTGTCAGCGGACGTGCGCGTTACTCGTTCTTCGAGGCCGTACCTGGGATAATTTCTATCAAAAACATGGCAGATGACGACGACGCATCTGATGAGCCTGGTGTGGAGTACTCTGTGAACAAGCAGAACTGGGAATGTTCGTGCCTCTTTATGACGACCCGTTTGCTACCCTGTAGACACGTGTTTTACCTTCGCAAGGCCCTAGGTATGGAGGTCGTCATTCCTACTCAGCTATTACCGGCGAGATGGTTGCTGGCTTCGATTCAACATGCTCCCTCCTTGGATAATGTGTCGGTCGGTTCGTTTGCGGTGGGAAAGGTATTACGGGATGAGAGTAACCCGTGGGACTCTAATCGAAAGTATCGAGAAGCTCAGCAGACCGCGATTACAATTGCTGAGACTATGAGTGGCATGGGTATGCCTCAGTATCGCGCGGCACCACAGGCATTTCAACAAATAGGAAAACTCTTTAAGCGTGGGGAGAGCGAGCTGGCAGCCAAACTCATCGCACACCATGGTAATAGCGCTGACCGGGAGACAGCATGGCGCACAAACGAGGAGTCGTCGGAAGTGCTGATCGACACTGGAGTTGGTGAGTGTGAAGAAGACACATCAGCTCAAATGCCGAGACCACCAGAGACAGAGCCACCAGGGAAGGACCCCACATGGACGGACCCTCCGGCAACGGAGCTCGTGCCGCAGACAAACCAGGAAGTACCGACCCCTGCTACAGTGGAGACTAGCGTGCCCATGGCAAGCCCACCTGAAATGGAGACTGCACCATCCCGTCAGAGCCCGTCACCATCTGAAAAGGTCAATACACCATCTGAGATGGTCAGTACACCATCTGAGATGGTCATTGCAACACAAGCAGTGGGGTCCGCACCCTCTGAGTTACGCGAAGAACCGTCTGACACTGGTTTGCAACTAGTGACTCTAGCGCAAGATGACGACAACTTTCAAGTCAGTTCGCCGCCAAAATCCAGAGGGCGCCCGAAAATCAAGCCCTCCATAGCCAAAAAGAAGAGAAGTTTGGCAGTGGCAATGGCCCAAGAGGACTCCGAAATGCACAGCATGAACTTGAACGTAGCCATCATTGCTGATATATTGGCAGGTGATCCGACATACCGATCTGCAGCAGATACACTCAGCAAGTTCAAAGTGTTTGTATTCGAGAAGAAGGTGAAGCCTCCCGTCGCAATACAACTAACAAAACGGCCAGCTAGCAAACCCATCATACATGCTAACGAAGTAGTGAGGGTCTTTGCGAAGGATTTGCTTCGGAAATGCGATGAAAAGAGGCGAGACTGCAAGGGAAACACGCAGGCCTAGCTGAACGCGATGTCGCTGTAGATATACCTACCATTGGTATATTTACAACCAGTACACTCGCCACTATGAAGCAATACCACCGCGCCTTAACGACAGTCCGGAAGATCGAAGCCGCCCAAAAGTGGGCTTCCGCAGTGGTCTTCACTCTAGACATTGACGCCGCCTTTTACACGAAAGAAGACCCAGACCTATGCTCCAAGTTATAGGGCCTTAGACTGCTGACAAATGCGGTAAAGTTCGATATGTTGCCTAACGCTGCACTTATTCTCACACTGTCGAATGATGCTATGTAGATATGGAAGTACTTGATCTGGCTGCCAAAGGTCGACTTAGCGACGTTACGATGGTCACGTTGATGCAGAAGATGTTCAACGGCATTCCAAACGTGATCTCAGTGAGCCCTAACATGATCAGCGTCGTCAACGGCGCCAACGGCTACGAAATAGTGACAGATGAAACTGAGCTCTCTGCCGTCTTTTGGAGCTTCAGATGAACGCGTTCTAATCCCTGTAAACTGCAACGGTAACCACTAGTGTAGCATTATGACCGACCTCTCGAAGAAGACGCTGCTCCTCTACGACCCAATGGAGTCGTCATACAAGCTCGCTGTACGTGCTGCGGCTCCAAAACTACGGGGCCTGATACCGAGTGGTTTGACGAGGGATTACAGAGTCCAAGGGTTCAATTCGACTTTAGGCTTGCAGACAGACAACTACAATTGCGGTGTCTACATTCTTCTGACGTTCGAGATATTTGCGGGAGCTGTGAGCCCCGGCTTCGTGAACAAAAGGACCTTACAATACTTACGCTACCGATACCTCTGCATGTGCCTGTAATACACGTCTTTCAGTTCATTCTCCAGGTGTTACTGCTGTTGCTCCAATGCGACCGACCTGACTTCGCACACACTTGATTTGTTCTTCCGGATATACACATTTGCTGCGCATACTTCGTACAGACATCAAGTGATGACATCAACCGGCTCTCTCGGAGATGGTTTAGAATGGTCATTGGATGTACCGAGATGGTAGTCTAATGGGCTCCGAGGATTGTAAATAAGGTAAATAAAGAAAATCCGAGCCCTTATTTTTCCGAGCCCTGCTCGCTGGATGATTATTATCATCACCCACGGAGCTGTACAGGTTCTGGGACAAATTACAAGCTCGTCCTCAAGCTCATTGGGACTGCTTGTGGTGGCGGCATTGCGGTTTTTGTTCTGTATTTCTTTACATTCAGTGGAAGTAATGACGGAACCTCCGACCAGCAGCGTTTGAAGCGCTCGCTGTTTGCAGTGCTGTGGTTATCCATTTTCCCAGAAGCCGCCGTCAGAGCTCTCGAACGGTCTTCTGCTTGGAGGGTTCCTACGTCGCCATTTTGAGCGTGTTTACATACCTTATCAGTCTGTCGCTTGACTGCATGACTCCACTGCCTCTGACGGCTTTCTTTGGGGCCGTCGGGGCAAGATGCAGCTCAATATACTGAAAGTCTTCCAGTAGCAGCGTCAAAATTACGACTGAAAACTGCCCGAAGTGCATCTTTGAAGACGGCGGCGGCCCAGGAGCGAATGTGTTGAAGAGTACACTGACCGCACAACGCATAGCCGTGTTGAAGTGGGCTAGACTGGGGCGATGGCTGCCTACGGACCTTGCTGTTGTGACCGATGGAGTGCAGTGTCACAGCCATTGACAGACGACACCCGTACGTAGACGCGTTCTGATTGTAATTTGGCGGTGTATGACGAACTTTTTGTGTGTGCTGGCTGAAACAGAGATGTGCTATCGCGCGAAGCTTATCAGATCGCGGAAGAAGCACAGCAGAATAACTGGCTGCTGCCAACGACCCAGCAAAGTGCTCATAGATCAAACGTGTGCACAGCGGCGACGCCCCATTCGGTCAATGAGCTGCACCCATTGCCGTGCGAATGAAAACCATTGAATCGGATTTGCAGCTAATTTGGGAATACCAAGCTTACTGCTTCGACCAGACGATCAAGATTCTCTGGCGTAGCGCTTTCGCCATAGTTATCGATCAATTGTTTCGTTGCCGGGTCCAGCTCAAAGGCCCGAGAGACACCTAGGATGGACCGTGCGAGAATATCAGCATCATTTTTTCAAAGTGGGAGTAGCCTCCATCACTTCCACGAGATCAATCAAAGGGGCGTATCCCCAATGAGGATCACATTCGGCACGCGAGGATCTCCATGGACCAGGCTATTCGCGTGGAGCTGCCATAACAATCCAAAGAGGTTCCGTACTCCCTCTAGTGTCGTTGGTCGAGGCAGAGGTTTCCCAACAGGAGACAGCAATAAGGCCGCGCTACCATCAGTGCTTTCGATGACATCTCGCACAGGAGTAATCGTCAATCCTGTGGGCTGGGCTTTCATCAAGGCCTTCTTCTCTTGATAAAGACGTCCAACGGAGCATTCCTCCACGATTTTCAGCGCGAAAACCTTCTGACCTGGCCCAGTTACCTTAAAAACGCGTCCATGAGCGCCACGGCCGAGAAATGCATCGCCCTCCACCACACCAACACCCAATGAAGTGCAGGCATTGGTTAAGTGCGCCACCCATGGCGATATGTTGTCAGTAATAAAGCTCTGGAACAATGTTTTCGAGCCCTTATCGACCCACTTCGCTCTTCGAACTTTGGTAACAACAGACCTGTGGCTTTTGATCAACCAAAAGGAGCGGCGGTCGAATAGAATAGCGCTTGCTAGCTCCTTGGGGCAAAGATACTGCAGATATCGTACCACTTGGCCAAACGAAGCATCCGTTATAGTGAGCTTGCTTTCGAACAAAATGAGGCAGTCGAACAATTCTTCCACTGCTACTCCAAATCGAAATCCATTCTGGCGTTGCACTCCATCGTCCGGTACCGGTTTGGCACGAAACATTCCACGGTGGGTCGCAAATCCATCCGGTTTGAGATCTGTATTCTTGGTAACAAGCGGAGACTGAGACAACCATGGATATCTCTCGCTATTGACGAATACCATACCACAACGGCTTAATACGTCGCTGAAAAAGGAGTAATAAACGCGTCAAAAGCAGCCTCACTCTGAATAGCATCCGCTTGAATCTGAATTGCCTCTGGCCAAAATGCTTCTTCGTTCTCTGTTGGTGCAGCATCGATGATCATGCCATCCGTTTTCAATCTTCCAGACTCCATTTGACCCAATGCCCCATCGGAGAAGGAATTTGGTTTGTGTGTCAAATTAGCCTTATTTTGCTCAAGCAGCACTTGCATTTGAACCTGCACTCGGTGAATGCTTGCGGCAGTTTCTCGAAACGCCGATATCGAATCGTTCTCAACAAACAGGTCATTTGGACTCCTCTTCGGAACCACCACCAGCACGTGAATTTGCTCACTGGATGGAGGCTCCATGTTGTTCTTCGTGTAGAACCACGTTGATAAGGTCTTTGAGGCCAGAATCTGTTCTCCGGCCGTCAGCGCATTGATGTAGTCGTCGGATTCTCCTTTCACCAGCTTCAGAGCAGCCCGATGTTCGTCTGGGAGCCACTTGAGACTCTCCTCCATCTCCTCCGCAGAAGGGCGGTAAACAGGGACGACCTCTTTGCCGCCCTCCTCTTCAACAGGCTGCTTCGCCAGGAAGAGCTGCAAGTCACGCGCACGACCCTTCATATCTTCTTTCTCCTTGATCGCCTCCTTCAAGTGGCCCACCAACTGACTCGCATCGATGTCCACAGGAAACGCGCTTCCCTCCTCGCCAACGATCGCACAAAAGAGCGTTACCATCTTATCTTCACGCGGCGGATTCTAGAATGAGAGAGAGAGAGAGAGAGAATTTTGGTGTCGTACTTAAGCGGGAAATGAAAGCGTGATGAAGCGCTGTCACATAGATGTAGCCCTACCTCACGTGATTCCAACCAATGGTGAGAGGTACGGACGCTTCAGCACAACATTTGGGGATTAGAAACATTTAAACCTGTCTACGAACACTCCTGAAGCGTTGGGTGCCTCCTCGAGCTATCAGCTGGTCGAGAGGTTGCGTCGTTGAAACCCCTACCATCGCATTAGAAACGGTTAAACCTATTCTCTATGTAAATAAAGCTAAGGAAAAAGCCACTGCGTAACCTGCTGAATATTACTACGCATAGGGATAACCGCCGTTGTTGGGACGGCCGTAATAAATCGGGCCATTCGCGGGGTGGGCGTCTCGGTCTCATCTTCGCGGGGCTTCGTTGGCGAAGGAGTGGTGTAGGGATAGCCCCGTTGTTGGGACGGCCGTAATAAATCGGGCTATCTACCGAGGCAGGGTTTGCATCGGAGGTTGCTGCGACGAAGGCAACAGCCAGCTGCATGGCCAGTAGTGGCGTGAGAAACTTGGTGGGGTTCATCTCGGAGGGTACCGGTACTGGGTGTTTAAGGCGCAAAATGAGGTGTGAGGGAGGACGCAGACCATTCCCGACTCACAGCACAACAGAGCCAGACTGGGCTCTTGAGATGTGCCTGCATCTGATTACCGGTACTTTACTGCTGGAGAACCGTCCGTTTAATTGGCGGCCCGAACGGCTTTATTAGTGTATGTCGTGCTGCGCGACACAAACCACTTGGATCAACTTGATCGACGGCAGCGCGCCGCACATGTGTTATTACTATACCGTATGTGAAGTTGAGACCCCATCGAAACTTGTGTCAACGCACAGTGAACATATACCTCTGAGATTTCCATCATTCATTGCCAAGGAAATTAATAGAAATACAGCGCGTTCTTGGCAAAAAAAATCGAGGCCAACACATATAATGTCGGTACGTTGTACCGGTACATGCAGTACCTGATTTATTACTATCGATATATATATTAGGGAGGATTCCAAAGGGGGACCCCGCCAAATCGCTGCCGATAGTTAATGCGATTGAAAATTTCTGAGACGGTGTCACACAAAAAGCTGTTTACGAACGTAAGTACGAATCGCAGAAGGACGTGTGTCTTGTGCATTTATTGAGCCCTTGGTTGCATTGAATTATGAAATACCCGTTGCATGAAGTATCTATGTATGACTGTGCAGGAAAAGGTGAGCAGAATTATGGGTTGTACATGAAAATAAGCTGGTTTTAACGACGCGGTGTTTCACTATGTAGAGAATCGCTACCTGTATTACACTACAGACCAAACTCATGCGCGAAATGTTTCATCACTTTCCTGAGGTTATGCTGATAGATGCCACACATGGCACGAACGCGTCAAGTATAAGATATTCTCCTTCATGGTGCACGATGCGTTCGGGAAAGGGCAATTTGTACAGCATGCTGTCCTTCAGAATGAGCGGGCATCTACCCTACTTACCTCCTTGGAGGAGTTCAAATCCAACAATCCGGCATGGTCCAAGCTACAGTGCGTCATCGTTGACAAGGATTTTACTGAAATAGCCGTTCTGAAAGCGGCGCTGCCGAATGTGGTGATTCTACTTTGCCAGTTTCACGTCATAAAGTACCTACGAGAGCAAGTTGCATCGGCTGACTACGCGCTTTCGTCGTGGCAAAAGGCACAGCTCCGCAGTATGGTGCCACTTATGGTATACGAAAGACGAGCAAGAATTTTCGAAGTACCGAGCGTACATGCGTCACATTTTGTCGATTGGATCACGGCCAGCTACGCAAGATCACGACTTGGAGCAACCTTCTACCAGCTCGGGTGGGCACCCTGTTGGGTTGGATATTGAAGTGACCATCTCTCCCCATCTGGATGGTCACGTGGTCACATGTGACCGTCTCACACTCGTAAAATCGCACCCTTTCGAGATGTACTTTGTCAAGAATTGGGATAGCTGCAAGGCAATGTGCTGTGCATGTAAACGCCAAAACGCAGTGACGCTAGGCAACAACACAAATAACCGGCTTGAGGCTTCGTGGAAGCAGCTCAAGGACACAATGAGCCGAACAATAGGCCTAGACGAGTGTGTCGCCTCCATCATGTGCTACCAGAGTCGGAACGAGCGCAGCTTTGTAGCTCGTTCAGCCAAGATTTGTACTGTTCACAACAGCAAGTACGATCGCGAGATGATGCTCGTAGCAAACCTCGTGAGTGAGCACGCATGTGAGCTTATCTACGAGCAGTACACGTACGTTGTCAGCGGACGTGCGCGTTACTCGTTCTTCGAGGCCGTACCTGGGATAATTTCTATCAAAAACATGGCAGATGACGACGACGCATCTGATGAGCCTGGTGTGGAGTACTCTGTGAACAAGCAGAACTGGGAATGTTCGTGCCTCTTTATGACGACCCGTTTGCTACCCTGTAGACACGTGTTTTACCTTCGCAAGGCCCTAGGTATGGAGGTCGTCATTCCTACTCAGCTATTACCGGCGAGATGGTTGCTGGCTTCGATTCAACATGCTCCCTCCTTGGATAATGTGTCGGTCGGTTCGTTTGCGGTGGGAAAGGTATTACGGGATGAGAGTAACCCGTGGGACTCTAATCGAAAGTATCGAGAAGCTCAGCAGACCGCGATTACAATTGCTGAGACTATGAGTGGCATGGGTATGCCTCAGTATCGCGCGGCACTACAGGCACTTCAACAAATAGGAAAACTCTTTAAGCGTGGGGAGAGCGAGCTGGCAGCCAAACTCATCGCACACCATGGTAATAGCGCTGACCGGGAGACAGCATGGCGCACAAACGAGGAGTCGTCGGAAGTGCTGATCGACACTGGAGTTGGTGAGTGTGAAGAAGACACATCAGCTCAAATGCCGAGACCACCAGAGACAGAGCCACCAGGGAAGGACCCCACATGGACGGACCCTCCGGCAACGGAGCTCGTGCCGCAGACAAACCAGGAAGTACCGACCCCTGCTACAGTGGAGACTAGCGTGCCCATGGCAAGCCCACCTGAAATGGAGACTGCACCATCCCGTCAGAGCCCGTCACCATCTGAAAAGGTCAATACACCATCTGAGATGGTCAGTACACCATCTGAGATGGTCATTGCAACACAAGCAGTGGGGTCCGCACCCTCTGAGTTACGCGAAGAACCGTCTGACACTGGTTTGCAACTAGTGCCTCTAGCGCAAGATGACGACAACTTTCAAGTCAGTTCGCCGCCAAAATCCAGAGGGCGCCCGAAAATCAAGCCCTCCATAGCCAAAAAAAGAGAAGTTTGGCAGTGGCAATGGCCCAAGAGGACTCCGAAATGCACAGCATGAACTTGAACGTAGCCATCATTGCTGATATATTGGCAGGTGATCCGACATACCGATCTGCAGCAGATACACTCAGCAAGTTCAAAGTGTTTGTATTCGAGAAGAAGGTGAAGCCTCCCGTCGCAATGCAACTAACAAAACGGCCAGCTAGCAAACCCATCATACAAGCTGACGAAGTAGTGAGGGTCTTTGCGAAGGATTTGCTTCGGAAATGCGATGAAAAGAGGCGAGACTGCAAGGGAAACACGCAGGCCTAGCTGAACGCGATGTCGCTGTAGATATACCTACCATTGGTATATTTACAACCAGTACACTCGCCACTATGAAGCAATACCACCGCGCCTTAACGACAGTCCGGAAGATCGAAGCCGCCCAAAAGTGGGCATCCGCAGTGGTCTTCACTCTAGACATTGACGCCGCCTTTTACACGAAAGAAGACCCAGACCTATGCTCCAAGTTACAGGGCCTTAGACTGCTGACAAATGCGGTAAAGTTCGCTATGTTGCCTAACGCTGCACTTATTCTCACACTGTCGAATGATGCTATGTACAGATGGAAGTACTTGATCTGGCTGCCAAAGGTCGACTTAGCGACGTTACGATGGTCACGTTGATGCAGAAGATGTTCAACGGCATTCCAAACGTGATCTCAGTGAGCCCTAACATGATCAGCGTCGTCAACGGCGCCAACGGCTACGAAATAGTGACAGATGAAACTGAGCTCTCTGCCGTCTTTTTTGGAGCTTCAGATGAACGCGTTCTAATCCCTGTAAACTGCAACGGTAACCACTAGTGTAGCATTATGACCGACCTCTCGAAGAAGACGCTGCTCCTCTACGACCCAATGGAGTCGTCATACAAGCTCGCTGTACGTGCTGCGGCTCCAAAACTACGGGGCCTGATACCGAGTGGTTTGACGAGGGATTACAGAGTCCAAGGGTTCAATTCGACTTTAGGCTTGCAGACAGACAACTACAATTGCGGTGTCTACATTCTTCTGACGTTCGAGATATTTGCGGGAGCTGTGAGCCCCGGCTTCGTGAACAAAAGGACCTTACAATACTTACGCTACCGATACCTCTGCATGTGCCTGTAATACACGTCTTTCAGTTCATTCTCCAGGTGTTACTGCTGTTGCTCCAATGCGACCGACCTGACTTCGCACACACTTGATTTGTTCTTCCGGATATACACATTTGCTGCGCATACTTCGTACAGACATCAAGTGATGACATCAACCGGCTCTCTCGGAGATGGTTTAGAATGGTCATTGGATGTACCGAGATGGTAGTCTAATGGGCTCCGAGGATTGTAAATAAAGAAAATCCGAGCCCTTATTTTTCCGAGCCCTGCTCGCTGGATGATTATTATCATCACCCACGGAGCTGTACAGGTTCTGGGACAAATTACAAGCTCGTCCTCAAGCTCATTGGGACTGCTTGTGGTGGCGGCATTGCGGTTTTGTTCTGTATTTCTTTACATTCAGTGGAAGTAATGACGGAACCTCCGACCAGCAGCGTTTGAAGCGCTCGCTGTTTGCAGTGCTGTGGTTATCCATTTTCCCAGAAGCCGCCGTCAGAGCTCTCGAACGGTCTTCTGCTTGGAGGGGTTCCTACGTCGCCATTTTGAGCGTGTTTACATACCTTATCAGTCTGTCGCTTGACTGCATGACTCCACTGCCTCTGACGGCTTTCTTTGGGGCCGTCGGGGCAAGATGCAGCTCAATATACTGAAAGTCTTCCAGTAGCAGCGTCAAAATTACGACTGAAAACTGCCCGAAGTGCATCTTTGAAGACGGCGGCGGCCCAGGAGCCATTCTTGAAGAGTACACTGACCGCACAACGCGCCGTGTTGTAGTGGGCTAGACTGGGGAGATGGTCTGTGTGTCCAACCTTTCGTGTTGTTTCGTGCGAATGTGTGTACCGGTTCAAGACCTCTCGAGACCTTTGTGGTTTTTCTGTATCCGATCGGGCCGTCTGTGCGGAGGTGGAAATGGAAATTTTCAGGAGGCTGCCAAGTACAAGGACTTCCTGGTAGAAAGCAAGGTGGAATTGGCCATGCACGCTCTCGTGCCAATGACTTTTCAAATTTGTGCCGTGGTGCAGGCGACCTACGGCTTGTACTGAGCGCATCTGTCGTTCACTATATTTCATGCATTCTGGCGCTCGTTGTGTACCACATCGCTCTCGGTAAAACAAGCAGTGCAAGAAAACAACCAAGAAGAAACAGTCCTCGACTGAGTCCAAGTCCAAGTCGGAGCAAAGTTCTACAACCTCGACCACGACTTTCACCACCAGCAGCGAGACCACCACGACTAGCAACAAGAAGAAAAAGAAACGCAAATCGGGAACGTCCTCCGCGTCACCGCTGATAGAAGATGTTCCTAGAACGTCTCCAATCTGTTTAGACTTCACCACTACACTTGTTCAATACTCTTTCGTACACATGTTTGCGATTCTTTTTCTTCTTGGCCTTGACATTCGTGCCATACGTCATGGTGCTAAAGTATTCCAACACATCATTAACCAATGAATCTGGATCAGCTTGCCGGCGTGAATCGAGATCGGGCGCAAGTTGCCCCATGGAACTTCGCGGCATACGCTCGATTCGGTGGTAGCGCATGCACTTGGAAAGCAGTAGATTTAGAACTTCCGGACGAGTGAGGCGGTCGGGAAACCCATTGTCGAGTTCGTTCCAAGCGAATGTGTTGCTGCGTGTCGGGGTGTCGCTGAACATTAAGCATAGCTCGTTCAAGAAGCTGTCGGTTTTTCTGAGGGCGATGGCTGCCTACGGACTGCTTGCTGTTGCTGACCAAGATGGAGTGCAGTCGATCACAGCCATTGACAGACGCCACCCGTACGTAGACGCGTTCTGATTGTAATTTGGCGGTGTATGACTAACTTTTTGTGTGTGCTGGCTGAAACAGAGATGTGCTATCGCGCGAAGCTTATCAGATCGCGGAAGAAGCACAGCAGAATAACTGGCTGCTGCCAACAACCCAGCAAAGTGCTCATAGATCAAACGTGTGCACAGCGGCGACGCCCCATTCGGTCAATGAGCTGCACCCATTGCCGTGCGAATGAAAACCATTGAATCGGATTTGCAGCTAATTTGGGAATACCAAGCTTACTGCTTCGGCCAGACGATCAAGATTCTCTGGCGTAGCGCTTTCGCCATAGTTATCGATCAATTGTTTCGTTGCCGGGTCCAGCTCAAAGGCCCGAGAGACACCTAGGATGGACCGTGCGAGAATATCAGCATCATTTTTTTCAAAGTGGGAGTAGCCTCCATCACTTCCACGAGATCAATCCAGAGGGGCGTATCCCCAATGAGGATCACATTCGGCACGCGAGGATCTCCATGGACCAGGCTATTCGCGTGGAGCTGCCATAACAATCCAAAGAGGTTCCGTACTCCCTCTAGTGTCGTTGGTCGAGGCAGAGGTTTCCCAACAGGAGACAGCAATAAGGCCGCGCTACCATCAGTGCTTTCGATGACATCTCGCACAGGAGTAATCGTCAATCCTGTGGGCTGGGCTTTCATCAAGGCCTTCTTCTCTTGATAAAGACGTCCAACGGAGCATTCCTCCACGATTTTCAGCGCGAAAACCTTCTGACCTGGCCCAGTTACCTTAAAAACGCGTCCATGAGCGCCACGGCCGAGAAATGCATCGCCCTCCACCACACCAACACCCAATGAAGTGCAGGCATTGGTTAAGTGCGCCACCCATGGAGATATGTTGTCAGTAATAAAGCTCTGGAACAATGTTTTCGAGCCCTTATCGACCCACTTCGCTCTTCGAACTTTGGTAACAACAGACCTGTGGCTTTTGATCAACCAAAAGGAGCGGCGGTCGAATAGAATAGCGCTTGCTAGCTCCTTGGGGCAAAGATACTGCAGATATCGTACCACTTGGCCAAACGAAGCATCCGTTATAGTGAGCTTGCTTTCGAACAAAATGAGGCAGTCGAACAATTCTTCCACTGCTACTCCAAATCGAAATCCATTCTGGCGTTGCACTCCATCGTCCGGTACCGGTTTGGCACGAAACATTCCACGGTGGGTCGCAAATCCATCCGGTTTGAGATCTGTATTCTTGGTAACAAGCGGAGACTGAGACAACCATGGATATCTCTCGCTATTGACGAATACCATACCACAACGGCTTAATACGTCGCTGAAAAAGGAGTAATAAACGCGTCAAAAGCAGCCTCACTCTGAATAGCATCCGCTTGAATCTGAATTGCCTCTGGCCAAAATGCTTCTTCGTTCTCTGTTGGTGCAGCATCGATGATCATGCCATCCGTTTTCAATCTTCCAGACTCCATTTGACCCAATGCCCCATCGGAGAAGGAATTTGGTTTGTGTGTCAAATTAGCCTTATTTTGCTCAAGCAGCACTTGCATTTGAACCTGCACTCGGTGAATGCTTGCGGCAGTTTCTCGAAACGCCGATATCGAATCGTTCTCAACAAACAGGTCATTTGGACTCCTCTTCGGAACCACCACCAGCACGTGAATTTGCTCACTGGATGGAGGCTCCATGTTGTTCTTCGTGAACCACGTTGATTCTTTGAGGCCAGAATCCCACGTCAGCGCGTAGTCGTCATTCTCCTTTCACCAGCTTCAGAGCAGCCCGTGTTCGTCTGGGAGCCACTTGGACTCTCCTCCATCTCCTCCGCGGCGGTAAACAGGCGACCTCTTGCCGCCCTCCTCTTCAACCTGCTTCGCCAGGAAGAGCTGCAAGTCACGCGACCTCATATCTTCTTCTCTCCTTGATCGCCTTCTTCAAGTGGCCCACCAACTGACTCGCATCGATGTCCACAGGAAACGCGCTTCCCTCCTCGCCAACGATCGAGCACACGAGCGTCACCATCTTTATTCGAGGCGGCAGATTCTCGAATAAGAGAAAAGAGAGAATTTTGGTGTCGTACTTAAGCGGGAAATGAAAGCGTGATGAAGCGCTGTCACATAGATGTAGCCCTACCTCACGTGATTCCAACCAATGGTGAGAGGTACGGACGCTTCAGCACAACATTT
The DNA here is from genome assembly GCA_012656075.1 of Phytophthora hibernalis. Classification (NCBI taxonomy): domain Eukaryota; phylum Oomycota; class Peronosporomycetes; order Peronosporales; family Peronosporaceae; genus Phytophthora; species Phytophthora hibernalis. The sequence goes on along the minus strand of JAAKBF010000152.1, from coordinate 50,960 downwards.
GGGGATTAGAAACGGTTAAACCTGTCTACGAACACTCCTGAAGCGTTGGGTGCCTCCTCGAGCTATCAGCTGGTCGAGAGGTTGCGTCGTTGAAACCCCTACCATCGCATTAGAAACGGTTAAACCTATTCTCTATGTAAATAAAGCTAAGGAAAAAACCACTGCGTAACCTGCTGAATATTACTACTCATAGGGATAACCGCCGTTGTTGGGACGGCCGTAATAAATCGGGCCATTCGCGGGGGTGGGCGTCTCGGTCTCATTTTCGCGGGGCTTCGTTGGCGAAGGAGTGGTGTAGGGATAGCCCCCGTTGTTGGGACGGCCGTAATAAATCGGGCTATCTACCGAGGCAGGGTTTGCATCGGAGGTTGCTGCGACGAAGGCAACAGCCAGCTGCATGGCCAGTAGTGGCGTGAGAAACTTGGTGGGGTTCATCTCGGAGGGTACCGGTACTGGGTGTTTAAGGCGCAAAATGAGGTGTGAGGGAGGACGCAGACCATTCCCGACTCACAGCACAACAGAGCCAGACTGGGCTCTTGAGATGTGCCTGCATCTGATTACCGGTACTTTACTGCTGGAGAACCGTCCGTTTAATTGGCGGCCCGAACGGCTTTATTAGTGTATGTCGCGCTGCGCGACACAAACCACTTGGATCAACTTGATCGACGGCAGCGCGCCGCACATGTGTTATTACTATACCGTATGTGAAGTTGAGACCCCATCGAAACTTGTGTCAATGCACAGTGAACATATACCTCTGAGATTTCCATCATTCATTGCCAAGGAAATTAATAGAAATACAGCGCGTTCTTGGCAAAAAAATCGAGGCCAACACATATAATGTCGGTACGTTGTACCGGTACATGCAGTACCTGATTTATTACTATCGATATATATATTAGGGAAAATTCCAAAGGGGGACTCGAATCGAAATACATTTTCAAAGAGGGACTCGATAATTACGCTGTCTATAAAAGCTAGCTTTTACTACCGTAAGCCTCTTATAATTACCCGAGCCTCTGTGAACCTGTTTTCAGCCTCCACCACCAGATTAAAATGGCCGCCGGTGAAGACGATACGGGCGATGCAGAGCTAGATGGTCTGCGTCAGCAGAGGTGGAGAACCGGAAAGGACGCTGTTGCTGCAATTAAAGCTTACGCATGGTAAGCGGGTTGTTGTTAGCAAGAGAGGTGGTACGTTTAAAGACATTCGCTGTTCTAGTGGGGCGTCTTGTACCTGGTTCGTAAAATTGTCGGTGTCAAAGAGGAAACATCAACAGAACAACTGGCACGTGACAACAACCAATCTCAAGCATATCAACTGCACGTCGACTGCGAAACCCTCTGCTCATCAACTAGCTGCATCGTCAGTGCTGCGGTCTGCTGTAGTTGCTGACGCCAGCATCTCTGCGTTGGCGATGGCTGGGCAGCTGCAGGAAGCGTCCAAGTTGATATGCAGTACCAGCATGCTATACAGAGTGAAGGATATTGTACTTCGTGAGGTCTTCTCAGAAGACGAGCAGTCTATCAAATACCTGCCGTGGTATCTTGAAGCATTTGCGAAGTGCAACATCGGCGTTTTCAGCGACATTCAGCGTGACGGAGAAGGTCACTTTGTTCGTGCGATGGCCGCCTTGGATCCTGCATGGTTTCGTAGCGGCCAAGGAATTTTGGGGTGGATGCAGCTCACATGAAGAACCGCCAATATAATGGGGTGCAAATTGTGTTAGTTGCACGGGATGGAAATCTCCAGAACCGCGTAGCAGCCGTGGCGCTAGCTCCGCTGGAGGATCACTCCAACTATTTTTGGTTCTTCAAAGCACTTCTTTTGCATGGGTTTCCACTTCGTGATGTGCCAGTTTTCTGACCGCCATGCCGGCATCATTTCAGCTTCGGACGAGCTAAAGATAAAAAATCTTTTTGCACAAGACATCTCATCGGTACGATAGTATTGCATCGAAGGATATGGTGTTTGATGCTTACAAATGCGTATTGTACTCACAGGAAATATGCGAGCTGACAAAAAGTGAAGCTTGCTGTGTGCCATGAGGCAATGGTTTGGCGCGCGCAAGCTGCAAATACGCCAGCCGAGTACAAAGCAGCCATACAAGATTTGAGTGATGCGAATGTCCCTGCCGGGGAATATTTGAACGCGGTGGAGCCGAAGAAGTGGGCTCTGCATCCATACTACAAGACCCAACCCCTCTATGGATGGAGAACTACCAACTTTGTTGAAAGCGAGCAGGCAAAATCGTTGCGGCTAAAGCCGAGGAAGCTACTGCCTTACGGCTACTTCCGTGCGTACACCAAAATCATGATGACCGAGGCGCATCTTCGTCTCTGTCAAGGCAAAACATGGACAGCCTCTGGTCGAATCACAACACCTCGATCGGAAAACAAGTTCCAGTGTGAGCTTAAGCAGATGCCGCTGTACTCTGTTTCGTTCATCTCGGACGAAGTTGCATACACCAGTCGATTGGGTCACGGGGACAAGCCAAGAGAGGTGAAATTATATCCGCCATCATGCTCATGTGTGTCTTGGTTACAGCAAGGGATCACGTGTCGCCACCTCTTGGCTGTCAAAATGCAGACGAACGGAGGTCTGGAGGATGTGTTTCAATTGTTTTCTAGCTGCTACACCGTTGCTCAATATGCGAAGAATCAGCGTCCCATTGCGCTCCCGGACGACTCGGAAAAAGAGCAGATGAAACCTTGACACCTGCACTTTATCAACGGCAGGCTGGACGGCCCCGTAAACGGAGAATTCGTTCGCGTGGTGAATGTGGTGAGTCTACACGGATCCGTAAGCTTTACAAGTGCGGCAAATGCGGCATCGCAGATGGTCACAACAAGGCATCGTGTACTGGCCGAACTTGACATACACAAAGAAGAATTAGGAGAAGTATACACTTCGATTATGACGGCTTAGTCTTGTTTCTCTGCGTTCGCCGTGGTGAACACGATCTTTCCCAGTAGTCGTGTCCTAGACACCGGCAGGACTTGGTACAGCAGTCCTTCGGGTACATCTTATCGTTGACAAAGATCGGGTGCAGCCACATCTTCACCATGCGCGTTCATCCGGAACTCACCATACAGCTTGTTCTCGTCGTTGGCCGAGTTACGCGTGAAGATCAAGATCATGTGTAACTGGTCGTTGATGTTGCCGTACACGCTGTCCTGAACGACCACGTCCGTGCCCTTGAGACCCGTTATCTTCTTGATCTCACGGTACTTGACGGCGCGCGGGATATCCACTAGCGAAAAACGGCCTCGATGTCATGCGCATCTGCTCCAACGTGTCCGACGAGAACGACTTGTCGCGCTTCTCGCACGCCTTCTTGTACTTTTGCACCAGCTCTGCCAGCACCATGTCGCCGAATCATGGCGGTCGCCGCACACCCTTGGTGTTTCGTAGTTCAGGGACCGGTTCGGCACCGTGTACATCATGTCGGGCATCGAGATAGTCGTACTGTAGCGCCGCAATGTCAGCAACGGTCGGGGCCACGGCAGATTGATTTCTAATTATCAGTCCCTCTTTGAAAATGTATTTCGGACCTTTGGAATTTTCCCATATTGCCCTCCTACGCAACATTGTCGTGCAGCTCAAGTCGTAATTGTCACTGGGATTCATGCAAACGACCCGCCCGACCCTGGAATCATATCGGCGTTTAAGCGGCAGTTCGGCATCGGCGGCTCCAGCATGAGTTGAACGTGAGGAGGCGGGTGCGACATACTTCAAGATTAGATATTGGCACTCTACCAATATACCGGTACTTCCAGGAAGTAGGTGGATGAAGTCCTGTTGGCACGATGTACACCCGACGTGGAAACGAAGGTTTTTCAGGCCTTCGGACCCAACAAATATGTAAAGTGAAGCAAACGATGGTCAACTACGACGTAGAACTAGTTTGTTTTAGTAGTAGCCACGGCAAAATACGTAGGGGAGATGCGTAAGGTACAGTAGCTTGCTCTGTCATATACAATCGCTACCCACTTGACTTGAGGTCGGCCGTCTTCACGGACATCTCTCTGGCTTTAATAGTGTACATGTAATACATGCTCTTGTCGATATGACTGAGTGCAAGCAGTACCTTGCTGAAGGTTCGGTGAAGGTCAATGTAGCACTAGCTGAGGTACAGAGAACCCTGGCCAACTTAATACCTCTGTTGTCTAATATCCTGGTGTACTTAATCACTTATCGATCCACCGACTCGGTATTCAGGCTTAACTATGGCGCTTAATTAATACTTGTCAAATTAATGCTCGATGGGGATTTTTCAATACATTTGTTAATGAAAAGCATCCACTATCATACTTGTTCAGCGCCAAATATTGCATACTAAAAGGCTTCGGGTCGATGTCCGCGCACACGCCGCTCCCTGCTCCTCACGTTGCTGTTTCCGCAGCCGCTCCTGCGGCGCGTTTATTAGCAGCCGTGCATTATATCCTGTGTTGTAGATATTAGCAATGGTCTTTATCGACTGGGTTCATCTATAGTGATACCTTGACACATTTTAAACCCCGTTACAGTAGGTACTGGCCATAAGGATACCGTATAACCTGTGTAGTACAGACAACGACGGTGAAATCCGTACCCCCACTGAACTGTATCCGCCATACAAAAGTAAACGGGGCATCTCGACAAAAAAATCCGTACCCATCAGTGATTCGCTATTTGTGATTGGTGAAAAACATTTTTATCCTATACTTGGACTTCAGGATATCTTGGAATTGCCTTTTCAAAGCTACGCACAACACAGTGCTCTGTGATGCCTTCCCATGCTGTAATGGTGCGCTTGATCGCGCCAAGTCTCTTTGCTGCGCGGTGCGTGTACCATTAATATTTTCTGATAGCCATACGCCTGTCAGCTTCTTCTTGAGTGGACCCATAACTCCAACATCAAGAGGCTGACAGACAGACGTGCTGTTTGGCGGAACAGGGCACACTAGTGCTGAGGTAGCCTCCGCTACCACATTCTGTCCTCCTTCCGATACATGGGAATCGAAGTTATCGAGAAGGAGGACAGAGGGAGAATCTATTTCAAATTTAAGCAAACTTTCAATATAAAACTCCCAAACAGTTGCGTCCATCCAGCCATGTTCTTGGACTGTATAAACATGTCCATCTGGATATGTTGGCAACTCATTTGTCTCCACAGTGCCGCCAGGTATTCCTCGCAGAATGAAGAGTATTGGCAGTTTTTTCCTAAATCAAATAACGTTACTTAGTTTCAGTATACAGTAAATTAAATGTAAAATAAATGAACGTACCGTCAGCCCGAATGGTGAGCACAGCTGTGAGTCTTCCGGAATTCTTCTGCATATGCTTGACTTTTGCTGATCCACGCCTCCCCTTGAGGGCCCATATTTTGTGGGGTGGAGTGTCGAAATAAATGGCCGTTTCGTCGACGTTGTAGATAGCACTATCCGGAAAATGGCTGTATTCGCTCCAAAACTTGATTGCAAATTCTAAATGCGTCTGCTGTAGTACAGCTTCGTTTTTCTTCGAATGTTGTGGCTGCGTTGAAAACCCATGCCTAAACACCATATTATAAAAAACAAAATGTTGAAATATCAAAAGATAAGTTAATAATATACTTTTCAAAACAAGTAGCTCAATATTAGAAAAGATAGTTTTCTTACCGGCTTGCAAACCGCTGGCACAAGCGCATCAATGCGTTTACACGCCTTTCGTCACTTGACTTCGTCGCTAAATACGCCTCTAGCCAAGTGGGATGCTCTTGTTTTATATATTCAATCATATTTCCTGTACACAAATACTTTACAAAAAAGAAGTCAATTTAATTTGCAAACATTCAGACCATAATGTTTGCAGTACCTCTTCTTCGCGACGCAGATCCTTCATGTAGGTCACCATGTCGTGTCCGAATGTTATGATGCCCTTAGCCCCCTGTCCTTTTAGCGTCTTGCTTGTCTGTGCCCCCTTGAAGCTGAATAATTCCTGCTCTTGTCTCCGCCAATCATGCAACGTAGATAACGGGATACCGAGCTTTCGAGCCGTTGGCTTGCAGCCAATACGACTGATGCTGTCTAAAGCTTCACGCTTTTGCTTGACGGAGTAAGATGCTTGGGGAGCCATGGCGGCTCCCTACACAAAGGGAAATGCAAAGGGTGAGGGAGATAACTCCGTGCGGACCAGTAATTTTCTAACACACTGATTGGATAAATATGTTTAAAATTTGCTGCCTCGTTTTTGTTTTTTACTTGCCTTGGTCCGTCCCACTGCAGGGGGTGCGGATTTTTATGGGGGTACGGATTTCACCGTCGTTGTCTGTATCCGACACCCTTCTGACTTTTGGGTTCGGCCCCTTAAAAATGATAATTCACAATCCCTGTGGAAAAGCAGACGTTTTGCTAAAAACCACCGAAATCGCACTCGCGAATGCTGCCATAAGATTCAGGAGGGGGTTACCCAGAGAACCCTCCCAGCGCGGGGAACGATTCGAACAAAGTCCAACACTTGCATTAGACGCTTACTTCTCCTCTAGTCATCATATCTACTACGTCTTCTTCATCAGCGACCTCACCAACATCAGGATCAAGGAGCTGCAAACGCTCTAGTTCCTCAGCAAGAGCATTGGACGAGGCCTCGAACATTGGGTCGACAGGTGGCACGGCAAGTATGCCGTTAAACCCGTTCGAGATCGTCGAAGCGGACAGCCCCTCCCACGCACTGGCAACCCAGTCAACCACGTCATTCCTGGACGGCGCCTTGACGTTGCTGCTGCTCTCCCTCCCAGCCAGCTTGGTCATCAGCCAGCTTACCCAGCGCTGGCGCAGACGCTGCTTCAGCGGGCGGTTCCAAGCAATGTCCGCCGGCTGGCAGACGCCTGTGTGCCCTGCTGGTGCGTCCAGCAAGTGGATGTTGAGGTCGTGAGCGCGGGTGCGCACCTCCGGCGTCCAGAAGTCGTCGAGGAGTAGAAAGACAGGCTGTTCTGGATGCTGACGTCCACCGAAATGATACGCCAGCCAAATGAGAGTCAGCGACGTGTTCCACCAACCCGTGCTATTAACGTAGATCTGGACGCCATGTCTGTCCTGGAGGATCTCGATCTGCTTCCAAAGATGCTTGCCGAAGCCGTGTCTCAGCTCCACGTTATCGGCTTGCGTCGCCGCGACCTTGGATGGGCGGCCCTTCAGTATCAAAAACGGCGTCCGCTTCTCGCCGAAAGAGGACCCAAGCAGCATGCACGTCATCCTCTCCTTGTCCTTGCCACATGTACGAACCCTCACCGTACGTGCTCCGCGCTTGTTGAGCGTCGTGCGCGGCACGTACTCGAAGACAACGGGCGTTTGGTCGGCGTTGTAGGCGACATCAACACCTAGGCGGTGCATGACTGCGCGCATCCTGGTATTAAAAGCAAGAACAGCAGCCTCGCCGTCTACGGGACTCTTCTGTCCTTGGCGCGTACGCGCACGGAACCGCAGCGCATGGCGGCGCACGAATCCAGCCCGCCAAGCCCATGTGCCGGTGAAAACGCCGCGCGGTATACCAGCTGCTGCCGCATACTCCTGGGCCTTGAGCTGGAGCATTAGAGCCGAAACTGGCGCCCCATCGGCGCGGTAGGCGTTGACCCAGCGAAGAAGCTGAGACTCCGTCTCAGACGACAGCACAGTGGCACTTCCTGCAGGTCTGAGCTTGCGCAGCACGCTGGACGAGCTGCTCTTCCCGGCCTTCTCGATGGTATCGCGGCGTTTCTGCCACAGGTAGATGCTCTTGCGCTTAGTCTCGAGCGAGGTGCCTTTGGCCTCAGGGTAGAACTTGGCGAGTGCAGAGGACACTCCGTCAGAATCAGAATGGTGAATGACATGGAGTCGAAACTCATACGTCGGCGTAGAGCGCTTGTACTGCCGAGCGCGGCGGCCTCCATCTTTACTTGCTCGTGCGCGGCCTATGAAGAGTTGGGAAGTGACTGCGCTTTAGTGGTCTGGTGCCTAACTTTTATCGATCCTTGGCCACCAATTTTTGGAGCTGTCGGAAATGACAACGATCCGGTGGTGTCCAAATTGCAGTCATCTGATTGGCTAATACGGCTTGTCGGATATAACATTCTATCGGATACTACACAGGTTATACGGTAGCACACCCCATCAATCCGTGATTATTTTGGCCAATCGTGCGAGTTGTGCTTTTCGAGTGGATATAGTCTGTAATTTTTGGTGACGATCCGAGCAATATTGAAAGACTTTTAATACGAGGGTCTGGGCCTTGGTCAAAAGGATATCACAGTGTAAATGACTTGGTTTCAGTATGGATGACTAAAGGGCTACATTATCGGGAAGCGCTTCCATAGTCACCTTGCATCTTGCAGCGACGGCCGACGACACCACGCGCGCCTTAGGGCTTCCGGTGCCGCGTACTGGGCTCGAGAGAGTGCTATAGCTGGACAGGGATCGGGTGCAAGTTGAAAACCACCGCAGTAACGTGCTCGAGGGCTGCCTTCGATACGAGACTCGCCTTCCTACTGGAATCCTACGGTAATACTATAGTAAACACGGGGACTATTTAGCTTGCAAGATGTATGCAGGTGGCAGGCAGTATTTGATGAAGGAGGACCTAATTCGAGCGAGCAAGCTCCTATGGAGGCATACGCCAGCGAAATATCTTGAGAAAATCGTTTTGTCGATGAAGAAGAGATGCATCGAGGTAATAAAGGTTGCCGTACCGGCACTAAAGTTGCCCTTTTCATGTTCAGCTTCGTCAATACTGAAACCAAGTCATTTCCACTGTGCTATCCTTTTGACCATACGCGTGGAAGAGGAAGTTTATACGGCGAGAAGCGTCAGCGCACAGTGCTGCGATAAACTCGGGCCAATCCAGTGCCCCAGAGCTGTCAGAGTCCAGAACGTCGAAGGCACGGTCAACGAAGAACTGGTCTTCCACCGACAACTGAGGTACGCCGTGGCGTAGTGTCTCCTTGTCGACACCATGAGAGTTCTTCGCCATGGAGCAAGGCGCTTTATGGCGATCCCACCGCGCGAACAATCAGCTCGTGAATAGCCCGTCGCAGTCATCAGTGCAGCTAGATCCAGTTCCTGGAGAAACCCGTGCTGCTCCGCCACAGACAGCATCGTCGAAGTTGGTTCCGTTCGTGGGCGTTGCGGTGGTCGAGACTTCGGTTTGTGGTGTTGCTTCTGCCGAGACCGGGGACAGATTTTGCCTGGTGGTGGGAATGCAGTGAACGTACTAGGCGTTTGCCTCAAGTCATCACCTTTGCTTATGGGTGCGAACATAAGCTTCCGATGGGCATGTGCGATTCGAGAGCGAAGACCAACAAGTTCGGTGCTCTTTTCTCTACAGGCGATGGCCGACGATCATCGCTGTCCTTCGTGGCATTTTGAGTGGTTTTGGAGGGTCCAAGTCGCTGGAGGTGAAGCTGCTCCGTGTGCATGTTGTAAGCGGAGCTGATGGATAACTGTGAAAGGTTCCGCTCAGTCATTGGCTTTGATCGGAACGGCGAGAACTCTCTCAAACACGACAAGTCCAGCAGTGTTCGATTGCGCAGGGTTCTGCAGCAGATCCACCAGGTGCCGTCGTCGTGAAATCGGAGGTGCCGTTAACTGCTTCGGATGGCATCGTGAAAGCATTCGCGAGGCCGCGTCGACGACGTGAAGTCTTAGGAGTTGGTCCATTCCGGCAGTGCTGGAAATATGAATCGCTCCCAGTACGATGCCACAGCTCGTACTTGCGGTTGCTGATATCCATGCGCAAATCGTGGCTTCGGCGGGTGCGATCGCTCTTCCATTGTGGTGCTGACGTGTCCAAACAACGGCGACAGTGATGGGGATTCCATTCGCAGTGCAATGACTATGACGTTTCCTTGCGAATCGAGCGTCCACGATTGTTGTGAGCTCTTCACGTGATGTCAAAAGGTAACTCATGTAGCCATCAAAAAGTCTTTGGTGGAGTTCGCGACGACATGTATTAGTGCTAACCTGTATTCCAAACGGTGTGATTTTCGGTGATGACGATCGTCCTATCGACCATGGGGTGCGAGTTCGTTTGAAACAATTGTGTCCCCCTAAACTTAGCGCAAGTGCCTTCGCAAATTCCTAGACGAGTGCATATGCACCTCGTTGCCATTGGGCCCCAACAAAAACCTGTGATCCCTCTTCAACTTGATGCTGTTGTTGATTCACAGTGCGCAATGACAAGAACCATCGGCTCTGCCATCGAAATGTTGCTCGATGTGTCCAGTGAACCTCGACCAAAATTTGGCCGCGGCGTTCGCGTTCGTCGCGAGGACCACGACGGCCGAACGTGCGGATTCACTTCACTCGTCTCGCTCGGGACTCAGTCCGTGGATCGACTCGGACACTCCAGAATCCGCGCACACCACCACTTCATCGCGCGGAGCGACGTGAGACCTCGTTATGAGCGACGAATTTAATGTCCCCGGTCGGAATTTCTCGGCCGGTCGCGATCACATGTGGACGGCATTGGAAATGCCTGATGGTGTAAACTACACCGTCAAGGAATCCGACGGTCGCGCGGGGTCTTTCAGATCAAAATCATGGAAGAGGAGAACATCACGTACACGGTATGGAGCACGTACGCGGACCCGAGACGCACAGTATGTACTAGCAGGCAGGTATGCTCCAATCCTGGAACAAGTGTTGCTACCAGGGGAGAGAATGGAAGCTTTGGTTAACTAACAGCCACGACAAGCTCCAGTATCCCGGACATGGGCAATCTCACTTCAAACGCCGCATCTTATCCGCATGTGAAACCCACCAGCACGTGGGCGTGCCTCAAGCGTGGGGGTGAATCATGTTGTTGCTTTCCAGCCTTAATCGACCGCGACTCCCCAACTTTCATCATCTTGTTGACGTCAGAGTGAGTTCTACCTACTGCTACAACTGCCGGCAGCAACAGTCAACACCAGTGACACACACCACCAGCGACGCAATTCATATACCGGTATGCCGCGTCAAAGATATACATATGGTATGGTGTACGTGTACTGTATCATCATCGGAAAAGGGAGCGGGATCACTATCAACGTCGACGAAACTCGGACGGTGGCGCTCCTGAAGAAGGCGATCAAGGAAAAGAAGACAATCAGTTTGAATGGCACGGATAAGCTGCACCTCTTCCTGGTCAAGAAACAACGTGTGGCTGCGAGATCTGCTGCGCTCGAGCTGAAGGAGGGTCGGACATGCTCGCGAGCTTTGGATGTCTATTCGTGCCCACACTACTGTGAGTGACCGGTGTGGCATATGAAGGGACCAGCTGCGGTTGTACAGGTACCATGTCGCCATTGTCGTATTCAGTTGCACTCGACGAGGTACAAGGCCTCCGAAAAGGATGGGCTGCAACGACACCAAGGTTAGCGTCGCTGCATTTCGGGACTGGAGCCCGCGGGACCAAACAACCCATTGTGATCTTAAACGCAACTTCGATTTGCACTACAATCCTACTTGGTGACAGAGTTCTTGTTTAATCGCTTTCACGCGATCCTGTTCCTCCATCACTCCAACACTCATCCTCCCATGATTCGATTCACCTCGTCACATTTTCCATCTCATCGTCAAACTGAACAATATCCATGATGAAAGAGGGCTTCCTCAGCAACCTCGTCAGACAGCTGACATCGATGCGCTTGACTTGTCTCAATAGCGGAGACTGCAAAATTCCAAAGTACTTGTCCTTTTCTCCTTGAGGAATATCCTCCTCTGGCAGATAAAAGATGTTGAAATCATCGAACGATCCAGAAAATTTTACGTGAACAATTTCAACAGTAGGGCAGGTTTCCACTCGATAAACGTTGTCGAACTTGTGCGCAGCTGGAACAAAGTTCACGACGAGCATACGTTGAACGCCGAACTGTCTTTTGTATCCATTTGCTTGTGCCGCCGCCACGTTAATTTCACTTTTTCAAGTAATTGGTTTACCTTCAGCTCGTACGCGAGCTTGTCTCCGTTGATGATAAGAATGTCTGCTCTGGTTTTGACATCTGCGGTTCTGACTTCAGGAAAAACCTGTTTCGCTCGGTGTGTCTTCTTGAGAATATCACGAATCGCTGCATACACTTCGAAATGAAAAACGGCTTCGCTTGGAGAACTGCGATTCTGTACGAGCAAATGTGCAATGGTGTTCGGGTCCACATAGGCGAGTGCAGCACATAAGAGCTGGACAGGATCCTCAGCAGCCACAGCTTTACAAATTTCTCGAGCAGGAAGCGCTTCAAGGCACACTCGCTTCATCATCGGAGAGACGATGACCAGCATAAGTTTAACCCTGCTCTGCCCGATGTCAACTCGCCGCTCGGACACAACTCCCATTCGCAGTAAGAGATGAGCATTTGTGTTCCTGGCCGTTAAATCCTCATTATTTCCAAGTATTTGTTTGAGTAACCACCACTCTTCGTCGTTCAACTTCTGTAAATCTTGTTGAATACGAGCATAGGTGTGATTGAACATCTGCAAGTAAGCGTAATAGGGATCCCTGAAGAACCACTCCTCCCATTGACCCAGCTCAAGCTCCCATTTTTGTTCATCGATCGTGAATCTAACAAGTGACCCCAACACACCGGGGGCACCACCAGAGAACATCTTGATCCCCTCCTGAAGCGATAATGGAAATCGATAAAGTTCCTTGAACAGGCTGAAAAACATGGCCATCTGGGATTGTGTAAATGGCTCGACCTTAATCAACTGAGACACGTTGAAAGGGCTTGAAGATCCCCGAAATACCTGGTAGGTATTCACCAAGTCGTAGGTTCCAACCCCAAGAAATCCCAGAAAGAACTTGTCCGATTGTGCTTTCCACATTCGAATAACTTGCAGAAATGTGGACAACAAATCAGGGTTGGAGAACAGACAATCCATTTCATCCAGGATCAGACAGACCTTCTTGTTCCCGTTACCTGCGCACCTTGCAACTAAAGTCATCAAAGAATTGAAATCGCGGCAATCGCTTTCATTGTCGACCAATATCCCCAAGTGATTCCAGAATTTGGTCTCGTCGGCCGCAAACACCGCACCCAGCTCGAAATACACGCAAATGATGTCCGAGCGGCTAGTAAGCAGCCATTCCTGGATGCCATTTGCAATTGTGGTTTTCCCAAATTGACGCGGACCATACAACAGATAGAGTGGGCAGTCGCTGCTAGAGAAGCCTTCTTTAATCCGTTGAAAGGCAGGGATAGTGCTCAAAGGGACGGAGAAGTCACTTTCGGTCACTGGCCCAGTGAATGCAACGTATTTCTGGAATTTCGGTCTCTTGGGGAATGGTTGATCTTGTTGAGCGACGCTCATCAACGCAGATCGTTGACCAAGAACACTGGTATGCGACTCCCACAACCCCTCCTGTACTTGTGCTTGCTCCGGAACCACCACCAGCACGTGAATCTGGTCGGTGGATGGCTGCTCCATACCCGTCAATACTTTCTGAAGGCCGGACTCCCCTGTAGCTCTTCGTCTTCATTCGTTAGCGCTTTGACGGTAGCCGTTTTCCTGCCCTTCTTCAGCTCCTTCACGTCCTCACTCTCAGTCTTCAGCCACTCGGTTCCCTTCTTCGCCAGGAAGAGCTGCAGGTTCTTCGCAGGAATGGTGATGTCCTCGCTCTCGTCCTTGATCGCCTTCTTCAGGTCTCCCACCGACTCCCCACATCGATGTCCACAGGAAACGCACTCCCAGTCGCTCCAACGACAGCACAAAAGAGCTTGACCATCTTTTCTGGAATGAGAAGGAAAAATTTGTAATCGTACTTAAGCGATGAATGGTGTGGTCACATATACTTTTAATCGAAGAACTGTGCCTATTACATGTATTGTGCTTTGCAGTTTTTGGCACTTATAATAGCAACTCCTGCGATTTGTGTGCCTCATGAGAAGTACAAATCGTACACCAATACGAATAAAGATAATCCTTGCACGAGTTATATTACTGATCTTAATAGAAATCCTAGGTAAGAAAGGCAGCTCGTGGCCAATGAATACGAGATCGGCTGGCTTTGGCACTATTCAAAAGTGTCATTTTCCGTTTAAGTCTTGCAGCATGACGTACTCAAAGGACCTACGCTGACGCGCAGTCGTGCTGTTTTTCGTCTACAACATCGAGATGTTGCAGATTGCACATGTCCTCGGTGCATCGGTACGCTCCATCAAGCGTTGGAATCGCTTTGTTCAAAAGTTCGGCATGGTAACCGGCGCCCAACGCGAGAAGCGGGCATCGCGCTGGCCAGCATCGGTCTGTGCGTTCGTGATCAAGTACGTGGAGGACCACCCGTGCTTTTATCTCGAAGAGCTCCAAGATACACTTCGTAACAAGTTTGGAAATATCAAGACGTCAACATCTACCATTTGCAGAGCCCTTCGGTTTGATATGGGGCTGTCCAGGAAAGTGCTGACGCGGCGTGCGCGGGAGGCTAAAGCAGATCAGGTTCAAGACTATATCGACAAGCTGAAGCCTTTCTACTCCATGCCCGAGCAAATGATTTTCTTAGACGAAACCGCCAAGGATAGTAGAGATGGTGTGCGTCGATACGCATGGTCGAAGCGAAACACGCCTGCAATCGTCACGCTTCCTTTTGTACGCGGTGAGCGGGTCTCCGTTCTGGCGGCGATGTCAACGGACGGTTTTTATCGTGGGGTGCACAACAGGAACATTTACGCGGCATGTATTTTACCAGACCTTCCACGACAAAATTTTGCCGTTCCTGAATCCGTGGCCACTTCCTCGCTCTATCCTTGTACTGGATAATGCAAAAATCCATATGTACAAGGAATTAGAGGAAGCGGTGCACAGTGTTGGTGCTTTAATTTTCTTTCTGCCACCATATTGCCCCAACTCAATCCGATTGAAGTCGGGTTTTCACTGCTGAAGCGTTGGATCCAAAAGAATGCAAACACGGCGTTCGGATTCGCTCCAGAGGAGGTATTAGACTTGGCGATGTACGCTTGTACGCGCACGAAAGATGGAACACGTGGTATTTATAAGCATTGCGGGTATGCTCTCGACTCGTTGGCAATAGATATTAATGTAGCGGCCTCCACTCCAACTAATTAATACTACAACTGATGGTCTTCATCCTCCATATTTTGAGCTGGTAGATTAACAGGTATGTCGGAGTTGTGTGGGCGCCTAAGATCGCAGTCAGGTAAACCGAGAATGTCTCGGAGATCATCTAGCGAGACCGAAATATTTACCTCACTTTCGTTGATGAGTATTCTCACGGTTCTAAACCGACGATCCAGCCGTCGATGCTCTGCTTGCTGCTCGTGCGCCATCTCACAGCGAGCTTCGTCAACACTGCAGAGTTGTCGATATGTTGCATGCTCCGGGATTGTAGGCTGGGTTCCATCTGGCTCACGCGCATGTTGTGTTGCAAAGTAGCGTAGAGCCAAACTGTTCGGCGCTAGCGGAGATTGGTTAGTATCAGCTAAGTGCTGTACAATCCGAGTCGATGCTTCATTAACCCGTGCAACTGTTGCCCGTCGAATTGAGTTGTGGATCTATCAATAATGCAAAAGCGTAACATTAGTATAAATCCACAGCTCCGATAAATATGACAGCAGTACCTTCACAGCGTACACGAAAACCATTAGACTGAAATCTGCCAGCGAGACGTTTCTACGCTGAGCATTCCGCCAGGATTGCATAACTTGGGCAGCGAATGATTCAGCAGTGAGCTTGATGAACTCCCTTTGTTTCGTGTTGGTACCTGGTTTGAGGTAAATATCCTTCTCGGACCACGAAATTCCTTCTTGAGCACTTACGATCGCGTCCACTTTTGCATGTAAGACGGCGTAGCCTTCTGTAGATTGCAAACTCACTGAATGTGGCTGCTTGTGGACTGCTCGGACGTCATGTAATGCCTCGCCCAATTTGATGGTCAGCGTTACTTTGACCTCTTCGTCCCCAAAAATGTGTTGCACTGTGTTGGCGCGTGAGGTAGATTCGCTCTCCATCAGGTATAATCCCGAGTGGATCTACTATCTACAATGGTCTTCACTCGCTCAAGTATCATAAGATCAAATCGACAAATTTATGTTTAGCTCAATCTCATTCCAGATTTATTTTTTCAACTTACCGTTGGTAGTCCGCTTTGCAACCTCGCGTCTTGTTCACGTGGGCGTCTATGTTGAGGAGGCTAATGTCGTGCTACTGTGCCAGCCAGTAGGAGGTCAGCACGTTGGTCATCTGAGGCTAGTGCTTCTCGTTCTTGTTCATGTCATCTCAGCGCATTTAGTCCACGCCCACCTATTAATACAAGATGTGTGCGAAGTAGGTGTACGTTAGTACATCGGTTATTAAAGTGTAAACAATACAGTACAGGCTTCACTCACCTGAGCAGCGCCTCTCCGTCGACATTGGGTAAGAACCTGCCAGTCTTCCTCCCTGCAATTTGGTTGGCCTGGATCCCCACTCGCTTCATTTCGTGGTGCACTTGGCCAATCTTCGAGTCCGGTCGGCCCAACTGCTAGTTCAGGGTTCACGGGCTGGTTGATGTGACACGGCACCTCGAGCTTGTTAACGAAGAAGTCGGTCGGGTGGTTATAGTAGAGAATGAGCGACTCACTGAGTGGCTTCTAAGCGCGACGACGGCGACATGCCCCTGCAGGGACGCAAACAGCATCTTCCCGTCCTTCTACGAGTTGTCCACGAAGTCGAGTATCCCCTGGTGATGGAGGCGAGTCGGCCGATCGAACGGCGGTTCTAAGGAACGCGGCGTCTGCGTGAGGGAGCAGACTAACTGGCCCCACGCGTGTACGAAACCCAGTTGTTGAAATCACCAATCAAAATTCTTCACGATTTGTACGTAATCATGCACGAGTTAGTGCAGGGGGTGAGGTGGAATTAGTGCACTAAAAGGCAAGACAAAGTCCATGCAAAGCACAATACACTCCGGGCCAAAAGTATACGAACACCCCTACTTTTGCTAATAACTCAGCCTCTAGATGGAGTTGAGAAGTGTGCTTTAGACATGTTGTGTGGAACACGGTAATCATCAGTCGTTATGGGCTAATACTCACATACAAAAACCGTTTTGGCAGGTGGCCCAAATATACGAACGCTGTACTAATTGAAACTGGCTCAAAATGATATTTGTTTTTATAATATGGTGTTTAGGCATGGGTTTTCAACGCAGCCACAACATTCGAAGAAAAACGAAGCTGTACTACAGCAGACGCATTTAGAATTTGCAATCAAGTTTTGGAGCGAATACAGCCATTTTCCGGATAGTGCTATCTACAACGTCGACGAAACGGCCATTTATTTCGACACTCCACCCCACAAAATATGGGCCCTCAAGGGGAGGCGTGGATCAGCAAAAGTCAAGCATATGCAGAAGAATTCCGGAAGACTCACAGCTGTGCTCACCATTCGGGCTGACGGTACGTTCATTTATTTTACATTTAATTTACTGTATACTGAAACTAAGTAACGTTATTTGATTTAGGAAAAACTGCCAATACTCTTCATTCTGCGAGGAATACCTGGCGGCACTGTGGAGACAAATGAGTTGCCAACATATCCAGATGGACATGTTTATACAGTCCAAGAACATGGCTGGATGGACGCAACTGTTTGGGAGTTTTATATTGAAAGTTTGCTTAAATTTGAAATAGATTCTCCCTCTGTCCTCCTTCTCGATAACTTCGATTCCCATGTATCGGAAGGAGGACAGAATGTGGTAGCGGAGGCTACCTCAGCACTAGTGTGCCCTGTTCCGCCAAACAGCACGTCTGTCTGTCAGCCTCTTGATGTTGGAGTTATGGGTCCACTCAAGAAGAAGCTGACAGGCGTATGGCTATCAGAAAATATTAATGGTACACGCACCGCGCAGCAAAGAGACTTGGCGCGATCAAGCGCACCATTACAGCATGGGAAGGCATCACAGAGCACTGTGTTGTGCGTAGCTTTGAAAAGGCAATTCCAAGATATCCTGAAGTCCAAGTATAGGATAAAAATGTTTTTCACCAATCACAAATAGCGAATCACTGATGGGTACGGATTTTTTTGTCGAGATGCCCCGTTTACTTTTGTATGGCGGATACAGTTCAGTGGGGTACGGATTTCACCGTCGTTGTCTGTACTACACAGGTTATACGGTATCCTTATGGCCAGTACCTACTGTAACGGGGTTTAAAATGTGTCAAGGTATCACTATAGATGAACCCAGTCGATAAAGACCATTGCTAATATCTACAACACAGGATATAATGCACGGCTGCTAATAAACGCGCCGCAGGAGCGGCTGCGGAAACAGCAACGTGAGGAGCAGGGAGCGGCGTGTGCGCGGACATCGACCCGAAGCCTTTTAGTATGCAATATTTGGCGCTGAACAAGTATGATAGTGGATGCTTTTCATTAACAAATGTATTGAAAAATCCCCATCGAGCATTAATTTGACAAGTATTAATTAAGCGCCATAGTTAAGCCTGAATACCGAGTCGGTGGATCGATAAGTGATTAAGTACACCAGGATATTAGACAACAGAGGTATTAAGTTGGCCAGGGTTCTCTGTACCTCAGCTAGTGCTACATTGACCTTCACCGAACCTTCAGCAAGGTACTGCTTGCACTCAGTCATATCGACAAGAGCATGTATTACATGTACACTATTAAAGCCAGAGAGATGTCCGTGAAGACGGCCGACCTCAAGTCAAGTGGGTAGCGATTGTATATGACAGAGCAAGCTACTGTACCTTACGCATCTCTGCCCTACGTATTTTGCCGTGGGCTACTACTAAAACAAACTAGTTCTACGTCGTAGTTGACCATCGTTTGCTTCACTTTACATATTTGTTGGGTCCGAAGGCCTGAAAAACCTTCGTTTCCACGTCGGGTGTACATCGTGCCAACAGGACTTCATCCACCTACTTCCTGGAAGTACCGGTATATTGGTAGAGTGCCAATATCTAATCTTGAAGTATGTCGCACCTGCCTCCTCACGTTCAACTCATGCTGGAGCCGCCGATGCCGAACTGCCGCTTAAACGCCGATATGATTCCAGGGTCGGGCGGGTCGTTTGCAACCGCCCGACCCTGGAATCATATAGTTTGAAACGAGAGATGTAGTTGGGCGGTAGTTAAATGACAATTACGACTTGAGCTGCAGGTTTCCCAGGACAATGTTGCGTAGGAGGGCAATATGGGAAAATTCCAAAGGGGGACTCGAATCGAAATACATTTTCAAAGAGGGACTCGATAATTACGCTGTCTATAAAAGCTAGCTTTTACTAAGCCTATTCAATCTGCCGTGGATCCCCGACCGTTGCTGACATTGCTGGCGCTACTGAGCGTGCCCCCGGTCGTGTACGTGTACGGTTGGTGTACTCGGGCGTGCCCATCTCGATGCCCGACATGATGTACACGGTGCCGAACCGGTCCCTGAACTACGAAATCACCACGGTGTGCGACCGCCACGACTGCTACCGCCGACGGCTGCAACCGTTCGGCGACATGATGCTGGCAGAGCTGGTGCAAAAGTACAAGAAGGCGTGCGAGAAGCGCGACAAGTCGTTCTCGTCGGACACGTTGGAGCAGATGCGCATGACATCGAGGCCGTTTTTCGCTAGTGGATATCCCGCGCGCCGTCAAGTACCGTGAGATCAAGAAGATAACGGGTCTCAAGGGCACGGACGTGGTCGTTCAGGACAGCGTGTACGGCAACATCAACGACCAGTTACACATGATCTTGATCTTCACGCGTAACTCGGCCAACGACGAGAACAAGCTGTATGGTGAGTTCCGGATGAACGCGCATGGTGAAGATGTGGCTGCACCCGATCTTTGTCAACGATAAGATGTACCCGAAGGACTGCTGTACCAAGTCCTGCCGGTGTCTAGGACACGACTACTGGGAAAGATCGTGTTCACCACGGCGAACGCAGAGAAACAAGACTAAGCCGTCATAATCGAAGTGTATACTTCTCCTAATTCTTCTTTGTGTATGTCAAGTTCGGCCAGTACACGATGCCTTGTTGTGACCATCTGCGATGCCGCATTTGCCGCACTTGTAAAGCTTACGGATGCGTGTAGACTCACCACATTCACCACGCGAACGAATTCTCCGTTTACGGGGCCGTCCAGCCTGCCGTTGATAAAGTGCAGGTGTCAAGGTTTCATCTGCTCTTTTTCCGAGTCGTCCGGGAGCGCAATGGGACGCTGATTCTTCGCATATTGAGCAACGGTGTAGCAGCTAGAAAACAATTGAAACACATCCTCCAGACCTCCGTTCGTCTGCATTTTGACAGCCAAGAGGTGGCGACACGTGACCCCTTGCTGTAACCAAGACACACATGAGCATGATGGCGGATATAATTTCACCTCTCTTGGCTTGTCCCCGTGACCCAATCGACTGGTGTATGCAACTTCGTCCGAGATGAACGAAACAGAGTACAGCGGCATCTGCTTAAGCTCACACTGGAACTTGTTTTCCGATCGAGGTGTTGTCATGTTTTGCCTTGACAGAGACGAAGATGCGCCTCGGTCATCATGATTTTGGTGTACGCACGGAAGTAGCCGTAAGGCAGTAGCTTCCTCGGCTTTAGCCGCAACGATTTTGCCTGCTCGCTTTCAACAAAGTTGGTAGTTCTCCATCCATAGAGGGGTTGGGTCTTGTAGTATGGATGCAGAGCCCACTTCTTCGGCTCCACCGCGTTCAAATATTCCCCGGCAGGGACATTCGCATCACTCAAATCTTGTATGGCTGCTTTGTACTCGGCTGGCGTATTTGCAGCTTGCGCGCGCCAAACCATTGCCTCATGGCACACAGCAAGCTTCACTTTTTGTCAGCTCGCATATTTCCTGTGGGTACAATACGCATTTGTAAGCATCAAACACCATATCCTTCGATGCAATACTATCGTACCGATGAGATGTCTTGTGCAAAAAAGATTTTTTATCTTTAGCTCGTCCGAAACTGAAATGATGCCGGCATGGCGGTCAGAAAAACTGGCACATCACGAAGTGGAAACCCATGCAAAAGAAGTGCTTTGAAGAACCAAAAATAGTTGGAGTGATCCTCCAGCGGAGCTAGCGCCACGGCTGCTACGCGGTTCTGGAGATTTCCATCCCGTGCAACTAACACAATTTGCACCCCATTATATTGGCGGTTCTTCATGTGAGCTGCATCCACCCCAAAAATTCCTCGGCCGCTACGAAACCATGCAGGATCCAAGGTGGCCATCGCACGAACAAAGTGACCTTCTCCGTCACGCTGAATGTCGCTGAAAACGCCGATGTTGCACTTCGCAAATGCTTCAAGATACCACGGCAGGTATTTGATAGACTGCTCGTCTTCTGAGAAGACCTCACGAAGTACAATATCCTTCACTCTGTATAGCATGCTGGTACTGCATATCAACTTGGACGCTTCCTGTAGCTGCCCAACCATCGCCAACGCAGAGATGCTGGCGTCAGCAACTACAGCAGACCGCAGCACTGAGTTGATGAGCAGAGGGTTTCGCAGTCGACGTGCAGTTGATATGCTTGAGATTGGTTGTTGTCACGTGCCAGTTGTTCTGTTGATGTTTCCTCTTGACACCGACAATTTTACGAACCAGGTACAAGACGCCCCACTAGAACAGCGAATGTCTTTAAACGTACCACCTCTCTAGCTAACAACAACCCGCTTACCAAGCGCTAATGCGTAAGCTTTAATTGCAGCAACAGCGTCCTTTCCGGTTCTCCACCTCTGCTGACGCAGACCATCTAGCTCTGCATCGCCCGTATCGTCTTCACCTGCGGCCATTTTGATCTAGTGGTGGAGGCTGAAAACAGGTTCACAGAGGCTCGGGTAATTATAAGAGGCTTACGGTAGTAAAAGCTAGTTATGCATGTGATACGCTCTATACTAGGCATTTGTATTGGGATACACATATGTTTTGCTCCCCTCCGACCCAATACGTCGGAATGGCTGGATAGAGGACCTACCTAACTCTATGCGCAACCATTGGTCGATATTACATGATAGTGTGTTTTGATTGGCTATTTATATTTAAAACTCAGTGATTGGTCATTATAGTGCCACCATTTACAATACAAAATCTAAGTAAGGTCGGATAAGTTATGATACCGGTACCGACTTCCTCGGCTTATAGTGGACATCCTACGTACAGGTACAGTGTACCACTCTGAAAAAGTGACCTTCCGATTTTGGTTACTGTAAATGGTACCGGTATAAGTACTTAAGGGCGACTCCTATGTATTGTTGGGCGACTGCTATCATGTTTGACTCGTTAAACGTACATGTAGTGTGCTACAGTGCAGGCGTACGTACCGGGCGATTAACGAGTCCATTCCGGTTAACAAGCTATATGTAGCATTTGAGAACTGTTGCATTGTAGTTCGGGCTAACCATTAATAACAATGGTAGCATGACGCTCAATCAGCGCGTCCACGCCCGTGCAATGGTCAGGTGGTACAGCCGCTTCGCGATTTGGGTATTATAGTAGACACATGCGGCAGATCATAGCAGTCCCAGCGACTTCTGGCAGGGAGGGTCTTGTGGTAACCTGTACGACAACGCGGTACATGCTGTCAGCGCCAATAGTTAGAACGGCTAGATTTAGGATCACATGAGAACAGCGAGCTCGAATACTCTACGCGGCGCCATCAGATACAGGGGCCGCAGACAGGTAGTGCGCACACCCACCAACAAAGCAGGCAACCAGAGAAGGATGGTTGAAGGACGGGAGAATCTATAAATGACTGGCAGTCGCGGGAGGAAAATCGCCATACCGGTACGCATACGAGTACATTTCTGTCGACATATTTGGTTCAGAACTTAGAAGCCGAGGCGGCGGAGGGGCTCAAATACTGCAATGCGATTGGTCGCTCTTATATGCCGGTGTCCACTATAAGCCGAGGAAGTCGGTATATTATTTTAAGGCGCCAGTTGGCGATTTGTCCCTCTTCACGTACCTTCGCAAATTGTGGGTCAATGATGACCCTGTCAGTCCAGCGATTTACCCAGCCCCAAGCGTCAGTTGTCAGTCCAACAACCCCCCCCAAGCGTCAGCTGTCATCGCCACACGGCGAGTCGACTGGCGCTGGGTCTGCCGCGCACCCGCTTCCGCCGCGCATCTCCTGCTCCTCCTTCAGTCCTCCACCACGTACAGTACCGGGCCATGCGATCATAACGGTACGTCGTTTTGGAACGCATCAAAAACGAGAGCTGTGGGAGTTTCTATTCTAATTGACCGTGCTTGTTGTTGTTATAAAGACCAAGGAGCGATATCGCGCTCGTCGCTTCTTTATATGCCTTTGCGTGGGCCAGTGTGAAAGCACACATGGAGTTTGCGCGAAGACACAGCTGCTGAAGAAACGTTGCTATCCATGCGCAATATGTGCCTACCTGTGCTACGTGTCCTGGATGCTCCTACAGGTGTTCACGATAAAATGTATGCTGAATGTGATCCACAATTCAAGGTAAAGCTCTCTCCCGACAGCTTTTTCTCAAACTTTGCTTAATACTTTGTTGGTTGGTTTGCTATTTGTAGGACGCATGCATAGCTGCAATAGAGTCCTTTTTACTGGCTTATCTCGCACTTTGCTTTTCTCCAGCTCGTGCATTGCTGCTGCGGTATCAAATTGGTTGTGGACGTTCGGTTTGCTGGACTGTAGAGGGAGCTGACCAATGCAGCAACCGAAGGCATCATTGCGGTTTTCGGCACTGATCCGCCTCGTGTGATCGAAGCAATTATAACGATCCGTGTTGGAGATCCGCACGGCTCACATCAAAGAGAATGGAAGAAAGACATGATGCTCGACGTCGAAGATAGATACGGTGTTTTTCGCGAAAAAATGCCTGGCCATATTTGCTGGTCTCATTGCTAGTAGGGAAGTGGAAAGAAGCGCGTCGACTTGAGAGACGACACTGACATCTACCTCAAGTTGACAAAGAACGACAAACAGGAAAAGTACCGAAAGCTATCGCAAGATTCATTTGGGACGTTTTTTCGACGACGATGGCGGCTTGTGGTCCCTGCTGACAGAGTTGGTTTCCGCTTTGAAATATTTCTTTACGTTCGCAATGTAGCGACGGCGCCGGCGGAATTTCGTCGCGCCACGCAAAATAGAATTGTGCAAGCCCGGGTTCAACGAATGGCACATCACGCAGCCAATGCAGTGCAGTTCGGTCTAATTATGGCTCATCATATAGATGTTGTTCATGCGCGACGACCCGCCCACGCTGCCTTTGAGGTTCTTGACGATAACATCACAGCTCAAGCAGTTGAGCTTGATCGCCAACGAGCGGCTCTTGAAGTTGAATGACATCTAGGTGAGCTTCACAGGACTGCACAAACTGCAACGGTAAGAATTCAGCTTAATAACCTGCGGATGCCTGTAGAGGTAGACCTTGTTTCGCTGCGCAGAGCAGTCGGCTTGCCAGATCATGATATCTTTTCTGCAGAGGCTTTATCATGGGACCCCTTCGACTACACCAACCAATCCATTCATGGGATCCCTTCGACTACACCAACCAATCCAGGCCAACAGAATACAGATCACATGAATCAAAATGGCGAGAGCGATGAAGAGCAAGCGCATGAAAGCGGAGACGTTGAGATGAGCACAGTGGTGTAAGTATACAAACGTCAGAGAACAACGAGCGCTAATGTAACAAGGTGGATGAACACGACAATTTTTTCTATTAGGTACAATTACTGATCAACTCATCGAATGTTTCTGATCGCAGACTTGTACCTAGATACCCACAGTGTTGAAATGTACCAAAACAACCTTTGTTTTCTTTCCGCGTGCACTCCCTCATTGCGATGTCCAGCACCAATTCTGGGTACAAGGGAACAACGAGATTAGAATTACGCTGTATCCATCGCTTGAGAAGCCCAAAGCAAGGCTCAATGGTGTTCTACTGTAGACAATAAGGGGAAGGAAAAAGCAAGGCTCGATGGGGTTCAACTGTGGACAATAAGAGGGAAGAAAATCAATCGCGCCCCACATGCATGCACCACCTCTTGCAGCTCCGGATACGCATGGATCTTGGCGTTATCCACGATAACGATAGAGCGGGGCAGGGACCTCGGATTCAAATGCGGCACTACGTGTTTCACAAAAGCAGAGAGGATTTTTTCTCGGATGAAGGCCCTCTGTCCATTCCCAGACATAAAACCCGTTAACGTCCAGCGCATCCATGATAAACATCCGCTTGCATCTGCGAAAAGGCAATCGTACAACTGCCTTCGTGCTCCTTGTAGACCGGCCGTATCTACGATGGGCATGACGGCCATCCTTTGCCGTTTCGTCGATGAACACAAGCTGCTCTGCGTACGAATACAGCGGATGAAGCTTCTTTCGATTTCGGCAGGAACTGCCCCGCGGGCTGCTTTATCTAACACCTTTCTGCTTAGGTTCAGGTCAAAGTTTAGCACCCTGCATATTGTAGCGGTATACGTCGTGGTAATTGCCGGGTAGTGTTTCTTGATGTATTCTTGAAGTTCCCCGATGTAGAACGTTGGGTGTAGGTTGACGTACGCCTGAACAGCAGCCATCACCTCGGGTGGCCAACGCGAACGCTTCTGTCGCCCCGTAGATTCGCTCACAATACCGTCGCGGATGAACAGCGCGTACCAGTGCCTAATCGTGCGTTACTTGGGGCCAAATAGCTCGGAGACGTGCACGATAGGGACGTTGTATATGTCCAGCAGAGCAACAACCCGCCAGCGGAAGTCGTCGGAGAATGTCATGAAGGAGATGATTGAGTAATGCGCGTAGTAGGTGTTTATTGTGAGCTAGGCTTTGAACAACAGCCAGCCATTTAACACTTAAGCCAGCAAAACGCGCTCGATTTAGCAGCAAACCTAACCTAGGGTCCGGTTTCTTTTCATCAACTCAGACTTGCCCGAGTTGCCGTAGAAAATATATCGGACCTGGCCTACAATTCTGACTGATCTGCTATCTCGGATCTCGGACCCTCCGCGGTGCCAAAATCCCTGCAAAGCCCAATAAACGGCTTGTTTTAAGAACACCGTTGTGGTTTCTAAATACTACTAACTATCTGCATACTGAATCCCTGTCTAATCTGATCTGTCCAAATGGGCCCACCCATTTGATGTACTACTTTAATACAAGATAAGTACTGCTTAGGTAAAACTGAAGTACTGCTTAAGTCCTTGACGTGCCACACATCACGCGTGTGGCGGACACCAATGGTGTGGACCACACCACAGAGAACAATGGTCGTCCCCTGTCAGGTGGCCCCATTACACCCTCCCACACCCAAACGGGAAGCACCTCGTCCCAGGGGGAATTCCAGCGAACAACGTAGGCAACGCCTCATTCTGCAATCTGCACCTGAGAGAACACACGCCGATAACCCACGACGTCCATCGGGCACCAGCACCCCTGCAATGCCGAAGCGCGCAGACCCCACGGCGCTACGCGCCGCCGTGCACAAGACGAAAAAGCAGCGACGCCCAAGCGAAGAAGCCGCCCAGGCCTCCGAAGAAAGCTTCCCAGAAGACCGACGACAAGGCTAAGCCTGCTGCGACCAGGTCCCGTTCCAGCAGGAAGCGCACCAAAGTCACCCTGCCCGGCCCGTACGAAGGCGGCAGCGGCGACCGCGACGGCGAGTCGGACTCCGACGGTGAGGCGAACTCGAACCTCGTTCGACGACAGCCCGGAACGTCAAGCCGACGAATCTCCAAGAGCGGGAGATACGAGCGCGCCGACGGCGACACCGGCAGCGACTTTCAAAGTCCCGGACAGTGACGATAGAGCTTCGGGTGGCGGCGGCCAAGCTTTCAATGCTCGGAGGGACGGCGACTAGTCCACAGACGGTGACGAGACCCCGAGGCCGGCGACGACAAGCCACTCTCGGCGACTGCAAACCAGACAAGCGCAGCAACCAAGGACGCTGCGTCAGCTACCGATCGCAAGACCGAGCCGGTCGCGACAAGTGATGTGAAGCGCCGCTCGGAGGATGATGCCTCGGACGAGGTAGACTACGTCGAGTCGGATCTGGAGACCGGCGAGGTCGACGACACAAACGCTTCACCCAAGATCACGGAGCAGCAGCGGCGTCTCCATCCGGGGAGTCCTGCATCACCTCCCCTCACATTGCTGCTGCTGTTGCCCGCGCTGCTGCTGAAGCCACCAAGCGGGAAGTCCAAGTATTCACCAACATTGGCGGTGGTGATGACGTACCCGAGGAACTGATTCATCCCGACAACCTCCAGCACCTTCACGATCGCGCCCGTGACGTGAGGGAGACTACTGCGTAGCGGAGAAGCTCGAAGCGCGATCACGAGTTAGCGACATTTCGAAACAAGGATCAGCTGCTCGCGATGCGATACTGGCCCGTACGGGAATATCGCAAGTATCTTCGACAAAGTCGCGAACCGGGTAAGACGGTGCGCACTACGACGAGGGCCCTGTCGTTCTCCACTACGACAAGGGCCTCGTCCGTCAGGCTTACGAACGCGAGTTTAAAGACTGGCTGCATTAACTACCACCCATCAACGAAGACCATCACTCACGGTCGCTCGGATTTGGTGGCTGCCGATTCTCCCCATTCGATAACCGCCCCTTGCAAGCAGGACCCAGCGCGGAGCAGAAAAACCACAAAGGTCTCGAGAGGTCTTGAACCGGTACACACATTCGCACGAAACAACACGAAAGTTTCGACACACAGACCATCTCCCCAGTCTAGCCCACTACAACACGGCGCGTTGTGCGGTCAGTGTACTCTTCAAGAATGGCTCCTGGGCCGCCGCCGTCTTCAAAGATGCCCTTCGGGCAGTTTTCAGTCGTAATTTTGACGCTGCCACTGGAAGACTTTCAGTATATTGAGCTGCATCTTGCCCCGACAGCCCCAAAGAAAGCCGTCAGAGGCAGTGGAGTCATGCAGTCAAGCGACAGACTGATAAGGTATGTAAACACGCTCAAAATGGCGACGTAGGAACCCCTCCAAGCAGAAGACCGTTCGAGAGCTCTGACGGCGGCTTCTGGGAACATGGATAACCACAGCACTGCAAACAGCGAGCGCTTCAAACGCTGCTGGTCGGAGGTTCCGTCATTACTTCCACTGAATGTAAAGAAATACAGAACAAAAACCGCAATGCCGCCACCACAAGCAGTCCCAATGAGCTTGAGGACGAGCTTGTAATTTGTCCCAGAACCTGTACAGCTCCGTGGGTGATGATAATAATCATCCAGCGAGCAGGGCTCGGAAAATAATGGCACGTGTTCGTGCGCCCACCTGGAAAAATGTGACAAGGCAGATTGACGATTTGAAACCATCACAATCCGTCGGAGCCCATTAGACTACCATCTCGGTACATCCAATGACCATTCTAAACCATCTCCGAGAGAGCCGGTTGATGTCATCACTTGATGTCTGTACGAAGTATGCGCAGCAAATGTGTATATCCGGAAGAACAAATCAAGTGTGTGCGAAGTCAGGTCGGTCGCATTGGAGCAACAGCAGTAACACCTGGAGAATGAACTGAAAGACGTGTATTACAGGCACATGCAGAGGTATCGGTAGCGTAAGTATTGTAAGGTCCTTTTGTTCACGAAGCCGGGGCTCACAGCTCCTGCAAATATCTCGAACGTCAGAAGAATGTAGACACCGCAATTGTAGTTGTCTGTCTGCAAGCCTAAAGTCGAATTGAACCCTTGCACTCTGTAATCCCTCGTCAAACCACTCGGTATCAGGCCCCGTAGTTTTTGAGCCGCAGCACGTACAGCGAGCTTGTATAACGACTCCATTGGGTCTTCTTCGAGAGGTCGGTCATAATGCTACACTAGTGGTTACCGTTGCAGTTGACAGGATTAGAACGCGTTCATCTGAAGCTCCAAAAGAGACAGCAGAGAGCTCAGTTTCATCTGTCACTATTTCGTAGCCGTTGGCGCCGTTGACGACGCTGATCATGTTAGGGCTCACTGAGATCACGTTTGGAATGCCGTTGAACATCTTCTGCATCAACGTGACCATCGTAACGTCGCTAAGTCGACCTTTGGCAGCCAGATCAAGTCCTTCCATCTGTACATAGCATCATTCGACAGTGTGAGAATAAGTGCAGCGTTAGGCAACATAGCGAACTTTACCGCATTTGTCAGCAGTCTAAGGCCCTGTAACTTGGAACATAGGTCTGGGTCTTCTTTCGTGTAAAAGGCGGCGTCAATGTCCAGAGTGAAGACCACTGCGGATGCCCACTTTTGGGCGGCTTCGATCTTCCGGACTGTCGTTAAGGCGCGGTGGTATTGCTTCATAGTGGCGAGTGTACTGGTTGTAAATATACCAATGGTAGGTATATCTACAGCGACATCGCGTTCAGCTAGGCCTGCGTGTTTCCCTTGCAGTCTCGCCTCTTTTTCATCGCATTTCCGAAGCAAATCCTTCGCAAAGACCCTCACTACTTCGTCAGCTTGTATGATGGGTTTGCTAGCTGGCCGTTTTGTTAGTTGCATTGCGACGGGAGGCTTCACCTTCTTCTCGAATACAAACACTTTGAACTTGCTGAGTGTATCTGCTGCAGATCGGTATGTCGGATCACCTGCCAATATATCAGCAATGATGGCTACGTTCAAGTTCATGCTGTGCATTTCGGAGTCCTCTTGGGCCATTGCCACTGCCAAACTTCTCTTTTTGGCTATGGAGGGCTTGATTTTCGGGCGCCCTCTGGATTTTGGCGGCGAACTGACTTGAAAGTTGTCGTCATCTTGCGGCATCGATGTCCACAGGAAACGCACTCCCAGTCGCTCCAACGACAGCACAAAAGAGCTTCACCATCTTCTGGCAGGTTCTCGAATGAGAAAGAAGGATTGGAGAGAATTGCTTTCCGGTCAAATCTATGTGTCACACACCAACCGGTGCAGCCAAGCATACGCGCTCGACTCTAACGGGCTCTTCGTGTCCAGCCACACGGGCAGCTACAAGCACGCGCGCTCGCTGTCTCGTCACCTGTGGGATGCGGATGAGACGCTCTTCGACCTTTTCGCGCTGGACTTTAAGAAGGCAATCCCGTCCTTTAACCGCATCTATCAGACGAAGGACAGGCGAGGTAGTGGTGGCGGTATCAGCTACGTGTATCGTTGCGTTCACCTCACAGACATGCTGGTGTTGTATTGCTCTATCTCTCTTGACCAGGATTATCTACGGCTACGTCATGAACAACATCTCCTCACTGCTTGTGATCTACCTCGTCCGTGAAGTGCTAGCGGCCTGATACGTGGGTGAGGAACAAGGTGAATTTGTCATTCGTGAGGCCACTGATCCGAGTCAAACTTGCGTCGACCGAAGCTCTACTGAAGACCAGGGGCAGCTGCGCTCTCCGTCGCCAGATGCGGTTCCTGAAAATTCGTGTTGTGGTGGGGAAAGTGTTGAAAAGGACGAGGGTAGCGAGGAACAAGGTGAATTTGCCATTCGTGAGGTTCGTGATGGCATAACTTCAAAATAAATGTGGACGTGTGCTGCAATAAACGCTTCCTCGGATGATAATAACAATCGTTTACAGTTTTCCATCATAGCCGACGAATAGCGCTGTTGAGAAGTCGACCATCGCACCGTGCAGACGCTTTTGTAAAGCAACGATTTTGCCGCGTGCCAGGTAAAACGCGACGGCAGCTCCTAAATCGCCTTTTTGAAGTCAAGTTCAGCGCCAGCCGTATTGCCACTGCGTGCCAGCGCCACTGCTTTGGTGGCGAATACATGTAGCTACAGCGCGGTACAAGAGCGATTGCAGCGTCAAAATGCGTGAGAGCAGGAGACAACTCGATTCGACATAAGCGCACAATAGCGCATGTGTTCGAAATGATACTCAAGGCTTTGCTCTTCTCCCTCAATGGCACGCATACGCAGCGTTGCTCGATCATAGTAATCCCTCCAGCAACTTCGGTCTAACGCTAATACAGACGCGTCAGATCCTGCAGTGCCATCGACCGGGGTGAAAATTTTCAGCTCGAAGAAGCAAAGCTTCCGTATATTGCGGATGCAACACCAGGGCCCCGTTCCCATCAGCCAGAGCATTATCAGCGTCGCCTATTTGCTGTTCGGACATCGCAGTAGATAAAGTCGCTGATCTTCCGGGCGTAGTAGCAGAGCATGACTGAGATCCTTGATAGATTGTGTCCGCAGTCCCGAGTCGACGACAGCAGCGCGCTCTCAAGAAGTGCTGCTAAAATGAACTCGCGCTCAATAATCACACAGTCCGAGGCCAGTAAGATTGCTCGTTTCCAATCCTTCCCGGCCTCCAATAACAACGGTTTCAGAAACAACTCATCTACCGCCATGTGCTGGTTGCCTTCCTTCAAATAAGCCGCTAAGCTTTCCACAAGGTCGGGGCCATGGCTTCGATCAGAACCTTGCTGTCTCCAGTAGCCAACCGCATGTTGGATTCACTGCGTCGATTCGAACCCCGGCTACTCATAGAAGAAGCTGGGCGCCGCTGCAAGGCTGTGACATCGCGTAATATCACTTCAGTTTGTGTGATCACCGACATTTCCTGTCGCAAGAACGCAATTACATGGCGTCAAATCCGCAACAAGTGAGTCGATGTTGAATTCAGCGTTGCACGTACCGGGATGGCACCCGAGTCACCTTCACTTACCTCCGGCACAGCAATTTCTCCCTTGGTGCAGCAAGTGGTGAGGACGGTCGAAGCTGTTTTTCTTCGCCTATTGTTCATAACGACGTACCCTAGGTCAAATTCTGCACTGTCAAAGCAGGTATGTCTGTGTCGACACCAATCGCATTTCCTTTGCAGTTTCGCTGATAGCTTTATCCATCGATGCAAGTCGGCGAAGTATTATAGTTGACCCTCCAACTGCAGCTGACGATAAATTCGATTCAGCAGAATGTGGAGGTGCGATGCTTTCTTGTTCATGCTGTCCGTCCATTTTTCCTGGTACTGATGAAACGGCTGCAGACGAATCGGAATTAACTCTGGAACAGGAAGCGGTACCGGCAAACGTCCTCCGATACCAGGCAGACTTGTTGATGACGTCGACTCAATGTTGATCTGGTTACTGCTGGAAGTCCCAGGAGTAGGCTCGCTGAGGCGAAGTGGCATAGCTTGGAGGGTATGATCATGCCGTGAAGTTTGAGAAATCAACGGAGTTGATGGCACCGAAGATGTAGCTGGTGTCGATGGGGTCGTAGTTGTTGCTGGTGTTGTTATGCTTGACCGTGGCGTATCTGGGCCATTGAAAAGGTAATTGTTGTTTTCTAGAGAAGCAGACAGCACGACTGTCGACGCATTTTCTCCATTCAACCTGCAGACTCGTGTGCGGCAAGTCTATCGTTCGATGTAGATCCGTTTTCTCTTCTCCGATCTCGACTTGTTGGCGGAATGTTATCATCCCTATCGACTGAAAGCTTCCAGCTGCTTTGTCGTCGTAGTGCGCTTGCAGATGGCACAACCGGAGCAGATGAAAGTGGCTCGTCATTGGGGAAAGCAGGAAAAGGCTTCAGTGGAGACAGGTTGCGGCAGTCATCGAAAATACTTCAACGTATTCGACGGCGTTGGAAGGTGAAGCGATTGAGCATACCCTCAGCACCAGCGATGTCTAGCTGGCCTACGCGACAGAGAACAGCGTTGCCATACGCCTCATTTGCAAACTGTTCGATGGATGTCACCGACTGCTTCAAACACCCTCGGCGAGCAATCACAATCCAGGATCGGCATACACCCACAGCCGTTCTCTGCAGCACTGGGCATACTGCCACCAGCTTCGGCTATATTCTTGGCCAGCACATAGAACTCAACTACTTCTTTCGCAAGCTCTGTATATTTGCAATCCACGGAAATTTACGCTTCAACCTCAAAGCCAACTCCGACAAGCCGCTGTTCTTCGTCAAAGTACCCTGCAGAAGCCATCTCGTTGCACACACTTCGAATTTTGCGAACCAATTCGCTTTGGTCGTTCGGGTACGTGTCAACCTGTTCCAATGTGCACCAGGCTGCTTCCAGTTCGTAATTTCCTCGTGTTAGCACGCCAACCGCAGCCTTCAATGCTTCAAGAAAAAACACCGCCGCATTCTTCCAATCCTTGCGGACTTTACACTGCAAGGCCTTCGCTCCGGTCTGGAACGAACCCCATCGACAGCGCACTCCGTCAATGCTCCGTCATCACTCGCAGGAGTCGACGCAGCGTCTCTCAGGTACCATCATGACCCCGCCACGGAAAACTTCTGCACCCACGGCGCACGACATAGAGCCTTATTAATAAAGTCGCCGAAGTCGTCTGCCCAGCGACACGTCCCGAAAATCCCGCGCACAAAGACGACATGAAGCCCAGCGTGTTGTAAAGCGCCATGTGAGCGGCTCGTTGCGCACCCACGACTTGGTTGTCTGGTATACGGCCGAGAACCTCTTGGACACGTCCAGCACCAGGTCTTCGGGCTCATTCTGCTGCTGATCCACACAGCGAACGACTGATCCGGGCGGCACGCAGTGGCGAAGAGGAAGACACCGACGAGCGTAATCATACGAAATAGCATCGCGACTAGCACGGGGAGAAGTGTCGCCATGAAGAGGATGCCGAGCACTGCGACACAAGTAAACGGGAAGTTAGACGTGTTGGAAGCCACTAGGACCCCTAACGCAGTGGGAAGTACGACACAAAAGATAAAGTGAGATTTAGAGTTCCGAGCACAGAGCTCGCCCTGCACCAGCCTATACCTACCGCCAAACGCAGCTGCCCGGTGCCTTCAAATCCCTGATCCGAAGCCGTTCTTCAACACTCCTCCTCACCGGCAGTGTCAAACAACAAAACGCATCCGTTTCATTTTCCGTTTCCGTCGGTCACACCTCAGTGCAGCCCAACAACATCCCGCAGTACTCCCAATCTCGGTGCATCAACCGCCTTGGTCATCAAGTCCGCCGGCATCCTCTCGCCTTCGCGATATTCCGGTTTCAGGACTCCTCGCTTCGTTTAATCCCCACAAACTGAATGCGCACATCAATGTGTTTTGCTTTCGCGGATGCGCCTTCGCCGTCCAGTTGCTTGAGCGCCGCCTGGTTGTCGACGTACAGCCCCATGGGTTGCTCATGCTTGACATGCAACTCACCGAGCAACTCTCGCACACCGAGAAGTTCCGCCGCCATTACCGAAGCAGCCGTATACTCTGCTTCCATCGTCGACAACGAAACTGCCTTACACGTCCAGCTGACTGGCATTTCGTCTAACGTAACTAAACCGCCAGTGACAGACTTCCGATCCTTCTTGTCGGCAGCGTAGTCCGCATCACTGAACCCGGCCACCTTCAGCAGCTCATCTTTTCTTCGACTGCCTCGCATACTAAGTCGTAGCTCTTTCGTTCCGCCCAGATACCGCAGGATCCTCTTTGCCAGCTTCCATTCGTCGGTAGTGGGTTCATGCGTACGCCGTGACGCTTTGTGCACTGCAAACGCGATATCGGGGCGCGTACATCGCGCGACTCACATCAAGCTCCCAACTAGTGATTGAAACTTCTTCACAGTGATGATTTCATCGCCTCCGGCGGTCGGCAACTTCTCCCCACCAGTCCCTCGGATCTCGTTCCACTCCGGGCGTATGGGAGTACGCACACCGTCTGCCTGCTCCATGCCGTGGTCCCTCAACATCTCCAGTATCGTCACACTCTGATCGACATCATACCCATTCTCTTCATCGTAAGTGACACGCATCTATAGGAACTTGCTCACTTGCCCCAGATCCTTGATAGAGAATTCCTTGAGCTCCTCGAAGAAAACGTCCACAGCCGCTTGCTGTGTTCCTGTAACGAGTAGATCATCCACGTAGACACCGACCACCAGTAGGACCTCCTCACGCCGCCTGAAGTACACACATGTCCGTGAGGCTCTGCTCGAAGCCGATTTCAACGAACTTCTTGTGCAATAACTGGTTCCAGAGACGTCCGGCCTGTTTCAGCCCATACAAGGCTTTCTTTAACTCCAGGGCTATTTCGTCGTCGCGTTCAACGCCCAATTCCTTCCGAACCTCGTCCGATATCTCCATTCCTGCGGCAGGTGGATGAAGATGGCCAGATCTTCCTCTTTGTCAGCCTTCACATACGCATTCGGGACATCCACATGCTTCGCTGGAACACGCCACTTTCGGGCCAAGGCAAATATCAGCTTAACGCTGGTCATGTTGATGACCGCAGCAAAGGTGATGCTGTAGTTCACACCGAAAGTCTGCTCGTTCCCGCTGGCAACGAGCCTCGCCTTCAGACGCTCAATGAGCCCTCAGCATCGAGTTTGGTCTTAAAAACCCATTTCGTATGTAGCACACGTACCCCTCGGGGCATCTTTACTATTTCCCACACGCCGTTCTCATCCAGAGCTCGCAGCTCTTCGACGACAGCGTTCGTCCAACCCGTCCTGTTTTGGCTACGCATAGCTTCCCGTAATTCTTCAGGTCGGGTTCAACGACGCTATAAACAACGTCTCTTGTGGTCTCCTCCTGTGGAGCACGATCATTCTCATTGTTCTGCTCTCGTCGACCCACAGATCTCGTTATCGGCCGCCCGGGTCCAGTTTTTCTCGCCTTCTTGGCGTTCTTCTTGCGCCTCTTGGGACGCTTGTGTCCTGCAGCGTTGGGTTCGTCTCCACCAGCAGTCGCTCCGGTACTATTCCCAAACGGCTCCTCCTCAGAGTCGCTACCTTCTAGATACAGTCGTTGTACCTGCTGATTTTGCGTCTTATCCAGCGTTTCAATGTTTCGCACGTGTTGTGTGGTTACCACCACCTTGTCTTTTGGGAGATACACGCGGTACCCCTTAGTCTCCTCGCCAATACCAACGATCATTTCCGCGCGCGCTGCGAGAAATTCTTGTTGCGCGGGTCACGGTAGACCGTGCAAGGGAGCCAAAGACTACGATCTCCCTAACGACGGCGTCTTCTTCGTGAGCATCTTCATGGGAGACACTCGCCCCGGATTCGAGTTCGTGGGCGATCTATTCAGGATGTAGGCAGCGTACTGTACTACATCTCCCCAAAACGTCAGTGGTAGCCCACATGCGAAAACCATGCATCTCGCCATATTCATAAGAGTCCTGTGCATTCTCTCAGCCTTGCCATTGCTAGCTTGGTTTCAAGCCTCGCTTCGCTGTCGCTCCACGCCAGTATTCTTACAGAAGAGATCGACGTTCTGGTACTCCCCGGAGTCCGTGCGCAGTACGTGAATCTTACAGTCGAATCTTTTCTCGAAAAATACCAAGAAGTGCTCAAACTGTTTGGCTGCGGCGTCCTTGGTCCTTGCAAGAAAAACCCGCCAGTAGTTAGACTTGTGATCCACGAAGTTTATCATGTAGCGGTTTTTGAGCCTATCCTTTGGCGACTCTACTTGCTTGTTGTAGTATCGCTCAGCTGTACCCGTCAGATAGTGGCCTAGTAGAGCCACCTTTACGTCTTCTGGCCATGCAAAACCACAGGCTGACTGAGCGAGGGCCACTTGCCTCTCAAATCGTTTACCCCACTCCAAGAATCCCGACCCAAGCCCAACATATAGCTCCTTGCCGTCGAAAGCACGTATTGCGAGTTTCTTCTGACGAGCATCGGGGTACTTCACTCCAGCGTTGTTCTGCTGTCCTGGGTCAGGGTCTGATAACTACCTGGAGTCTGCGGAGGTTGCGGAGGTACCTTCGCCTTGCGCGCCAGCGTATAGTCGCTGCAGATTAGCCCATATACAGGTTGTTGTGCAGCGAAATACGGAGCGTGCACCGTTGGTCTTGGTGCGGTTGGAGTACGGGGCCGCTGGCGAGCCTACCAACGAGTCAATAGTCATGCGTGCTCCCCGCCCGAGTTCCGACGCAAACAAATTCATGTCCGCTGATGCGGCGATAGGCGTTCCGAACCTTGGTGGACTTCTACCACCCTCGAATACCCTTTCCAGTTTCGTCTGCGATTCTCGAGCCGTTGTAGACGCCCAGCGGCCCACGCATGAGTTCTAGCAGCTCGGCGTCACCTCCTCCACCATTTTCCTTGATATCAGGGTATTGTCGCTACCCCTTTCGCGAGTAACGAGGTTGCTTTCTCCTCTGTGTCATTCACCATGCCAATCCTTTCGCGACTATCTGGAGGCGCTACTTCCGGTACATGACCTTCAGTACGAGCGACCTCAGGTATCGTCCATTTGGGCTCAAAACCTGTTGAAGCCACTAGGGCCCCTAACGCAGTGGGAAGTACGACACAAAAGATAAAGTGAGATTTAGAGTTCCGAGCACAGAGCTCGCCCTGCACCAGCCTATACCTACCGCCAAACGCAGCTGCCCGGTGCCTTCAAATCCCTGATCCGAAGCCGTTCTTCAACAAGACGGGTGTTGTTGGGATCTAGTTGTGTGGTTGATGCCAACGTCGGGAGGAAGTTGATAGAAGACGAAGCGACGTTGATTTAGGAAGGCTTGGAATGTGAAGTGGGTAGAATATTTAAGGGATCGGTTACCGATTTGAACTGGGTCAGGATCAGATTATAAATAGTCCCAACTGTGATATACCGGTACGTATACACAAAATGATAAACTCTGACCCACCCTGACCTGAAAAATAACGAACGGGTACCCTTCAATTAGAGAGTAACGTATTAGCAAATTAGGTAATTAGTAATAGATTAGCGAATCGCGAATGCACTTAGTGTCAGTGACACAAAGTTAGTGAACACAAAATAGTACACGTTGTCCATTGGAAACATCTGCTGAAGGAACTTCGCAACCGCCGGCTCTAGTTCTTCCAGGAGGATGTAAGGATCTTGTCTTCGAAGTTGCATGTGATATATCAACGCGGCTGTATTCGGGAGGGTTACTAGGACTCCTATCTCTTTTGAATTCATTCTACAACTTTCCGCCGTGAACACAGGTCCACTTCACGGTTACCTTTTTGGGATCGGCTACCGGATTGAACTGGATCAGGGATCAGACAATACCTGGTTAAATAACCAATAGAATCTGATCAGAGACCCTGACCCAGAAAATACTAAATCGATGCTTTACAAAAACAATTTTGGTGCTCACTGATTGAACATGCTTTACTATTTAAAACATCGCATTCCGTGTCATCTGGACAAATTAGTATATTTGGACCAGTAAGTTAATGTAACTACATACAGCCTATCCGTGCCACCTGTGTGGTGAATTAATGTCGCCTCTAAATTGAGTGGCCTCGTGTGTTTAATGCCAGTGGATTCATGTAACTCACTGCGGCCTATCCGTATCCACTGCGTCAATTCGAGGCGTCAGGCCACAAAAGCTGGTGAACTAATGTAACTCGCTTCAACCTGTCCGTATTACTTTGGTCATACGTTTTGTATCTCAACTACACCTGTTGTTTTCACTTAAATGGATCAAGCAAACAAGTAGTATCTTCTCCTCGTTGTGAATTCTACCTGGTGACACTCAGATGAGCGATACCCAGGATTCTAGTCCTTTCAGGACTACTATTCACTGGAAGGGGTTCCAGTTGATCAAGTGCTACGCCCCCGATGTCAAGACGACATACTGCTGCAGCTTCTACCGACCACGACGTGGCAGGCCCGGCTGTCCCGCGAAACTTGACGTGATCACGAATGGAGAAGTCAGAGAGAAGCAGTTTCCGCATTCGTGCAATACCTCTACGCGCCATCCCGGAGAAGATGCTATCATTGAGATATCGGACGACTCATCGGAGGACTCGTCTACAAGTTCGGCACCGACGACTGTACCTGAAGAAGTGAGTCATCTGATGGCTACTGAGACCGACACTTTGGCGTTGTCACAGGTCTCCGCGACACCGGCTCAGGTTCGGGGACAGTTCGTGATTGGTGCTCTGACTCGCGGTCTGTCGCGGGAGCAGGTTATCACTCGCGTATACCGCACATGGAGTCGTCACTTTGGCGGGTCAGTCCACGACCAAGTTGAAGTTCCACCACTGTCGATGGCACGAGACGGATCCAAGTTTTTTCAATTTGGATTCACGTACCCTGGTGATAATGGCCCGAGCGTGTACTCGGTTGGGGTTATCCAGCGTTGATTCGCTTGTTGAGCTACGCAGACGTTTCGCTGTTCGTGGATGGTTCCGCTGCGTGCCATCATCATTTTTCAGTGCGTGGTAATTATGGTTTACGACAGAGGATCACGCTGTTTCGTGCCATGCGTGACCATGTTGACGACAAACAAAACGGAATGGACGCATTGGCCTGAAGGAGGTCATCAAGGTATCGGTCGCACATTATGATCCGGCGACATTTTCACTGGAGAGGACTGTATTGGTGTCCAGCGCATGTCGGAGAGTGTAGACTGCGAGACCGGCAAGGGGCGACCCACGATCAGGGGCGAATCTCCGGGTAATATCCGTGACGTACCTTTTCAGGTTATCGCGATGGATCACATACCTCGCTACCAAAGTCGGTCAAGAGCAACACGGAGCTGTTGATCTGGGTCGATCTGTTCACGGGCTATGTGATCGCGCAGCGCGCATCCAGAACGGCACAGACGATCGCTGAATCCTATGAAGAATGCGTTTTTCGACGATTTGGGCGAGGAAGGATCCGACACGATCGAGAACCGGGATTTATGGCAGATTTCTTCCGATCATTTAACAAGATCCTCGGGCAACGTCAGAGAGCGACTATGGCCTACCGACCTCAAGCCAACGGAACCGCAGAGCGAATGGTGCAGACCTCGACAAGAGCGCTGAAAATGTATGTTCAAGATCTGGATCAACGAGATCGGGATGAATATACCGAACGTCTGATGTTCGCGATCAATACCGCTCTAGATCGAGTTCGTGGAGACACTCCATTCTACTTAGTGCATTGCTGGGACCCGAGATCGACCATGGAAGCGGTCATACCTGTGGGCAGCACGGAACCACGATCGAGACGCTCGACAGTGGAGGTACCAAGTGCAACGACATTACACCCAAGCTAGAGAACAGGTCAACGATCGTCTGAGGCAAGCGATAGCCGATCGAGTCGACCGGCATAACGACGAGGTCCGACCACTCGATCGACGTGGGATCTCAAGTCTGGCTTGGATCGTGTATGCACGAAAGCTAGCTCATGTGTGGCATGGTCCTTTCCGAGTCGCGAAAAGGTCAACGAGTACTCGATGAAGCTCCAGACAGCCGGCACGGATTATCGTCTGTTCCCGATCGTGCACGTCTCAAAGTTGAAGCTGGTTCTCCACTTCGGCCCAGGTAGAACTGACGGATCCCGACGCGAATCGACTAGATTTCGACGAGGTCCTGCTACCTGAAGACAGTTGGACACCGGATCTCGAGGACGGAGATATGAAGTGGAGAAGATCACCGACATGCGAACCGGTCGTCGGACCAGATACGGGCGCACATATCGGGAGTTCTTGGCGCACTGGAAGGGATATGACGACCTGAGCTGGATCGACGAGGCCGATCTCAACTGTGGGGCGGTCCTGCACGAGCTCCTTCGCGATCGCGTAAATCGGAATCGTTTCGGAGCGATGCAATCTCACGAGGAGGAGTGAGATCGACTTCGGGGCAGATAGGCTGCCCGGGACGAAATCGGAAGACGGATCTGCAGATCGGCGGAAAGGGATATTTGTATGAGTTTTACATATGCATGTATATGAGTCTTGGAAGTCTAGCCGGATCCCGCCTCACACGATGAGGTCGGAATCAGACACTGCTTAACCGAGCAACTATGTCAAGAAGTTGGGGAAGACCAGACAGATCAGGGCTCAAGAAGAAAAGAACGTGTGGGATTGAAAAGTAAAGCTGTCGGATCTCAGACTACAACTGATGTCGAATGGCAACCGCCAGGAGGCGTAAGCGAATGGATCGAGGAAATCCTGATCAGTGGTGTCGAGATCGTGCGAGATCATGTGGGATCGACTGACGGGTGCGGCTACGGGACGAACTTGTTCCGCAGGCGGTTGACTCGACGAGCAGGGTGTTCCTGAGGAAAATCGCGGAATTGGTTGCGCCAATGGTCAGCGTCGTGGCTTTCGTCCAGAGCCTCGAGTAGATCATCAGGTGGTGTTCGGTGGTTGGCAAGAGATGGTTGACCTGGGTACCAGGTCGTCTCAGGGGCTGTGGGCGGTATGTGAAGGATCAGCGGATCTAGCAGCAAATCCACGTCAGACCAACCATCTCGCATCAGAGGTAACAGTTCGTCCAAGAGTTGACGCCAGTGTACACCTGCGTCGATCCGACGCCGTCGGCGTCGGGCGTGATAATCCGCGAGGACAGGATCGGCGTCCATCTGCGCAGTCGTGATCGGCAGATAGTGTCATCTCCCAGAATGCTTGGAGATATTGCTCCTCGAACGCCAAAGATCAATGCAGTGCGGGCAGCCAGGTGTCGACGCACGTCGAAGGTCACCGCGTCCACAGTATTTTCCATGACTTCCCATGGCGTGGAATTCATCAAAGCAGTGACGTTCGGGCCGGTGATAAGGGTGTCCAGATAACCAGTCCCAGGAGCAGGCCCACGAACTCCGCGCATACGCCTAGGAAGTACCAGCCCGCTGGCATCGAGTGATCGAGCAGCGTGCGGCGGATCATCCCGGTTAGCTGCAACTGGTTCACGATCGCGGCCGACCAAGGCTCGACGTCAGCTTGATTAAAGTGGCGGGGACGATCGAATCCGGGATGGAAGTGGATAGATCGAACAGGGGCGGGTCAGTCCGCCTTGAGGCCCTGGAGATGGTGGAGGATCCACCTGGCGATCCTGGCGATCCGTCCGGCGACCCGTTCGGTGATCCAGAAGGAGAGGACTCGGGGCCATCGGAACCGGGGACTTCGATCGGGTGAAGGCTCGCCTTCAGGCCCAGCGATCGGCGACGAGCTTCAGAGCGAGATCGAGATAAAGCCGCCAAGGCCTGATCGTCGATCTCGTCTTCATCGTCCCCCTTCTTCCTCCTCCTGTTCGTCGGTGGGTGTTGTCTTTCCCCTCTCCTTTTCCTTGCCGGCCTTTTCTTCGGTTGCCTCTTCTTCCTTTTCGGTGTCGCGTTTTCGCCCGCGCCATGAGGTGGGACTGACTCCGGAGGGGTCCCGAACAACTCGTAGTCGTCATCACCGCCGTCGTCTTGGATCTCCTCGACCAACTCTGGTTCTCCCTCGATCGACTCCGGTTCTTCGACGTCGGAACCGGAAGGTGTCGGTGATCGGCTGGCTGGATGTGCAGGTGTTCACGCCTCTTGCGAGAGTCCGGCTGCTGCGATGGAGACGCCGATCGACTCCGATCTCTCTTCCCGTGCAGATCGCGAGGCGACGAAGAGCCCGATCGCGGGACGGTGAAGGAGAAGCAGACAGAGGCCAGCCGCCACGGAGACCCGGCTAGATGGGCTGTGTGCCACAGATTGCGAAGTGCTGATCGTGCCCCCAGACCCATGAGATGGTTGTCGCGAGCGAACAACAGCTCACGTTCACTGCAGTCGACTTGCGCTCGGAGATCGTCCACGGTGTCAGAGGCCAGATCGAGCTGGTAAGCCAGATCTCGGTTGGTCTCCTCCACACGAGCCAGCTCTTGCTGCATACGAGCGAGACGGCGTTCCGATTCA
This sequence comes from Phytophthora hibernalis, assembly GCA_012656075.1. Lineage (NCBI taxonomy): Eukaryota > Oomycota > Peronosporomycetes > Peronosporales > Peronosporaceae > Phytophthora > Phytophthora hibernalis. Next base: position 8,527 of record JAAKBF010000152.1, on the reverse strand, counting down.
TGGAGATCGTCACTCTGTTGCTGGACTTGAAAGCGCAGATCTTGGAGTTCTGCCGACGCGGCGAAGCTAGCAGGCCCCTGCTGACGAGCGTCGATCTCGGCGCAGACGTCGGATCTCTGCGTCTTGGTCTTGGCGGAGGTGCTCCAGACCTCGCAGTTCGTTGGACATCCGGGTCATGGTTTGGTCTTGCCCCGCACGGTCTTGCAGCAGCTGATCTCGGGTGGTCCGAACCTGGCGGAGCTCCACTTCCAGGAATGCAACCTGCCGTGGCGCACCTAATGCAGAACGAGCCGAGGCGACCGATCTGCGCGAAGCCATGCCGGGAGAGGGTGATCGCGACCGAGGCGAGGTGTTGCTCGGAAGTCGCTCCGAAGTCTCAGATAGGTGATCGCTCATGAGGCTTGGATAGCAGGAAGAAGATTGGCGAATGAGCGACCGAAGTTCAACCGCTGTACGGCCCCAACTTCGGACGAGGGCGGTTGTGGCGAAGCGCCTAATAAGATTGGCGGACCGGCTATGAGAAAGACGGGGCGAAGATAAGAAAAGCACCACCGCCGATTCCGCTAAAGAAGCTTGGGTGTCTCACGGGGACTATGCGCTCACGTCATGGGTTGATGTCGAGGGGCGAGATCAAGTGAGACAAAGAAGATGGCACCGCAGATGAGTCCAAATCGACGTCGATCGGTGCGTCGGAATCTCCCGATCGACGATCGTGGCCTCGATCGCTCTCGATCGTAACACCCCGATCGCTCTTCGATCGAGGATCCGCCGATCGACCAGCTGTTTCTCAAGATTGGGCGAAGTCGACATCGACGAGTGTACGAAGGCACCGGGAAGGATGGGTAAGAGCGGCGGCAGGTGACACGCAAGGCATCTAGCGGTCGTTTAGTGGAGTTCAGACTAAGTGTTTGGCTGAGATAGACATAACTATAAATCAGACTCGAATTTGCACTGAACATCGCAAGTGCCTTCCAGACGGGAAGAACATTGGCCCCATAAGGTGTTTGCATACTAGCGTTAGTAGATCTAGTGTTGTAGCGTAAGGATCGGATAATACATTGGCCGACCTTCCTACACCTAAGTCTCTATCGTTCTAGTGCATACCTCGATCGACTGGACTACTGCTTGGCCGTCGATCGTCTTCAAACTCTCATCAACTCAAGTCCCGCTATTGGAAGCGGCAAGCACACAAAGGAAAGGAAAAGGAAAGGACAGCAACGCCCACAAGGCATCCCCAGGCTTCGGATCAAGTCCAAGCCCTCGATCGACTCTAGACAACCCCGATCGAGCCATATACTCGGCTGTAGCGTGAAGACTTCCGCGCTACTCCACCCCGTCCCCGCGTCCCGCCAGGACGTTCAAGACTTCTCGTCACTGCACTCTTCGGAGTCCCGAGAGAGCAGATCCAGCCCACCAACGGGTACACAAGGTGAGACCAAGTTCAGCAGATCACGGACCCCCTCCGTTAGTTGGTGTCTGGGCGCAGTGGGAAGTCGGATCTGGCCTTAACAAGATTTTGGCTGATCCCGCTACACCACAATCTTGTACTTTTAGATTTCCACCAGCAGTTAGATAGAAGACTCAGGTTTACACCAAGGGTTTTGTCCTGGGGTCTAACTCAAACAAATACAAACATTTCCATTCTTTTAACATAACTGAAAGCCAATTGGGTCGTGTTCATCTCTATTGTGGAATAGATGCAAATCTAGGTAGTTATTCGTCGCTTAAGTTGCAGTTGAAGTCTCGTCACATGGCTGCTGTCACAAAATGTCAAACGTTTAGATATAAAACAAAACTCTCGTGTCCTTCTAACCCACATCGTTCTCGTGTACCTAACCTTAGTCCTGTCACCTCAAGCAACTGCGGTGGTTAGCGTAGGAGATATTAATCTATTACCACATGGGTGCACGAAACGGACTTCGGCGGACGGACGAGCGACGAACCTTACGTGAAGATAGGACGCGCAGTGGGTTTGAACCACCAACCATCTGCTTGGAAATGCTGTGCTACTCGAGCCCGCCAGCATGTTTCATTTGATTCCAAATACACATCCTCCTGCATAAGCATCAGAATAGTAATCGCAACTGCGATATGAATATTGGCTTCGTTTTCCCAAGTGTCTTCACTCTTGCCAATGTACCAAGAATTGCTTCTTTCTGCGGCGTGTTCGTTGCTTGACCAGCCGCTCGATCAGATGTAGGGCGCGATCGTCGTTGTCCGGGGAAAAGTGTACTGGAGATACCTTTGGCAATGGCCGGCTCAGGGACCCTGCTGGAGACTCGACAACGTGACGCAGCACGTCGACGTTGAAGCTGTTATGCAGTCGGCGCATGGTCTTCGGCAAGTCTAGCTTGGCCATGTTCTGGTTCACCATTTTGGTGATCTGGAAAGGGTCCACAAATGTCGCTGCTAGTGTGTCTTTGTCAATACGGGTTCCACGCGCTGCATGAGCGAGAGGTAGGTTTCATGTGCTCAGGTACACCCAATCGCCTTCCTCAAACTGCACAAACTACGGCCTTGGTCGTAATACGCTTTCTGCCGGACCTTGGCGTCACGTAAGTTCCTTTGTGCGGCTTCGATAATCTTCAGGCGCTCTTCCACAAAATTGGCAGCAAAATCATTTCGGGTCTCCGCCTCGACACCTGGCGTACGATCCACGCGACCTGTGTCAATTTGAAATGGCGACATTTTGGTCGAAGAGCTCACCAACGTCGCGTGAGCGTACTCCACAGTAGATAACACCTCGGACCAATTTGTCCCGTGCAGAGACACCATACAGCGAAGTCCATCTTCGAGAACTCTGATTTGCCGCTCAGTTTGTCCATCCGCTTGAGCACGAAATGCCGTCGTCATTCGTAGCTTGACTCCCATAATGCGCATCAGTTCTTGCCAAAACGAACCGGTGAACCTCGGGTCACGGTCGCTCACGATTGCAGCTGGTAGTCCATGGTTGCGAACAACTACATCAAAAAGAGAGCCGCGGACTGTGCACCTGTTGCTGTCGAATGTGTTGCCACGTACTTTGACCTCTTACTCAAATGGTCGATGCACACCATAATGGCGTCGTAGCCCGAAGATGCTGGAAGTCCTGTGACGAAGTCAATCCCCACAATCTGCCAGCATTCGGAAGGCACAGGTAGTGGCATGAGCTCGCCGTTCCTTCGCAAACTGCTCGACTTGAAGCGAGCGCAGGTGGCGCAGCTTTGTACGTAGCGCTTGATATCGACCAGCATGGTAGACCAGTAGTACCATTGACTTAATTTCAATTGAGTCCGTCGGATACCCGGGTGTGCAGCTACTGGGCCGTCGTGGAATTCTGCCAAAAGTGCAATGCGCAGGTCACCATAATCAGGAACACAAAGTCGTCGAACGGCTTCTCCAGTCTCCAGATAAACTAGGCCTTGTTCCCAGCGCAATATTGCGCCTGACACTTTCTTGAATGGCGACGACTTCCTAAACCAGCGAAGTGAGGTCGCGTCGGTATCCTTGCTTGAACACGCGTTTGGTGGCCGAGTCCAGATGCACGTTTGTGATGGCAATCGTTGCTTCACCCACTTTGATCGTCAGCACTTCGTGCGCTACCATCACCGGTGCCGCGACACCTCTCCCCGGAAGTCGTCGTCCAGAAGCAAGTGACAGTCGGATCCGGAAGTAGGGAAAGAGAGAGATTCGATATCTTGTGGACTTGTTGTCCGCAGTACAGTGATCATCGCACTGGTGTACGATAGGCTGTAGAATATCGGTCTGGTCAGATTTCTCATTTGAAGCTTGGAGTTCCGCTGGTCGTGACAATGCATCAGCGACAACGTAAGCAGCTCCTTTCACGTGGTGGAGCGTGAACGTGAATTGCCCAACAAAATCCAGCCACCTCGCTAATTTGCCGGACACTTGAGGGTGTTGCATGAACCAGGAGCACGCTGAATTATCCGTAAAAAGTCAAACTTTCGTCCATACAAGTAATGTCGCCACTTGGACAGGGCAAGCAATGGCGAACAATTCCTGCTCATGCACAGGCCAGTTGCGTTCGGCCGACGAGAGTTTCTTCGAAAAGAAGGCGACAGGCATGTCATTTCCCGAGACTCGTTGAGACAGTACGCCTCCACAACAGCGATCTGAGGCACCTGTCGTCACCACGAATGGCTTGTCGAAGTCTGGAAGCTGTAGTACAGGAGCTTGTTGTAAACGGAGCTTGAGTTGCACGAATGCCCGCTTCTGCTCGTCTCCCCATGTTTTGCTTCACCAACTCACTCAGGGGCAGCACAATCTCAGCAAAATCACAAATGAATCGACGATAATAGCCAGCCAACCCCAGGAAGCTAAGAAGTTGCTTGGATGTTGTTGGGTCAGAAAATTTCTCAATTGCCAACGTCTTGCGCTTGTCGACGCGCAATCCATCCTTCATTACTGTGTGACCTAAGAAGTTCACAGACTCATCTCCAAAGACGCACTTTGATCGTCGTGCGTACAGTCGTTCAGCTCGCAAGACGTCGAAAACTTGGCGCAGATGCTCGCAATGTTCTTCCGCGGAGTGAGTAAATGCAAAGATCATCGAGGTACACCACGACAAAGGCGAACTTTCCAAACAAAAGTCGCATAAGTCGGGACCACACACCTGGCATACACTAAGCCCCATCGGAGCGACACACCAATGATATGTTTCCTCGTCCGTCCTGAAGGCAGTGTACTTTCGGCTCGTAGATGCAACTCGCATCTGGTGGTAGCCCTGAGCAAGATCGATGGTTGAGAACACAGAGCACCCGACCATACGACCGAATAGCTCATCGATTCGAGGCAGCGGAATTTTGGCTCTTCTGTCTGGCCGTTGATGTAGCGATAGTCTACTACCCAACGAATGGGTAGTGTACTGTTGCCACTCTTGATCCATTGCGATCGCGTTGGCGCTATTCCAGTGGTAGTATCCTTTTTCGGGATGCCAAATATGTTCGATACGCACGGTGAGTCCGATACTTCCAGCCAGCCTTTTGTAGTAGCTCACCCACAAACACGTCTAGTGCATCTTGCTCTGTGCGTGAGAGTCTGAAGGGTGCACGCGAAGTCGGTCGCGCCCCGGGCTTCATTGCCAGCTCAAATTCGACTGCACGAGCCTTGGGTAGCTTTTCCGGCAGTTGTTCTGGAAATACGTCTGCATACTCAACCAATAGAGCACTTAAAAAATTAGGCACTGCATTCACCGCCAACGACGCCGATACTTTGACGCGATACACTTCCTCGTATGATCCCAGCTGCATTGTCTTTTCGAACGTTGCTTGGCTGACCTCTTGTGGAGGTAGCCAATACTCACGAGGAATCGTGTTCGCCTCAAGTATGTCCTTCCACTCCGGGCTGCGTCCAAAAACGCTTGGTCGTCGTCACACAGCATCGCTGGGTCCACGTCTTCGAGGAAAAATCCATCTTGTTTGCTGGCTGGGCGATCATCTTCCGTATCTGAGGCCCGCACCGCTGCTTCGAAGGCATCCATCTCGACTTGGAACGCGGCACTGAGGCTCAGCAGACCAGCGTCCAGCTGCACGTCGTGAGTTCTCCAGTTGATGACTGGGTTATACTGATCGAAAAAGATTTGCCAAAAATGACATCATGTGTGAGGGTAAATCCCACTTCGAGAATACCATGTCACGCAAGACGAACCCGTCAAAGCTGATATCATCTTTCACTTCGTTCACCCACTGCACCTGCGTCGTAGACCCATCAAAGCGCTCTGCCACTGCACGTTTGCGACGGATAATCTTGGTGCAGAGTCCTTTGCGAATAACATTATGATCGGCGCCGCTATCCAACAGGATCAGAACCTCACGGTTCCCCACAGCACCGTTCTTCCGCAGCAATTGGTGCCGACCGGAACCTCCGATAGCAGCGACGTTGATGGTAAGGCGATCGAACACCTCGGGTATGGCTTCTTGCATGTTACCAACTTGCTGTCGAATGACGTTACCCGAACGATCAGCTGCTGATTGCTCGTTTCTGCTACGCTGTCGGCAGTTTGCCATACGATGCCCTGGCTTCTCACAGAAAAAGCACAGATTGCGCTGAAAACACTCGTCGCGGGATATGAATCTCCCTGGCCAATTTCCATCGGCTCTGGACCCGGATCGCTGCGTTGACCTTGACCGCGATGTCCTTCGAATGGGCGTCCGCGAAAGCGACCACCACTTTGTCCAGACTGTAGTTGCTGTGGATGCGCACGCTCATACTTCATTGCAATGCTTATGGCGTCGCGTACAGTAGTGCATCGACGGTATACCACTTCAGCACGCGTTTGGGTCACCAAACCCCGGGTAAATAGAGCAATCTTGTCGATTTCGCTCATGTCTTTAACACGCATAATCAATTAACGGTAGCGAGTGACATAATCCGCGAGATCACGCCATTCTCGTTGCTTCAGTTGGTATAGCGCATCTCGCAATCGTTCTTGCAAATCCGCGGGGATGAACTCGCGGCGCAGAGCATCAGCAAGCTCATCAATAGTGTCGATACTGCCTTGTTGCGTGACGTACCACGCAGCAGCCTGGCCTTGAAGATTTGATACCATCATCGCAAGGACCCGGCGACTATTACTGGCATTCGTGTGTTGATGTCCTTGGCTTCGAAGAACAGGCGAGCTTGGTCGAGGAATAGTTCCAAGCTCTCGTCAAGTGACCCACTGTACTTCGGCATGGAGATACCCTCTACTCGCTTCTCCGTAGACGGACGATTCACTAGTTTGTCCATTAATTCTTGCTGCTGTCTCAGCAGCGTAGTCACTTCCGCCACTCATATCCGACGACTCCAGGATGTGGTTGTCCACCTTTCTCCAGGAAAGATAAAGAGCGGCACCACAAAGCCACTAGCGCTTCCACAGGCAACAAACGAAGGTGAAAGTTCATCTTTGCGTCAGTGTGCGTATTTTTGGATCCGCAACGCCACAACAGGTGGACTTCTTTCCGCTTTCAAAAGCAGTCTCATCCATGTTGAAAACCCGTGAACATCCATCTTGTGCTCAATGATCTTTGCCAAGGACCAAAACAGGGTAGCCACGTCATTGTAGAGACGGCATTCCGCACCTTAGCCACGTATTGTGAGCGACGACTAGTCAAAGTCGGATAACGAGCCACAAATCTACGATACCACCCATCCCCCAATATCTTCCCGCACGTGATCATCGATACGTCACTGGCTATCGAATGATTGCTTGTCGAGCGACAGGATTTCCTGTTAGTTGGCGGCCGATGATCCAGTCGTAAATACTCTGCTCGGCTTCTTTGCACAACATGGGGGTTGGCCACGCCGCTTTTGCTTCATTGCCAGCACCAGATCTCGAGTTGGCTGTCCATCTTCTTAGATTTCGCTCGGGAATTCCTGTGTCTTTGCTAATGTCAGCGATAGTCGTTCCCGTCTTCACTGCCACCACTGCATCTTGTTCTACACTTGCTGAGTAGCTCTTTCGGGTATGTTGATGTTTCTTCACGCTCGTCTTCTTCGCCATTTTGAAATGAGAGCGATACGGACTTGCAAGCTCGCGATAAGACCTCGAAGGTTCTTGTGGAAACATACGATATTTATATTTGACCAACAGTCGGGCTTTATTTCTAATTCATGCATTTGTATTGGTTGTAATACAGTCGGTCTTAAATTGATAGCGTGGCCTTAGTTTGGCCATTTACCTTAGCTATTCACCAAAGTCTCCACTGTGGTTTAATGGCGATTACGCGACCACCAAGTGTTTAAATGCCAAGAGCTAAGCAGCTTAGCATCGGCGATGAGCTTAGCCTGAGCTCATCGCATTCCGAGGAACCCATCTTCTTTAAGCTATCACCACTGCTGACAGCAGTGCTGTGATCGACCTTTGTAGCACTGCAACATTGCAACTTCAGCTTGAAGTATTTAGATGTTTGACGGCAAGCCCATGAAAGTTCAAGCTTAAACTGTGACCTCGCCCACTCATATTTCGGAATGTTCAAACTCTCTCGGAGATGCGTTCGACGTCTTGAAAAACTTTCTCACGATCGCCACCACGCCGCTGTCGCAGTCGTAGCTGACTACCAACGCAAAGGTCCTCGATTCGACCTCGGCCGTGGCGGTCGACGTCAACTCTTGCAAAACACGTGCATCACCTTTATCGGAGACCAAGGTTTTTGGTACATGTAGCTGAGACCGCACCGAAACATGCAGCACCAACGCCGCCACTAACAGCAGCTCAAGGCGCGGGACACGGATTTGTGCAGTACTGAATGAAACATGGCTAGTGACAACCAATCCATAGCCTCAGAAGTTCTGGAAGACTACTAAGGGCGGTACGTAAGTACCCTTCAAAAGTCTGATTATTTTTAATACTTTATATAATATCAGTTTCTGCAACCAACAATTGTTTCGTCTTAAGTACGATTGCAACTCCTCTCATTCGAGAATTTGCCACGCCAAGAAGAGATGGTAAAGCTTTTCTGTGCGATCGTTGGGGTGGCGGGAAGTGCATTCTCGATACGAGTGGCTGAAGACGACTCGGTGGATGACTTTAAGAAGGCGATCGCGGAAG